>JANZLQ010000040.1:4218623-4249979 GCA_026212715.1 Elanus axillaris
GGCCCCGGGCAAGCGCCGCGGCTCGGGCCGGCGCTCCGCCGACGGCAGCCCTCGAGCCCCGCTTCCCGCCCGGCCCGGCGCCCGAGGGACGAGGGTGGCGTTAAAGCCCCGAGAGCCAGGAGACTCTGGCCACGGCTCCCTTGGAGACTCGCCTCCTTAAAAGAAGCCCCCGACGGTCAAGCCGCAGGCTTGCGGGAAGGCTGGCAGGAAGAAAGAGCCTGGGGGCGAGCGGCGGGAGGAGCGGTGCCCGCGCTCCGCGGGAGGGAGGAGGGAGCCCGGCCGCCGCCGCTGCTAGCCACCGCGATTCCCGGCGTCTTCCAGCTACTCTCGGTCCCGCTTGCTTTTTTTTTCATTTTCTTTTTCCCCTTCGCATTAATAGTAGAACGTGGCGAGGCCGGACACTGCCTCTTGTAGTAACTGAACGGGCTCCTCGGGGGGCGAGGCGTTAGAAATGGACCCATACGCCTTACTCCAGCGAGTAATTCCGGCAAGAACGGGATCGTTTTCATTGTTCCGACTGAGCAGAAAACACACCAATAATTAACAGGTTAATCCTAGCTGAGATTATTTAAATCCAGGAATATTTTTAGGACATTGCCCTTTGGGGAAATAAAGGGAGTGTGCTAACAGCGAAAAGTATGTGTTTATATTTGGAGTAACAACAATACAGAAATTAAAGAGAATTAAGAAAGACATCAAAAGTCTCCATCCCATTTCTGTTACTAACTCCTCCATTTCACATCCCTGCACAGCACTTCTGAGTGCAAGCAGTCCAAGTTTTAAAATGTTCTTCCTTTTGAAGACCTGACATTTAAAATGCATGGATTTCTGAGCCTTTCTATTCAAACCAACCAATCTGGCTAACAGGTAAAGTGCTGCACAAAAGATAATTGTGCTCCATTTATAAATATTGTTTGCTTAAGCAGCCCCCGAGAAGGCCAAAATATTTAAACATTCAGTCCCGGTGATGTGCTACTGTTGTTCTCAATGCATGCATGATGTCCTGGGACTAAAGGATGAGGTTTTAATTTTAAACAAGTCTTTAAAAGGTTGTTTGGCTTAAAAATGTCCTATGTGATTTGAACACGTTGAAAGGAAAAAATGACTTAAACTTTTCTTCTGAAATTGGAATATTATTCCCAGCTTCCAAAATAAATGGAAAGTTGTATTTTGTTACTGCATAGGGAGTGTGCTTTTAAAATAGCGTTATTTTTCTGAATGTCTTCAGATGCAATCTGCATTCTTTTGAATGAGCTTACTGAGTATAGACCGAGTAGTTGTATAGATTTGATTACTTAAGGAAGATGTCCATTTTGGTTGTGGTTTGGGAATGTAGAGTAGAGAACCCTTCCAACAGGAAAGGCAATAAAAACACTCTGATAAAATCAGATCACCCACCCTTTGTTACAGTATCCTAGATCTCAACAGTCTTCATAGGAAGATTTTCTTTTTAAGTGCTTGTTAACTTACTATTCAGTTAATTTCCCTAAGTTATCCACAACTTGATTTTGAATATATGTATATAAGTTACTATTTCTGCTTTGGTTAACTGTGAGCTGAAACATACTCGTGTCATTCTGTGATTTACATGAAATCTGAAGAGGTCAAATTAGTTTACAAAGCAGATTGTTTATTTTTCCAATAGTAAATCTTCTTTTGCTTTTTAACTTTCGTAAAACTAATTCTGAATCCGCATCAAGGCTCTTAAAATCAAACCCAAATCTTTCCAACATTGTAAATTATGGACAAGTGTACTCTGGGAAGATAATACTTTTGCAATGAATTCTGATAAACAGCAAAGCATCAACATATTGCTCAATGTAGAATCTTAGGTGGGCTATCAAAAATAAATAAATTCTACTTGAGTTAATTATTTTCTCCCTTGTTTCTTCATTATAAAAAAATTCACCTTTTAAAAGCCAGAAAAAGATAAACAGAACGGCACATGCAGCAAGTACGATACCATCTCTGCACCACACAGAGAAGAATACATTAAGCTTTGCTCCATATGCAAAATTTTGACATTAAAGATCTACAAGAATGAAGATGACATGTCATTCCCCCGTTCTACTTTCAGATATCAAGGCAATGGAAGGGTTAACTCTAGAAAAATTAATTATACACAATCCTAGAACAATAGTAGTTGGCAGAGAGGAGGAGGGGTGAACTGAATAGTGCTGGAAGCCTATTAGATGCAGTGAAGAAAACTCCTGTTGAGTACAGCATGGCCAGCATTTCCCCCAAAGTGGATTTCCATAGTGCAGGGCCAATACCCCAGGTATACCCAAGGTTAATTTTACGATGAAGCAAACATGTTATAACTGACAACTGTATTTCCTAAATTACATCCAAAAGAGCTGCTCTGCAAGAAAATCCCCCAAACTAGTTTCTTGTGAAAGAGAACTTTGAGAATTCAGATTGCCAGATTTCTCTGCTTTGGAATAAAATAGGGACTTCATTAGAAGTAATAAAGTTTTCAGCTTTCATGAATGGGCATGTGGCCCCTTTTCCAAAAATGAAATGACCTGAAGCCAAAGCTGTTTCCATGAACTGAAGATCCATGCTATAGACTGATTTTTTGGTTGTGGCAATTTAGGATATCTGTGTGCTGGATGAAATCATGTCAGAGAATTTAAGTATCTTACAGGAATTTTAGTTTAATTTGTTTAATCTTTTCTTCCCAACAGATCAACATTCTCTACTTTGGAGGCTCTTTCTTTTCCTTTTGTTGATAAAGATGAGAAAAAGGTGGATACTGGAAGACCTTAATTTTATCTTTTTCAGTGTGCTCTGTCTCCTTTTCATAGATGGAGGTAAACTAGAACAAGTAAAACGTAAGTAGACTTCAAACAAAGCTGTCACATTCACCCAAATTTGGTATTTTCCTTCTATTTGACAGATGTGGTTCAGAAGAGATGTTCAAACACAAATGTCCTAAACTGTGGAACTGCATTTAAATCCTTCTAACAGTCTTCCTCCTTCTAAACCCACATTTAGTAGAATCAGGTCACACCCACATTTGGGGCACATTTTCCTAAAGCTGTACAGGTTTCATTGCATCATAAAGAACATAACACATCAATTGGAGAATCTGTTTTGTTTCAAATATCCTGAATCAAGAGAGTGCTTAATTCCATTTTAGTGACTTCTGTAAACATCTGACGGATTATCTGGATTTTGTCCCATGTGTAATATTATTGTACTGAAGTTTTCAGCTAGTGTAAAGCTCGTCCAAGACTGTCCTGTTGTGTTCCAAAAACAACCTCATATGAACTGGATTAGATACATCCTTTGAGAAAATTAAGAGTCTAAGCACTGTCAAAAACTTGATGAGAAGAACTGAAAAGAATACAAACAAAATAAAGAGAGTATTTCTACAAAGCCTGTCATCTGTGGGAGATGTTAACACATTTCAGAAAGCATGGCGAGGAGGAATAATTACCCAAATAAATCTAGGAGTTATTGACTACTACAGCCTTGTTACTAGCTCTCTGGAATGCTCTCCCCACCTGCATAGGCTGGTTTTTGGCCACCTTCTTACAAAAGACATTGTTTGCCCTTGAGAAATAGTTAAAATTTTCAGCCTCACTATCAGCAGCTGCTGCTTCTATGGAAGTAGATTTTAAAAAAAAGAGAGAAAAAAAGAAGAAAAAATAAAAAGAGAGTGAGTTCCAAAAAGGCCACCTTCTCTGCTGAACTTATCACAAGAAAACAGTGTGCAGGTATCCCTGTTCAAAGAAAGCACAGTGTGAGAAATTACCAAAGTCCGCTTCAGCTCTCTGCTCTTTCCAATCCTGCATTTCATTTGTCATGCTTTTGCGTAAAATGAAAGCGGATCACGTCACAGTTGCTACTAATAATCCCTACCTCTTGCTACCTTCTTTTAGCCCAGTAAGTGTGAAGAATGTCCCTTGCTTGGATTATCACTTGGAAGACGGGTATTTTGTTTTATACCCTGAAGTATCATCTATACTGAGGGTAATTAATTAAGCGGAATTTGGACATCATTAAGATTACAGGAAGGAATTCTGTCATGGAAACACATGAGAAACACCCTTTTTTTGAAGAGATGTGAGTTATCAGTGTGAAACCATAATGTGACAGGGAGAGACAGGGCAGTAATGTCTGATAGGTAGATGGGTATCTGCAAAACTGCACTTGCAACATTAGAAGTGCTTAATGAACAGAACGATCTTAAAATATTTTGAATGCTGATGCATAGGTAAGTCAGCACAAGCTGTTCTGAAATACTAGGACAAACTTTTATTATGTGGTTAAAATATGGAGATACTGAACATGCAGTGTAAATACAATGCATTTACCTTCCTTTTGCAGACCCCTTTTTCAAAATCTCTCTGCTGTACAACCTGGGATTTTCCTGAGTCAAGCCAACTGCTTCGGTTTTGCAGTGAAAAGGTTTTGTAAACTTGTCTGAGCAATCCAGCACTTTAATTTTCTTACCTAAACAGGATCTTAGCCTGTGTTTTTGCAGGTGAAAGGATAAATTCACCCTGTATGAAAGCCATTTTGTCAGCTATTTCAGGAGCTGCAATTTTGGAAAGATGGGAAGCCATGTCATTTATTTTGGTTTGGGAGGTTAGAAACAACAGTACATGAAACTAAGGGTATTTCCGTTGTGTGATTCTCCAGTGAAAGAAAAAATTGTAATTCTTTAAAAAATTTTATGTACCATCCACAAACATAGTTTACAGAGAACACTGCACACCTAAAAACACTTTGTAAGTACGGAATGGGAACATTCATTCATAGCTCTTTCAATTCTTTACTGTTTTACAGATTCAGATACATACTGTGTGTTTCAAGATAAGAAGTATCGTGTAGGAGAAAGATGGCATCCTTACCTAGAACCCTATGGCCTTGTTTACTGCGTTAACTGCCTTTGCTCAGAGGTAGGGCTGCTGAGTTATTGATCCTACAACTTCTTCTACTTGCTTAATTGACTAGAATCCTTTACGTTGTATCTACAATTTGACAAAGCCCAAACCCGTTTTCACTAGTGGGTCCTGATCATGCTGCAGGAAATGGAGGCAGGTGATCCTAGTGAAGGGAAAACATTAACAGAGAAGGCCAATACTAGCAAAAAATGCTTTCATGGGGTGGACGAAACAGCTCCTTAACTAGCCAGAAGCTTTGTCAATGCTGAGCATTACATCTTGAATAACTGGACCCCACTACCTAAATATAATCCTTGCAGTTCCATCAATATGGAGGATTATGCCGAACCTGAATTTGGTAGTGTTTTGATCTATGTACTATGCCCACATCTTCAGAGCAATTTCCACAGTCAAAGCATCTGCTGCCCTAAAGTGCTGAAGGAACAGGCTTGGATATCACCATTTGTAAAAATGTATGAAAGAAGAATGAGATGACGAAAAATGAGAAAAGTGTATGGAGAGCAGAGAAAACTGGGTAGGACATGAAAGGAGAGGTCCTTGGCTACAATCAGGTAATGCCTGATAGGAAGATACAGCAGTCACAGATCCCCTAAGTATGTCAAATGCAGCTGGGGGGGGGCAGGAAAATGAGGGCAGAATATGTCCCTTGGAGTATTTTAAAATGACTAAAGAATAAGGGATCTTAATCACTAACATGAGGCACTCCAGATGCTGAGTTTTGTCTGCTGTATTTAATGCAGAATAAAGTTTTCTTGGCTATTCCCCACCCCCCCCCCAAGTGTAAAATATTGGGCCCCCATGCAGCATTTGCTCTGAGAGATCTGCTACTACAATTTAGTGCAGAGATGCACAAACAGTAGTCCCACAAGCTTGGCTTTACCTCAGATGTGTGCAGCAGAATGCATCTGTAAGAGGAAAAAGCAATGTAGTAGGAAGAAAAGGAAAAGTCCCTGATAATAGCAAAAAGGAGTTTCCACTCAGTTTTGCTGATCTATATGCAAAGTTGAAAACACCCTCAGAGTCCATGTGTGGTAAAACACTCTAAATTGCTGGAAGGCTGTCTTGGGTGGGGATGAAATTCACTGGAAACCCTAGAGATCTGGATACAAATCATGGCTCAGTGATTTTTAGGAAGATGTTAGACAGTCTGGGGGGATGGGAAAGTGCATGGAATGTTCCCCTAGAGAACAGCTTTGCTGTGATCCAGGCATACCCACGCACTGTGAGGCTCCAACAAACGAGTATATTTTATTTCTTTCCTTCGCACACGGGCATGGAAGAACAGACTGACAGTTTAGGGCAACAAGGTTAGTAAAGAAGGAAACTGTGCTAATTATCAGTACATGCAGCTCAGAAGTGGTTCTGGATTCTACTTCCTTGTTTGCTCTGTTTTACCTTTGTTGTACCCTGAGGGTGCACAATGTAACTTAGGGTCATTTCAGCAGTGAGGATGCCGAGGGATCTCTGGGATGTGACTCTTGTTGCCTGGAAGGAGGACTCCAAGCCGTTCATTTGAGCTTTGTCCTGTCCAAAAGAAATGCCCTCAGAACACTGACCTACAGTAAAAGCTCCAGATCATCAGGAAACTCTCAATAATTTATAATTTTAACAAAATTAAGGCTAGATAAAGCATTAGAAGACATGCCATGACATAGCACAAGCACAGACCTTAAACGAAATACTACAGCATAAAATGAAACTAAAGTGTGCTACCAACAGCAAATAAGAGAGACCTAAGTGTAACCCACCCATGATTCCCTGGCAGTAAATCAGGCAAAGGGTATGTGCAGAGTGTGAAGCAGCAACCTACTCCTTCACACTGCAGAGAAAAGCAAAAAAAAAAAATCCCCAGGAATCTTCATCACCAGTGTGGCCAAAATTTCTTTGCTGGCCTCAAACATCATGATCCATATGATCTCTGCACAAAACAAGTCATATCAGCCAGGCAACAGACCAAGATCCCTGATCCATCTCTAAACAACAGTCTGCCCGTCCATCCCCCCTAACACATACGCTTCTGATCTTTAAGAAAAAGGCGAGACAAATTACCTAACTAAACAGAGGCCAAATTATTCAGCCTAGGATTAAAAAAAAAAAAAAGCCTTCCTGGTTTTGTGTGTATGTAGTATTGTATTTTTACAAGTTATAATTACATACTTAAACCAGAATAAAACTAAACATAATTCAGTGTTCTCACCCTGTTCCCCCTTTCTTTTACAACCCTTCCTCCCCCCACCCAATACACAGTGGAGACTGTTGACTGTTACTGTCAGGTAAATTGGAGCACTCACAACTTGTCAGATCATTATTTTACTCTCTAAAATAACAGCAGCTTTTTGCTTGTGTTCATAGTCAGGGGCTAAAGTGAATGCTCTCCACCGTTAGCACTGATAACACAGCTTGGGAGGAGAGATGCATAGTTACTCTTTGAGTATCTGATGCAGAAATGCTAACTGTGGTCCTGGCTCACAGATGCCTACAGGAGCTTAAGTCCTATTCTAGTCAGTAGGGCTTTGTCTCCCAAATATCACTGAATCTAAGCATAAGGTCAGTCTTACCAACCACAAGACCAGTTAGAATAGTTCTGTCCTGCTGCAAACAGTGGAGTACTGCGGGCAGCACTGAGGAGCGAAGCAGGCCTGCAGAATTTTTATCACAGCTGATCATACACAGAAAGTAAACATTCACCTCAGGAGACTTCACCGGACTAATAATGAAAAAAGGAGTGAGGCCATGGAACAGGACAAGTAAGCAACATGGAGCCAGGCCAGCAGACAGTGCCAGCCTTTCTTCTACAGTAGTGCTTTACAGGCCCTCAGATGATGGTCTGCTGGGCAAGGAGCTGTGCAGGCCAGAGATAGTCCCTATCCTGCAAAGAGTCTACAGCCTAAAATTTGCTCCTCCTCTATAAAATCAGTATATTTCATTTCAATCATCATTGGAACCAGATGGTGATACCATTTTTAGTGTCTCTTCCTAAAGCAGATGCATAAATGTAGTTTGTGGGTAGTCGTGCTCTAACAGTACGATTCCAGCCTGTGGTTTGCAGATATTTAGGAGTCAATGGATTATTTTGAAAGAGATGGCTAGAAAAGCCTATACATACGCTATCTAAGGAAGTCTGCACCTCCACTGGAAACATTTCAGTGCTCCAGAAGTGGGTTTATTCCTGACACGACCTAAAACTGCAGTCATGGCATAGTATCAGTGTTCAAGCTAAAAGATCTTTCTTGCTATAAACATGAGCAACTCAGAGCTAAATTACGAGGATGAATTATAGATGGGAAATGGGAATTTGAAGTGGATGGTCTTTTCTGGTTACAGACACTGGAGAATGAAAATTCCCTGTTTTAATTATAAATCAAACTTAGATGTGGTCAAATAGAATATTATGTTAACGACATAAATAATGAACACTATTCCCAAGACTTGCTCATATTCCTTAGAAAAATGGCTACTTACCAACTGGTGTTTTTTGTCTACTGGGGAACTCATAAAATGAAAACAAAAGATTCTCCACAGTTTTCAGGAACAATTGCAGATGCTATTGTCTCTTGCGGTCTTGAACTAACCCTCAGTAGGGGATATCTCAAGAGACCTACCATTTATTATCTGTGTCTTAGTTTTGGAAATGCAATTTCTAAGCATAATCTGCTCAAAAGAAAAACACAAATGAAGATTGTTGCAATCCATTTGTAGGCACTTCCTCTGATTTTAAGGTTTGTATGGATTTCTGCTGCATTCTGACCTCTCGCATAAATTCAGAGGCAGTGAAAAGAGTCTGGGCTTACCCTGGTGTGACTGAAATCAGAATGTTGTAAAAAGGCTTTTTTTTTTTAAACAAGAACACAGAAATTTGTAAGACAGCCCATTTCATTAAAGTATTGTATTATGTTTGACCTGCAGAATGGAAACGTACTGTGCAGCAGAGTAAGATGCCCAAGTCTACACTGTCCTTCCCCTGTGCATGTACCACAGCTGTGCTGCCCACGATGCCCAGGTAATGCCTACTAATGACATACAGTCCTTTCTGAAATAGTTATTTAAAACACTGAGTAACAGCAAAATTAAATGTCTGTGCTGGAAAACTTCTGTGAAGTAAACATCCTTCTATATCCATATAGGTCGTAAGAGACTTGTCCTACAGTAAGTTACAGTATTTCCTATAGTGGTTTCTTTTTAGGAAATCAGAAGTACAAATTTGGGAAGGGATCAGGTAAGCTAACAAGTCCAGTCCCCTACAGTCCAGGCAGAAGGTAGCAGAAATTTCACTGATGGGGTCCATGGACCATCTGCTCCCCAATCCTTCCCTTATCTCTAAACTCCATTGCAATAAAACCCCATCCCACAAATTTCCTAGGTTTCTGCTTTTGGTGCTTTTCATAAGAGCAGGCTAAAATACATTGTTATTTGCAATGGTTCTCTGTTAACAAGCAATTCAAAATTGCTGTGGCAAATGTGCACTTGTATAGTATCACTGCACAACCAGTCTGGTAACATTTGCCTTTTATATCTCAAATCCAGGCATAGCTTCATAATTAGTAGAGACTGTTGTAAATCATAGAAGCAGTGCTGTAGAAGTTTATGACTATATAAATCCAATTGGATACTGTATAGTAAATTCCTCCAGACTGTACATTTATTATATGCTCATTATTAAGAGCCACTGTATGAAAGAGACTAAGCAGGATCTTTCACGAGGCTGTTACAACATTCCCGACATGGCCTAATGGCTGGTAGATTTGACTGGAGCTTTTCCCTAAATGTCTGTCTTAGTGGCACCCCTCATTTCCACTTATAAAAGAGTATTCATGCAGCATCATAGAAAGGGTTTTTATTTTACTTTCTCTAGAGAGTTTCATTGTCTGAGGAAAACAGCTGTTCCCTGACCAAAACCTGTGAGCAGGAGGCAATACGCAATGGTGGAGGGACATGAGTGCACAAGCAGTTTGCTGTTCAGCTGGGATTGGAGTGTGTTCATTGCACTTACTGGAGAATAAATGGCACCCACACGTCAATTTTTGGTAGGATTCATCTGTCCTGACAATTACATACATCTGTCTATCAGATGTCTATCTCAATATGTGATCCAGGTATCTAGAATCCTTTTTGGGAGTGATGAGGAAGAAGCATTTCAAGTGCGTAACTCATCTGATGCCATGATGCCACTCTTCTTGTGTCCTGGGATGAGATTCATCCCATTCAACTTTAGATCCAACACTTTGGTGTCTAGTTGATTATCTATGATGGTCTAATACATAGGAATGAATGAAAGTGTAAGGTAGCATGCTTTATTTGACCAGCTAGTACAGTTAAGTGGTAAGATGCTGGGAACATGAACCCCTTTTCTGTTTTCAGATCAAAAGGAGGACTGGTATGCCGGTGTGCCCCAAACCTGGTCTGTTTTTCCAGCTAATCTAAACTTCAGTTGGCAAGGGAATCATCTAGATACCCTTTATAGCTGTTGGAAACATGCTGTCCCCAGAGGGTGATTCATCCTGTTAGCCAGAATGAGAAGAATTTTTCCCTGGGGATGCCTGTCTCTCTCCACTGATTACTGAGGGAGCACAGGCAAATAGCTTATGCTAGATGCTTACTTTTTTGACAGCTTAAGTTAAATCACAAAAATCCCACTCTCAGTATGTAATTGGCATTTGGGGTCAGGAACTTTTCCTTTTTTCTTTTTTTTTAATATCTCTGTACAGTATTTAGTATAGAAACATAAAAATGCTTCTAGATTGACTGGTTTTGCTTCAAGTGCTCTTTGGCAGTGAACTGTTTGGCTTTTTTCTGTTCATGAGGCTGTAAATGTTGTGACACCTATCAAGATTTTAAAACATTCTACAATGACCTAGAAAGGAAGATGAAGGTCCCCTGTAAACTCTCAAGTCCTTATAACCAAATTAAGTTCTTGCTATTCACATCCTTCAGCTAGAATTTTGTACTGTGTGTTTAAACTGATAAATCCATAAAATTATCAGAATGAGCCTTTCCTGAATTGTGATCCATTATCTTCTCTTAACTGCTCCTAGAGTCTATCTATAGTCTATTTTCTACATACAGTGGGCCATTAAATTGCTAGCTGGGCAGCATCTCATTAAAAACAAGAGTCCCACAAAGGTTTATTTTTTGCCTGAATTGAATCTGTAATTCAGATAGATCTGCACCAATGTTAGGCAAAAGAGGACCAGGAATCTACTGTCATTTCAGGGGTTATCTGCATTCTGCTTTCTGCAGCGATTATGCATATCGTATTTGGTGCTTTATCTTCAGTGGTAATGTTTATGCTCTGAATAGGAATCTCAAGCATTCTTGCACATTTTATGTCAGCTTTCCATTCCTATGTGTCTGGCATACAATGTCTTTTGTGCAGCATCCCATGATATGCAGGAAATTCACTTCTCTGGTTTCCCTGGTTATTTTTTAATGGAACGTGCCAGAGCTCTGGCCATTAGCCATCCATTCGAATTACTCTCATAAATGCTCATTATATTCTGTCACGTATGTTTCCCCTCAGTTTCTCAAGCTGCATTTCAGAAATGAGTAGTGCTAGTCACAGTGACTTTGGGCTCTTCCTCCTGCCTTTCTGAAGGCCTTGTAGAGTGTAACTGCCCAAATAACTGCCTCCTTATTTAATGAAGCAGAGGTAATGCCAGGAGGCAGCAACTTTCATTGGAAACTGAACTTCATAACTACCTAAGTGGAGGAGCTGTTGAAGGGATTCCTTTGAGAAAAGTTGGCACTGCTCTCCCCTTGGAATTAATGTCTCCTGCATCCATAGTGACACTGGACTTGCTGACACAAAGAGATGCAGTGTTTGTATCCTGTCTCCCTGGCACCAGCCACCATGAATCTTAAGTAGTTGTCAGACATATGTTATGAAGCATCTTCTACTTTTCACCAATGGTTCAATCCTTCCAGCTTCTATCACAGATTCACTGCTTTTTTTTTTCTGAAACCCATTCTTCCTAGCGTTGGCAAAATCCAGACCTTGTGTCTTACACAGAACTAGATATTCCTCCCTTTTGCAGCTCTGAAAAGTATTTTGCTATCTGAATTAGATTCTTGTCATTACACATATGTAATAAAAAATACTAGGTTCACAGTCATTGGGACTCTTTTTACGCATTAGTGAGACCCAAAAGGACATCACATGCTTCCAAGCTTGAACTCCATCCTTCCACCTCAGGATGCTCCAAGCATTGTCATATGAGAGGTGATTTATAGAGTCAGGGAGAGAATTCACCATAATTCTTAGAGGTGGAGCGGTTCTTGAGCTCAAGTGGACTTCAGACCTCCTGCCTCCTGTCATAAAAATAAACTTCAAGTACAAGTTCTTCAAGCACTTAGCTGTAGCTGTCTTTTATGACACTACTATGGACAGTGCCTTTATAAATGGAACATTTATTGTAGATTATATAATTTCTACATGGAACGACTGCAAATCAAAGCATTTAGAGTCTAGTTAAAGATCTAAAATTTTTGAGTACACTCTGAAATATGTAAATCTAACATGGGGGAAGCTTACATCAGAAGCAAAAATGCACAGTTGCAGGATTTAGAAGGGGGTTCCATATTCCACTTGCTGGTTTGATTTCTCAGCAGATAAGGCTGCACACTGATGTATGAATCAGCCCATCTGGCTCTAGTATTTCTAAGCTTGCAGCCCTGACTAAACATACTGGTTTCCAAGAACGTTCATGATTAGTAACACATTTAAGTTTAAGCTCCTTTGGTACTATGATTTTTCTGTATCACATTCAAACCACTTTTCTGATGTACTTTTCGTTGTTCTTTAGATATTGAAATAACAACAAAATGCCAAGTGGTACCTATATACATAGGTGGACTAAATATAAAGATGGACCAGATCAGGTATCTAACAATAGTGGTCTGAGAGCATTACCTAAAAATAAATGAGGCTCTGTCTGCACAGTAGACTGCAGCATGACTTAGTAATAGCTGTGTCTTTGAACTAGCTATTTTAGATCCCGGAAGCAGCCTAGTTAGGACAGTGCAGAACTCACCACACTGCAAAACTTGCTTAAGAAGCAGGAAAAATGCACCTGTGATGAGCTCAGTGCTACCTTTTCTCAATTCCTTCAGTAACTGAGCTAGTCCAGGTAACACACTGCGCTCTGTAGTGTAGATAGTCTTAAAGACACAGCCTTGCAAGGTGCTGAGTATGTACACAACCTGTTGACCAGATACACATTGTATATATAAACACAGAAGCATGTGTATAATACAGTGCATCTTGCACTGAATTACAACCAAAATCTTCAACCTGGGCAGTTGGAATGCTCTGGTGGAATGATTTTCCACTGCAGAATGCATATACAGTAAACCATTTGGTGAAGAGGTGTTGTGTTCTACCTAGCTCACATACCAGAGCTGCCAGGCTCTCAGTTCTAGTCTTCTTACCCTTCAATTCAGAAGAATGCAATCTATTTCACAAATATTTGTGGGATGGAAGAAGGCATATTGTGCCCAACTGTCCATTCTCTGCACAATTCTTGTTGCTACCACCTATGCTTCTCATATCACTAAGTGAGGAACTTATGACCCAGATCACACTGATGTTACAAGGAGCTTTAATTGCCTTAAATATATGGGTGTGAGGCCTGAGTAGGAAAGAGAACAAACCCTATATTATGATAGAATATGGTAATTCTAAGAGATGTTCACGTTGTCTCTTACTGAGCAGATACTGTTTTCTATGCTGTTAGTAAAAGAACAGTTGCTAACCTCCCATATAAAATATACCTCTGTTGACTGATGCTACACTTCTGAAATTAAAAGTCAGAAACACTTCATATCCTGAATTCCAGACTGAAAACAGACTATTACAGCAATACTCAAGATCAAGAATTTTTATGAGTAACCTGGCAAAGGGCATACCATCCTTCTAAAAGTTATGCCTGAACCAATACGCATGGTTCAAACACCTAAGTATTTAATGAGAATTTGGAGATGGATCCAGACTTCACATGTGACTTGCAAAATTTAGAACTCTCCACTGCCCAAAAGATCAGATCTTTGCCCTACCATGAAGGATCTTCAAGGTTCTCAACCCTGACAAGTTGCCAGCACAGAAACCCTTTTCCCTTCTGTATGTTAATCTGTCCCTCTATTGCCTAAGTCCCCAGGCAGCAGAATTTCTTCATGAACTGTGCTTCCAAAACACCCACTTTCCATCTTACCCCATAAAAATATTTGAGACCATCAATCATGCAGCAGTATAAATGATCTCTGAGCTTGTGATTTCCTTTCTCTCATATAATGGTGAAAGGATTAAGGAAGAAGGGCACAGGGAGATTCTCACGAGAAGAATGATATGCAGATAGCATTTCTTTCATGATTCTTCTTCTGAAATTTGAATTTGACAGCAGGAAATATTATAGCTACTGAATGTAGATACATACTGTATTTTGAGACAGTAATTAAAACAAAAAGGCATCTTACAAAGGTGCCTCCTAAAGGCCTAGATGTAGTCTGAGATGAAAACAACAGAGCAGTAACAGCCGTAATTTTATGAAAGACTTGATAAACTATGGAGAAATCTTATAAAATCCATCACCTGTGGAAAACAACACTACCGTGTAAGTGATTTTGGTGGTGAATTCTTAGTCCCCTACACACAGCTGATGGCAGCGCTGTGCTTGACACATGAAAGGCACTCCAACTAGCAGGGATTAAGGAATGGTAGAGGACAATCTCTGTAATTCACTGATTGAGAATGGTTAAATCTTGGCAGAAATGTTCAGATGAAAAAAAATCTGGGGCAGCACAAGCATCAGTAAAGTTAGGTATAGAAAGCCTAACATAATAACTGGGGTTTCCTTCACACACATCTTTTGTAGCCGTCAACAATTAGCATTGGAGGAGTTCAAACATCTGACCTACATGTCACCTACAAAGTCTAATCTATCAGTGACAGCATAGTGTACTGCATGTACAACTGAAAGTCCCTGGAAGTGTCTCTGTACAAAACACAGTCCTAAAAGATGCGGGGAAAAAGAAAACTTGGTATGCAGAAAGAGATTTCTGTACAATTACTTTCGGAATACAAGAGTGAGGAAACTTCAGGAATAATCAGCATTAACAAATGAACTGCAAAGCTTGAAAGTCCTACCAGTTTTATTCTTTGCTCATACAACATCATCCACACTTCTGGAAGCAGCTGAATTGTCTGAGAGATAATACAGAAAGCTAGACTCCTGAAAATCTTGACCATTTGAAACCATTATCCATCCTTGTCTGAACTGTTCACCCAAAGAATAAAATCTATATATTCTGTAACTGATACATGGTATTTAACAAGTTCATAACCACCTTAGCAATGAGTCCTACAAGGATCATCTTCCTGACACCAAGGAATAGATAGTTGGCACTTAAATAACAGTCTGTTGACAGAAATACAAGTTTGGAGCTACAGGCATATCTCAGATTTTAGAAAAACATTCTCAACACCCTGCCCACTTTGTCACATGTCTGATGTGAACCTCAGTTCATGGAAGAAATTCTGTATACTCAGCTCCCGTTCATTGTTCACCTTCGCCCTCCCTTGTTACTTTACCTCAGCATCTGAATCTCTTGAGACCTTTAATCCATGCTGTTGCACTGCCTGCAGGCTCAGTAGCTATGCCTTCACTGCCCACCTCTGCACTTTCCAGGTAATGAAAAAGAAATTAAAAATAACATGTGACCCAGGCTCTTGGCAGCCACAGTACAGGAGACTGTGGAATAGGTATGCCAACATACACAGCAGCTGACAGTAATAAATGGAGAACTACTTACTATTATCTATTGATAAGAGCAAATTTCAATTTTTTCCAGTCCACATTTGGTTCCTGTGGAGGTACCACAGAATTACAGAGTCGTGCTTGTTTATGGTTACTCCACATATACAAATAAGATAGATACTCATATGTGGAATATGAAAGACTCACAGAATGTTACACAGCACCACAGATTAGTGAGATGCTCTGGTTTTTGAATGGTCCCAACAGTGGGTAGCTGTCAGATAGTTCAAATAAATTGTTTATTTGGAAGTAAAGTTGATTTGGAAATATAACGATATAGGAATTCTTGGGAGATGTCTAATTTTTTCCTATTGATGTGTGCTCAGATAAATCAGTTTGTTTTGTGATCTGCATTCGTTACTAGCTTCATAAGGAATGTTTGCTATCACAGCCAGACTGTGGTTATCACTTGTTTCCATTCTGCTTTTATGACCATAAAAAAAAATTCAAACAATATATCTGTAAATCAGCATCCAAAATGCAGTGAATAAATATGTATCTTCCCACATGGGTGACAGAATTAGAACTTCCATTCTTTGGACTGACATGATAGGACAGACTGCTCAGAGTTTTTCCAAGATAACTTCCAAGAGCTTTAAAGATGCTTTAGAGAGGATTCAAAATGCACCAAAGCTTCACTTAATTTGTTTCCTTGGCTGGAACAGTGATTGGTAGATTCATATAATAGTTCAACCTTAGAGCAGGAATTAAAATGGAGCAACCTAGAAAGTGTTTTATGACTCCTTTAGAGTTTTGCTGGGCAATTTTTTATGCCACTATAAAAGAAAACACAGGAAATTAAGCTGCAGAATATATATTAAAATAATGTGAAGAGCTTGACTTTAGCCCTAGAAAGCTAAAAAACAACTAACAGCCTTTTGAATGTTTAAACTGAAACTACATCTTTGCCTTGAATCTGTATGAAAGTTCATACTGTCTAGATAAGGTGCTACTAGTTCCTTCAAGCAATGAGTTTCATACACTTTCTACCGTCTGACCATATTAAAGACTAGCTGTTGTGATTAACTCTGAATTACCTTGGAGTTTTTAGAGCTTAACCTGGTCCTTGAAGTTATTTTAATGTAAAGCATTTTGTGGCTTAATATCTTTGACACCTGCACCTCTGAGGGGCACATATGGATTTTGTTTAGAGCTTGTGTTTGCAGTTTTTGGATAGTGCACAACTTTTCAATCCAAATTTATTGTCAGCCTCAGCCACTGCTTTAAAAACAACATTGTTGCACTGTTTTTGTTGTTTTTTAAAGGGACCTTCACACATCATCTATGTTTCTTTAAATCATGGATTTATAATAAGTTGGATTGTGATGCATGGCTGAGGGAAAAGGCTAAATGCAGATGGACTGAGAATTGATCCACAGTCTACTGTAGTCAATCAACAGATTTCTATTAGCTTTGATAGTTTTTGGACTCAGCCTTCTATGAAAACAGATGCAGTTATTGACTGTGATACAGTCCCCTCTCTAGAAATGCTAAGGAGTATGGTAGAAATATGAGACAGAAGATTAAAGCGGAAACTGCCTTTACGCTGTACCACACAGAGTAGGTGTTTGGGCCAGGTTCCAAATCTATTTAGTTCAATGCACTTCAGATCAGACCTTGAGGTGACACATTCATGTAGAGTGGAAACAAAAGTAGAGGGAAGAAATTAAACAAAGGAATTTTTAATAGGAAAGAAATCCACTTGCTCTCTTATGCTGTGCTATAATCCCCCAAGGACCTCCAGCCACAAAGGTTATTTAAAATAATACTAGGTGATCCCTAGAAGATAACCTTGCACTGAAACAGTGTTTTAGGTTTTCTCGACCCAAGGTTCCTGTATTCTCATGAGATGATGAATCAGGATTTAGTTCTGGTGATGAAGTAGCACTGGAATATTTGTGTTTTACCCTTTTTGACTCGGTAGTAGTAAAAACATTTATCCTTTCAGCAGCTGGTGGTTTTGACTTTGCAACAGCCAGTTTGCAATAGCAGTTTGTCCCACTACGTGTTGATGGCACCTGGGGCTCTGTTTAGTTGTCCAGCCCTGAAGCTGCACTGGGAGCAGGTCAGGAATATGTAGTAACTGAGCTGACGGAGCTGACAGGTTTCCTGCCTTTCTGAGGCAAATGTATGCAAGAGACCTCCACAGATACTGAGGAAAGTTTGGTAAATTTCTGGAAAAAACAGAGCATGCGTTATCCCAGGTCACCATGACACTTGTGTTCTACAATGTCCCTTGCTGCCTGTAATACAGAGATTCCCTGTCTTCTCTGTTTTATCCCCTCTGCATTTGGCCCCTCTCACCAAGTAGCCCCAGCATAGCACACTCATGCTAAGGTGGCCAAAATATGATCACAGAACATCTCCTGCACTGAAGGTCTTTTTGGAGAAGTGAACCACAGTGGCAGAATGAGGAAATCCAGATTCCCAGCTATATGCTTCTTTGCACTGGCCCTTCTGGTACAAATAGATCAGAAGATAAGCATTAATTGGATCTCTGGGTACAAAGCAAACCTACTGCTGTCACCATACCTTAGTTTCATGGAACTGCAGGAAAATAGGCAAGTGATCTGTGTTACATAAAATCACTGCTATTTGTGCATGAAATGCTCTGCATAAACACAGAAGACTATTATTTATGTGATCTTTTTCCCATATAAACATGAGGATCTTTTTTTAAAGAATATTTTAAAAAAATACAGTTTGGTTTGAACATAGAGCATCAGGGTTAGTTCAATCAACAGAGTTGTTCCAGATTTATTCAATATAACTATGATCAAAATCTCACTGACTGTCACTCTCCTAGCAAGCTGCATAATCTCTTTCTGCAGGATGCTTCCCTCACCTCTTTAAGTCTTAGGCTGCTCTGTTTTGAATTTGTAAGGATCAGATTATCAACACATATTCACCCCTCTTTCAAATACGTGTCTCATACTGAATAGCTGTTTCTTATACATAATGACCATATTCCATTGGCTTATGTGTAGTAGAGGGAAGAGCCTAACAGGCGAGGATTTCTGCCTGGAGGCAGGCTTCTTTATCTTCTACTTGTAATGTTACTAGCACTTAGATTTTTCCAGGACTGGGAAGAGCTTTGGCTGAACCCCTTGGAACACAGACACCAAGGCAGCAGGGGT
Organism: Elanus axillaris; assembly: GCA_026212715.1. Classification (NCBI taxonomy): domain Eukaryota; kingdom Metazoa; phylum Chordata; class Aves; order Accipitriformes; family Accipitridae; genus Elanus; species Elanus axillaris. The sequence continues at coordinate 4,237,482 of JANZLQ010000040.1, forward strand.
CAAAGGACTCATTGCCACTTTTTCAGAACTCTCATTCCTTAGGTGAAAGGAGACTAGTTCAGATATTGTTCATCAGAGCAGCTCCACAACTGCTCACATCTATACATGCTTATCCAGTTGTCAAAATGGCTGTTCCAGCAACAGAAGGAGGCACATACTATTTTAAAGCTGGAGAGAGGAGTTTAGCCCAGGTCCTCTTGCAAAGCAAATTTTGAAGTGATTAGATTTACTTGCTTTGTGTTTCTCTCCTGTACATCAGAGTGATAGAGGATTCAAACATGTTAAAACTGACTGTACAGTCAAAACTAACTATAAGAGTAAATTGCAGTCACTCACTCTGGGTCTGCTTCAGCAAGATGACAAACTGAAGTCTGTATGTTGCAGTCAGTAGTAGGTGCAAAGGAGCTTCAGATTCTCAAGTATTGTACACATCCTTGATGGCACAGAAAGGTAAGTAATGTGAGTTAGTAGCAGCAAGCAAGCACGACTACAAAGGAGAGTCCAAACCTGCTGCCTTCCAATGTGATACTAATATATCACTTGCTGTGGCTTTCCCCATACACCAGTGACACAGAGCGTTACTAGCGTACACCATCAAGAATGAAGCACACCAATACATTTGTCAGGACCTTCCTTTTAGTTTAGTTTCTCCTGCCTGAGGTGCAAAAGCATTACCTGCTAAAGGGAAATGTTTGGAACCAAAGCACAGCTCATGTGCTTTGAATTAATTTTCAATATTGCTGCCCCAAAATTGAAATTAAACCACTACACCTTTTTTACTTAAGAGTCCTAGTCCCCAGAATTACCCACTGACAAGCACTTCCTTCCAGAAATCATTCCCTGGCTTCACTGGGATCCACGTGAAAGAAACAGACTAATCTATACTGTGGTGTAAAACATGCTCTTCACCACATGCAAGGTGGGACCTTAGGGTATATTGTTACCCTTAAAGTTTTAAAGATTCTGCACTAGGAATTAAAAAAAAAAAAAAGATGCACTTGTCAGCCCATTGTCATGGGTGTTTGGCAGAGAAAGACAAGAACTGTTTTTGCTGCTGCCAGTCCCAGCTCCACTTTCAGGTAAAAGCTCAAAAGTTGGAGTGGGAGGCACAGTTCCTACTCTGCATGTGTCTGGCTCAGGATACAGCTATTGCTATGAATGATAGTACTCAGCCTAGTTAATTCGGGGAAGTCTTGTCCCATACACAAACATAAAGTGAATTCCATTCTAAGACAGATGCACAACTCCTGTGGGGGACAGCCTGTTTCATGTTAAAAACACGTTTCAGTGGTGGAGGAAAATACAGCAGTTTTTTACATTGTGGTTGGCCTTTGGCAACTGCAGCCTGCATTCTGGGAGCAGCTGAAGAAAGCTAGAGAGGTAACAAGGTGCGTAACACAAAGGAAGCTTCCAACATCTTACCTGCAGCTCTCTCCTCCTTGCATTTTATGCTTCCAGCTCCCAGCATGAATTGTAGTCAGTGCAAGTTAGCATTTTATTCGACATCGCTGCCTGGATTTCTTTCAACCCACTTTGTAAATTGCAACTCCACCTGCAGGTTTTTATCTAGAAATGTAATTTTCTGCACATGAATAAGTTACCCCATAACTGTTATTCCAGACTACTTCAATTAGCATTTTGGGGCCTCCTAGAATTAATCCTTCACAGTGGAACCTGAAGCCCATTGTGTTAGCCTTTAACATTGCTATGAAAAACACCAGTAAAAAGATTCAATAAGCAAGAATCATCCCTGTATCTCTCTACTGACTGATGTGGAAGTTACCTTAGAGAATGATTTTGCTTGGAGGGAAAAGACCTGGACTCCATGAAGGAGGAGAATTAACAATATTTTTTTTAACAGAGAGACCTAGGGGTATGTGCAACTCCTACTCAAGCAGTTTTCCAAAAACAGATGTCAGGTCATCAAAGTGCTGACCACTTGTGTTGGACAGTGTGTGCACCTAAGCTGATTAAGGTTTCATAAAATTTTCAATAAGCGAAACAGGGAGAAGTACTCTCACACTCTAATCATGTTCTCCTTTGGCATTAGAAATGCTCATGGTCTGCACATTTCCAAGATTTGTGTTTCGACCTTCATAATTGCTCTTTATGTGTTGCTTCTGAATAATTAACCTGCAATTCTTGTGCCAGTTTTAAATGTTAAGGCAAGTAATGCAGCCTTACAGGATGTCATGTTACAACTTGGGGTCACCTGATTTCTGTATAGAAGCAGCATGTGAGATGACCGGTTAGCTGGTGACCAAAGACAGTTTCCTGCACCGGGATACAGCCTAGAGAGCTTTGAAGTACCTGTTGCAACTAAACTGATTAGCCCAACTGTGTTCAGTAAGTAGCAAAACTCACTGGGAATACAAGTGAATATGCTGGAGCGTGGTCAATGCAAACACGTGTCCCAGAGTCATAGCAGAATTCACTTGCTTGTCTAGTAAATAGGGTTCCAAAACAAATCCTCAGTCTCTTGGTCTGTACATGCTTACGCTCTGCGTTGATTCAGAAAATATGTTTCCTAAAATCCTCTCTGTATTCAAATTCATAATCTATCATCTATCTACTTAAAAAAGACCAGGGAGACTTATCTGCAGAACCATTCCCAGTATGGTAAGTTTCTTAAGGCATTAGACTTCCTGATTAATTTCATATTGTTTAGCACTTGATTGTTTTTATAAGGGTGGTTAATAAAACAGACAAACTGCAAAAACCAAGCCAGGCTGAGCACCTAGCATTTCTGCTTGATGTTAAAAGCCCATCTTTTTCAGTAAATGACACTAGGTGATTCTGAATGTTGCAGTTTAAAAATAGTTTCTAAGTCAGCAAGCCAAGAGTCTGTAGGATTTTTTAAAAATGATCTTTGCCAGATGTTCTGATACTAAAATAAGCAATAGTGACAGTGTTAAGTACTAACAAGAATGGCCAGAATATTGTACAAGAAATTATCTCATAGAGATGCAATAAAACCCCACAGACCCTTACTGAGGTGCTGTGCAGGGTCGGACCCTGCTGAGGGGTATGCAGCAGCATGAACGTTGCCTACACACCCCTCCTTGTCTAATCTGTACAGTCTCCATTCTGGGGGGACACTTGGTTACCACTTCAACCTATTACTGGTTGCAGATCAGTAAAACTCAGCACAGTGACTTTCAGAAACCCAAGATGCTTGGTCTTGTTGTCCACAATGGCAAAGACCACCCAAAAGCAACTGATTTTCCTGTCTTGAAAGTCAGATGCCACATCATATTAATTATCATGCCATGACTGTAGTGATTCTGAGGTGGTTTTCCCAGTTTTGTTAGTGTCCTAAAATTGTTTGTTAGCAATTGTACCTGTACTTCCTGACTATCCAGAAGGATCCAAGTTGAAAACTTAATTGACTGTAGTAAGGCCTGGATCCTAAAGCCCTTCCTCAAGTAAGTCACCCCACATTTCCCAAAAGGCTAGTTTGCTCATAGCCAGTTACTGCTTTTCACTCTCTGCACTTAAATATTTCTACAGAAGTTACCACTTTTTTAAACATCAGGAACTGCCCGTGGAATTTGTCTAAGCTATTCAAGGGATTAGTAGCAGATAGCTGAAGCTCTTCTGCTCCATATCCAAGTAAAGGTAAAGCATCTCAGGACAAAGCTTTTACAATCCAAGAAGGAACAGAGTTGTAAAGAGAAAAAGCTAAAAGATGGTGTTGCCAAAACTGACTGTGATCCATGTGGCACAGCATCTGTTTCTCCCAGGAAATGGAAAGCTCCAGAAGCCAGGAAGCCCTGGTCTGTGTACATAGTATGGCTGCCCTCAAACCTTGGCCCTTGGAAACCTCAAGTCATAGGCAGACCATCAGTAACCCAGGCAGGTTTCCATGAAAAATCCATGATTGGAGTATATTCCACTGAACCAGAAAATTTCCATAAAATGTCTATGATTTATCAAATTAATACCTAACTCTGTTTTGCCAGACTATCAGGAAAGCATTAGTGTTGCACTTCATACTAAGTTACCAACCCTTCATGGAAAACTTTTTGCCACACTGTTTCTTCATATGCCCTGTCAAATAGACTATAGTTCATGGAATACATGAACTATACCTACATGCAGTTCTAGTTCATTGTGAACTTTTATATCAGGCTGTACTACAGATCCGAATTGATACAAATCTTGTTTGTACAGATCAGCAGTTCCTCCTAGTACGAGCATCCATCTCAAACATAATCTTAAAAAGCAGCATTCAAGCAAGCACCTAGGCTGAATCCTGAAAGAAACCTTTCTATTGGGTTCAGTGAGGCCAGGATTTACCTTGTGCACGTGGTACACCAGTGAAAAACAGCCTAGGTACACAACAGAAGGCGGACAGAATCCAATGTTTGAAGAGAAGAATGCTTGGATATAAGAATTCAAGCATAACCACCATAGTCTCCAATTGCTTTTAAAAAAATAATTGTTTTGAAGCTAATCCACTTTTGATATAGTTGTATTCTGTTGCCTGCTTGTAAAACCTGAAAGATTTCTTCAGACAGGTTCAACTTTTAAAGCTACTTACAGGGTAAGTTCAAATCCACAGCAAGTGACATGAAGCCTAGGTTGCATGTCTTAGCCCCCTGCCATTACCTAATGCTAATGTTGGGGATAAATCAGTGTTATCCATTCTGCTATTTAATGATCTTATCTTGATCTCACTAAAATCACAGGCAAATGTAAACATGGCCTGTCAACTTCTATACTGGAGTCTGAGCCCTTAGAGAATAAATGCCAACCACAGAAACAAAAATACTTCCTTTTCAATTGATGCTATAACATCTTTACCCTGTATGTTTTATATTGCTTCCACCGACATGCTGTGAATGCCAGAAAGAAAGGCTCAGATTGAACCCAGTTAATTAAAAGGATTCACACAGATGGTCTGCCTGGTACTTTACAGAGGCAGCTAATTAAAGCAATGTTAGTCAGCACCATTAAAATGCCAGATAAGGCTTTGGGAACAATCCTGATTAGGAAGGAAGGTTTACAAATAGAGCTTTGAGCAATGCAGTATATTTGCAGTTAATTAATCTAAGTCTAACATACCTTAACTAAGGCAGAGAATAATGCATGCTGATACAAATATTAATGCCAAGATTATTCAGAGTTTGAACCTGGTGCTTATTAAAACAATCCACAATGACTTTAATTTCACATTCTACAGGAGAATATGATAGCACGAGGGAGTCTGAACTCTTAATTAGCCATGATTTAAAGAGCACTAGAATAGAAACCAAGGCAAGTCCTGGTTGTAGAAAGCCAGTCACACACTAGCAAAGACAGAGAGAGAGAAGCTGCACCAGACAGAAATTATATTTAGACATGCAGTATAAACAAGGCTTCCTTGCAGTTTTAGACAGATGCTATGTTTGGAGATGATCAGTTGTGCTCTTCAATATGCTGTCTCTGATACATGACCGTATATATTTTTTTTTCAACAGTAATGTGGTCTTGATCTGAAAACAACTTCTAAGCCTTATTTTATGCAACCAAATAGGCCCATTCACTTAATGTGCTAAAAGATAATCATATGCACAGGTATGTGCAGTATAGGACATAAACCATGGTCCTATTCCCTGTAATTTAAACTGATTTTTCTTATTTCATCAAATATGACTTCAAAATAGCAATAGAATTTCATCCCATATTCCAAAGATAGGCAGATGTACATGTGTTTTGGGCTGCATGCTATGATTTAGTTGTTACAGGCTCAACTTCTATGATCAACTTAAAAGAAATATAGATGAAAACAATTACCTACTGCAACTCTCCACTGTCATTTTCCAAGCACTAAAAATTTCACCATCTTCCTTCCATGTTTAGAAGCCACAGTTTAAAAGCATTTGGTGATTTCATAGTGATCTGAGCAATGTGGCATACACCAAAGTAAACCTGCAGTAAAATTTACTTTCTTCATCCAATACTCTTCAGAGTCGCAATGAGTCATTGAAGTATTGGTCTTCGCAAATGTCAGACCACAAGCCAAACACTGCTTGTGGACAGGCATCCCACATGGGCACAGCAATGTCCTGCAGAGGCTGCACGAACAGGGCCTCATATCCAGACAAGAACCATCTGTATTGTCCTTTCATTTCTCCTTTCCTTTCCATTTCTTTCCAGTTCTACTGCTCTTCCAGTTGCCTAGGGGGTAAGGGGATAACTAAGGGTTTGGCAATCTCTCTGCTTTCTATGAGATGACTCTTGGAAAGCCTAAGAAACTATGATGATGTAAGTCTCTTGAAGAGAAATGAAATAACAGGCAAGGAACCCTAAATGGCTAACTTCTCCTGCAGAATGTTCTTTGCTGACCCACTAGACTCTCAAATACTGTATGTTCCACAGTCAGATTTGACATTTGCCATTCAAAATATTATTAATATTTGATGGACCAATGTAACTAAATCTATGCTTTTATCAAAAACTCTAAATGTCAGTGTTTAATGCCAGTGCATGCCAGCAGAAACCTGCTTTTTCACTTGAGCTCCCAGCTGAAAAATGTGCATTCTGTGGTGGCACAGTTTCACAAAAAATCTCCCTGGGTTTATCTGACAGATAATGAAAGGGGCTACAGCAAAACCTGATTTTTTCAGGTCAGGTTTCTTTTACGTGAAAGCCCAAACCCACTGAATGAAATTTCAGCTGCGTTCCTAGAAATTTGCAGTGATTCGGGCTCCAGAGAACAAACACTCCACTGTTACATTCATAGAGCTCTTGTTCAAAATGTCTTTTCCCATGCTGAGATGCTAAATTCATGTGAATGTAAATGTATAGTGCCAGTTTCACTACCCAATAGGTATCAAGTGACTTACATTTCATAGGTAAAGTACAATCTCTTTGCACAGTTTGTTAATTGCTAATAGTTAAAAAATCTAGGGGATGTTTTAACATAAAGTATGGATAGCTTAATGTCTCAGAAGAAAATTTAACCCATGTGGTGTAGAACTCGATAGGATCTTGAGTTGAAACAGGAGGTTTCAGGGTTGAATTGACGCTGCCATCTTGTGCACTTTGTCACATGTGGTGAGTTCTCCAAACAAAATGCACTCATTTGCACATCTGACATTAAAATGCACGTCGGAGAAAAATCACCTTTTGAGTGGCTTTTGAAATCTGCCTTTGACAGGTTTTGCCCATTTTGAAAACAACAACAGCAACAAATTGTGAAGGCCACTAGGAGCAAACACTTACATAGTACATAGTTTCTTTTGCAACGGTTCCATCATCAGTATCACTGCTCCTCTGCCAGAAGGTTTGTGCCTGTGGATGGCATGGAACCATGCACGCCCTATGGCACAACCTGCTAACCTGCAACTACGTTTTCTAACACTACAAGTCATTAATAAAATTATACCAGTACTAAAGAGGGGAAACCATGCTAGAACACTGCTATTGATAGTGGGATTCTGTGTGTATACAGGAGCTACCTAATGCTTTCTATGTTAAAGCATGAAAAAGCCATGTAAATATAACAAGTGGGCACATAACTGCACCTATCTATCCTAATACCAAATGCTACAGCAGACAGAGCAAGAGAAAATACAGCAGCATGAGACATGGCCGTCAGTGCTGGCATTGCAGTTGATCATCAGCATCCTAAGATTAACTGGGACAGTCAACTCAAAGTGTGAATTATTAAATTTCATGAAAACAGCAGCATGAGAGTATCACTTATACTTTGTAGCATGACAAAACTTGTCCTTTTGTAATAAAGAGAAATGAGAGAGAAGGGAAGGTTTTCCTCCCCTGTATTTGTGATATTGCAAATTGTCAAGAACATTTGCATGAAGTGTTCCTTTCCCATTGCTTCCAGAAGACTCCCTTTTCTCAGTAAGCAGCAAAATCACCGGGAAATCCTGTGAATACAATGGCACCACCTACCATCATGGCGAAATGTTTGTGGCAGAAGGGCTTTTCCAAAACAGGCAAGCAAACCAGTGTGCCCAGTGCAGCTGCTCAGTAAGTAACATGATTTGATAGAGCCCTGCTCTATACTTCATTTCTCCTTTTTAGAAGACGTGACACTGAAATATAATAAATACGTAGCAAAGGCTGCAAATTAAGAATCAGTGCTGAACTCATGAGAGTCCTCAGAGCCAGTCTGCAGCACTTGGTGAATGCCAGGCTACCTCCTACTCAAACCCAGTGGACAAAGCTTACCCTGTCAAGCATCTGCTCTAAGTGAGCACACAGTGCAGAGGCAGCAGGTAAAATATTGCTACTTGGCATATATAGAATATTTCACTTCAACCTGACTGGAAAATGTATCACTAAGCCACTGACTGAATTCATTTGGACTAAGCTGATAAGTAAAGAGCCCCACAGGCTGGGAGTGGACAGCTCTGTAAACTGGCACTGGGCCACAAAGCCATTCCTGAGATGTCACCAGTTCAAATCTAGTATACTGGAGCAGTCACCCAGTCACTCTTCAGAACCAGTGTCTGAACCACAACATCCCTCCCAATCCAACCAGCTCTTCAGTATCAAGCATTGGCAACTCTGGACCTCCTCTGATCAAATCATCATCATATTCTACATTAACTACAAACTGAACAGGCCAAGTACTGAACAGAGTTCATGACATTTAGTTACTGCTAAGCTATTCCTCCAGTTCAATGATAAGACACAACTGAGGGAGAGCAGGGGCAAGAATTTACACTGGGTGATTTTAGTACCAGCAATGTCAGGTACATTTTCAGCCTACAATAATTGCAGTTTTTCTACCCACCCACTTTCACCTCTTCCTTTTTTGCCCTGCTTTTTAAAGAAAGGGACCTTCCTGTATGCAACAACAGATTTTCAAAAGCTAATTAGACTTTTCATTGGTCTAATATTCTGCTTTTGCATACTAGAGTGGCATTTACGTAAACACACGTACTAGATTTAAGCATGTCCATAAAAAATGCATATGCAGTACCAGAAAAATCAATGACTCCTCCTCAATTCTCCTTGTGTTTTACTGGCAGGAAGGAAATGTGTACTGTGGGTTGAAGACTTGTCCCAAACTGACTTGCTCTTTCCCAGTTTCTGTTCCGGAGTCCTGCTGTCCAGTGTGCAGAGGTAAGTTCGAGTACCATCACAGAAGGACAGGCTCTGAATTTACTCCTTCCACTGTCAGAGCCCTGTCTGTGCACCAGCACTGTCATTTAACGACATTATCTGCAAGTTTCCCATGTACTTACAATCCAATGCATGTTGGGAAATTAAACCTCAAATTCCAGCAGGGTAACTTTGCTGCTTTTGTTTTCCTAAGTTGAAACAAGGAGAGAGTGCACTGATGATAAAGTTGCATCCCCCTAATGAGGTAAATCAAGGCTTCAAATGATGTATTGAAATAGCTGCTTTTGTTCTGGGTAGAAAAGCTTTGCAATAAAAGAGGAGCTTCTATCTGAGAGGTTACCAGACCTGCTCAAATTATGCAAGACACAAGAATTTCAATTCAGAGGGTAAGGCCAATTACTCCAGTTTAAATTAGGTGTCAATCTATACTTGGGTGACTTCAGTATTTTACTAGCAATTGCATTTTAGATCTCGTACACACAGGGAACTTGACTGTAGGAGCCTTCCCAGCCTTTCTGAATGTCTAAACGTAAACGCCTGTCTAAATGTCTGGGAATTTCTAAATGTATTTTACCTCACTATTAGTACTGTGGGATTTGAATCACCACTTCTAGGATATTTAAGTACCTATGTCCAGTTCTCAAAGATACAGATAAGCACCTGAAGGTACCTATGGTTTCCAGAAGTACCACTCTGTTGAGATCAGTGATGCCAGGCTGGTTTGAAAAACTCGCCTGCTTGCACCTTTGTGCAGCTATATCCTTTTGAGATGCTGCTTGTGTGAACTTAGTATTATTGCATAGTAAAAATAAGGAGTGTTGTATTGTCAGTTGTATAATTTTGCCTATGATGCTACAGTTGTAAAAAACACACTAGCATAGTCCCACAGCCCCTGTCCTAAGGAGTTTACATAGTACCTGTGCTGGACCAAAAGCTCTGAGCAGTGAAGGGGCTGAGCCAAAAAAGAGGGTACTTCAGAGTGCATCAGTGCTTAATAATGCAGCATGATACAGAGATAGTACAGCACACTTTGAAGGAACAAGTTCTTGGATAGAAGCTGTGTAGTCATGTCAGTGCAGCAAGCTGTCTGAGCTACTTAACCTGAGGAGATGCAGCGGTAATTAACTTAAGTGTGGCACCCAGTAGGACATGAACTAATCTATCAGCAGGGCAATGCTGTGTGCTGCCTAAATATATCAGCTCAGTCAGGCCAAGGATGAGGGTCTTTATGCAGTACTCCTTTGCCTGGAGATTGTTCCTCATTCTTTGCTGCTCTGCTATGTTACTCCACAGTATCTTCATAAATCTTGAAACATTTTGCCAGGCAAACTGCTTATAAAGCTTTCTGATCTCAAGGGCGCAAGGTGATAGTCCTGGCTTCCCAGAGTGAAATTTAGTGATACACTGTTTTAAATGTAATACATGGACAGCTAATTAAAGTAAATCCTTGCTAATCATCTGATTCCTGGTATCTGTTCCCTTATAGTTATTTGAGCTGTATTTGAAACCAGCCTCTTCCAGTTACAAAAAATCAAACTGACTTTCAAAGTATGAAGTATCAGACATAGCTATGCTGTAAACTAGCCTTATACTGGAGAAATCAGTCACTTCAGCCAGAGAGAGTCACTAATGAGAACCAAGTTCATTAGAATTGCCATATGAGAGGTTAGATTAAATTGGATTATGCAGTAGAGACGACCTCCACTGATGCAGGGATTTTAAAATGTATTTCACTGCCTATTGCTCTTATTTTAAAATGTTAAAATGATCGTTTAGCTCATAATCAACTTTGTCCTTTTCAATATGGCATAAGCTGTTTTATCTCCCCTCTGTGATTCTTATGAAATGCAAACCTAAACAAAATGTTTGCATCAAGATATAGCACAGCCTATGGGGAGGAAACTGTGAGTCAGTTTCTGCTCCCTGCATAGCCAAATATATTAACATAATACATTAAAATTTGCTGATTTTCCTATTCATTCCTCTACTACTGACTAGAGAAGGCTCCAAGCACTATGGTTCAGATGCTGATTTATGTCAGGATCCAACTTCCCCTTAAGGGGAAAGTTCTCATAAACTGCATAGAGGATAAAATGCTAATACATGGTATGCACTAAGGTAGTGGATCCATGATGGATCTGATTGAGTTAAATCTGGATGAGTTAATTGCAGAACTGGAGGCATACCTGCATCAGCACCATGACTTTCCCATGCCAGTATTGCACACTACTACTGCTGCAGCAGCTATCCTGCTTTGAGGACCCAAGCCCATGATCTATGCCATTTAACGTAAGGCTCCTGATGTGGTGGTACTGGTCTGCGTTCCAGTGCAATGCTTGGCACATCTAGAGCTAGGCTTTGAGCCACTAAAGCCACTAGCAAAGCAGTCTTATCTGTACCTGCATCTGAATTCCAAGGCTGGGATAAATTCCAAGCTTAGCTCCACACTAAATAATTTCTCCTGTTCTTGTACAAGTTTTCCAAGAATCAGATACCAGTTCAAGTTCCGTGGCTTGTCTTACCAAGGAACACCTCTAAATACATCTCTAAAAACTTCTTAAAGCCAGATTCTCTCTCTAGCCTGAACTCATTTTTCCCTGCTATAATTTCCACCCTGCTTAGTTATGTTTGTATTTATGAAGTTGTCTTTACAAAGAAAACAGCTGGACACTACTCCTGAATAGAAACTGAGGGTTTCTTCTTCTTTCCAACCTTCCTTTCCATGAATTGCGTTTGGCTCTGCAAGTCCCTCATGTTGATTCTCAAAAGCATTCATTACTTCTGCATCACAAATCACAAGTGCTCTAGCAGAACCTTTTCTATTTTAAAAGACAAGTCAGAATGTCCTTTCTTTGTTATGAGTGTCCTTAGTGCTATGAGTCTTATTCTGTAGTGCTTTTATTGGCTGAATCCGAAAAAGCAGTGCTGAACATTTTACACTCTTTACATGCAAATATAGGATCCTATGAGGTTAGATGGGATGCAGTCCTAGAGGGGCAACTTCTCATACATCCTGCCGTACATAACTCATTGCATGTGCCTGGCTTCCTGGAAGAGTTGCTGGTTTGTGTCTAATGAGTCAAGCACTGAGCATGGCCATCACTTCTACTTATAAAACTGTCTACCTTTGACACACAGATGAAAGCACCTCCCTGGCTTGTAATTATACCTGGGGGTGAATTGTGACTTAGCAATTTTTATTAAATGAAGCTGTCCTGGTTTCAGCTGGGCTAGAGTTAAGTGCCTTCCTAGTAGCTGGTATGGTGCTGTGTTTTGAAGTTCAGTATGACAAGAATGTTGATAACACTCTGATGGTTTTGGTTGCTGCTGGGTGATGTTTATACTAAATCAAGGATTTTTCAGCTTCTCATGCCCAGCCAGCGAGAAGGCTGGAGGGGCACAAGAAGCTGGGAGGGAACA
>JANZLQ010000040.1:4251625-4262756 GCA_026212715.1 Elanus axillaris
ACTACTACTACTACTACTACTACTACTACTACTACTACTACTACTACTACTACTACCACCACTTACCTTTGCAAATAAAATGAGACCTCCCAGTCTGTAACACAGATTTTAGTAAGGTTCTGCTCAGTCTGTGCAAAGCTAACCCTGGCCTTGCACGAGAATTTAAAGCTGCAAGCAAACACAAAGCTGGACAGTTGTACTGGACATGCTCTGCCACTGGTTCCCTAGTAGAAAGCAATTTTGATGAGGAAAACTAGACAGGCTTACAATTCTTCTCATCTAATCTTAAAGTAGAGTAGACATCAGTAGAGTACATGTCTAGCTCTGAACACCATTTTTAATACATGGAGTGAAATAGGTCCTTCTGGGTTGTGATTCATCTCCTCATGATATAGAGATCCACAACAGGTCAGGTTCTAAAATTGCTTCTCTGTCCTTTGACTTGATTAGGGACTTAAGATGACCAACTTAGATAAAGACACCTACACTGACATATATGGTCTGGTGAGATGAGTTACAACTGCATATGTGTAGATGACTTCATTACCATGCTAACTATCTGCAGAACCTGACTGGCCTTTATTTAGTATGGTGCCATTCATTGCATTTAATGCTGTTTGATGATACTGGCAACACTCTCGTTGCCTGTGTTAAGCTTCTAGCACAGCTTCTTTCCCCATGTTCATTGGAACGAGACATTTACTTTCCTGCTCTCTTTCTGTCTCCAGAGACACTCATACCATCGCTCCCACTACGACCTGTCACCCAGCAATGCGAGGCAGGTAGTCAACATTCCACGATTGCCAAATGCCAGGAGTAACCGGGGAGTCCTACCGGATCCCCAGCAAGCTTCAGGAACAATAGTACAAATCGTCATCAACAACAAGCACAAGCACGGACGAGGTAAAGACAAGTACTTCTTACAGTATTACTCTGGGTCAGGAATCAATCACACTCTCAAAATAGGCAGCAGAATCTTGGAAATTCCCACTGGTATCAAGAGACCCAATGCAAATCAGGAAGGCAAAAAGCAATAAACTATTAAGGATACAAAATTAGCTCTTGACTGAGATTAGCTGTGTCTACATGTACAACAGTACATTTCACTCTGCAAAGGTACCACACTATCATGTTGCTCTCTGAATTACTTTGTGGGATTGTGCTATGTCATTCTGAGAACACATGGAGTGGTTACCAGGGAAGTGAGTGCTTTGTGCCATAAAGGACACCACAATGCCTTTAGATTTGCTAACTTGTTCACACAGTGATTTGTCCAGTAGGAAATTGTTCGTGGTTATTTTCTTTTCACCATCTCTCCTATTTTGTAATTTCACTAGCTGCAAACAGCGTATGTTTAAACTGCCCCACAAATCTCACACCATAAAGCTTGCCATAGTATCAGAAGGTTTCCTGCCTCCCAGGGTCAGCAAATTATTCTCAAGAAAGACAATATCATGACTTCCCCCACCTTAAGCTAGTTGTCTGAGACAGTGAGATGCAACCAGTGCTTTTCCTCCTCCACAACTATTACTAGAGGCAGAGTAGGCAATTAGCCTGTACTGGATGCCAGAGCTGTAAGAGGCAAAGTCAACCAAGGTAATGAATCTCACTCTAAGAATCCTTTAGTGCCTTCTGCTAATATAATATAGGATGTATTTCATTATGGGGACGGCAGAACTTTGACCCCATATGGCAAACCTTATCCAAGCATGACTAAGCCATATTCCTGCTGCATTACAGGAAGGACAAAAATAGAGGGAAAATATCAATTCTCCAGTTAGTGGGACAGCAGATTTTGTACAATAAAAAGGGTGGGATGCTCAGTTCCCACAGTGGGTGTACCTCAGTGAACAGAGGTCTGCAGGAACAGGCCTAAGAAGCCATAAAAGGAAGAGCTGTTAAAAATGCATGTTCAGAAGAGCATCTATCCACAAATGCCAGTCCGTGTGCACTTAGAAACTACCCACAAAGAGTTAAAAGCCCTTGTATTAGGGCCAACTAATCGTTTAAGGTATTAACTAACAGAAGGAATGTTGGCCATAGGATCTTTATTATCCACCTGAACAAGCATGAAAAAACATTCAGATCATGCCAGTGTTTTATGCTGAATCTAGGAGCAGGAATCTCCATGCAGTGCAATATCTTTGACGTGTAATCCACACATGAAGACATCATCAAAGAAATTTCTAACTGATTTGTTTCAGCAAATAAAGAGCATACAGACGAATAGCATATTTCTGGATGCAGTATATAGTAACTGCCGCAACTTCAGACACTCACTGCCTGGAGAGTGTCTGAGAGATCCCCATGAAGGAAACAGGAATGCTGACCATATATTTTCTTTTGTTCTTGTGCAATTAACAAGTGTTTTATTAATTAATCCACATGCCCCTTGAGACACATTTAAGCAAGTTAAAAAAATAAACACACAACAACTATCCCGACATGCAAATACTGTGCAGTTGCATGGATACAGATTTATCATTCCAAATAGGAAGAGCACTAAAAATAGGGCATCAGGGAACTAGAAGTTATTTGCCATGTTTTGGCTTCTACTGGAGGCTTCATCTGCTACCTCAGAGTAATTATTTAACTGTTCTGTGCCAAACAAACCATTAAAACAGAGAGAATATGTATCTACACAATGTCATGCATTATCCCTTCCCCTGTCACAGAGAAATCATTAATATTTATGTCCATAAAGGATCTGGACAACTCTAGCTGGTAAAAAAATTTCCATATAAGCATAAATATAATTAATAATATAGTATTTAAGCACATGAGAAGTCTGCTGAGCAGCTGAGTACTTATCAGTTTTCTCATTTATAGCTTTTTCTCCCATGTTCTTAGCATACAGATAACACTTTATTTGCTTTTATCTGAGAAACTTGTTTCCTACCTCTAGAATAAAAACCTGTCTTAAGAAAGAGTTAAAAAGTAGCAAGTTATAAACCAAATGATAGCAGAGCCCTATGAAAGACAATACATTACAAAAAAGACTCCCCATAAATCTCAGTAACTCAGTAAAGTATAAGCCAGTTGGTCACATCTGTTACCAGTTAGATGTAAATTTCAGATTACAGATAAAAATTAAATTGCTTTTGAAAGTTACAGGCAAAATAGGAACATATTTTACAAATAAAAGCATTAATAAAAATGATGGCATATTAGAAGAATTGGAAATATTTACAAGATATACCAGCTTCGCTTCAGTTGCTTTTAGAAGTCAGGCAGTGCCCTTTCCTTCACCTTCTTAGGATTAGTTTGCATTTTTCTTTGTGTTTATAAAATATTTAAAAAGAAAGAAGCAAGGTTTATAGGACAAATGCAAACATGGTGTAAAGTGATATAATTCCTGTTAACTGCTGGGTGACCCAAACTAGCTTCCACTAGGCATGGATTTTTCCACTCTCCTTGTGTCAGCAGTATTTCTCTGTCTCCCAAGAGCACTGATGAATAAATATTCTGAGGTGCTTAGATGCTATTGGAATGAAATTTCAGTCCCATATGTATCCTTTCACGTTAATGTTTCCTTGTGATTCCAAAAGCCAAGTGTCTCTATATACCTATAGACATATATATTTCCACAAAGGACATTAAACTTCATTTTGCAACATTCCCTTGCTTTGTTCTGTGTGTTGTGTAGCAGGAACTCTCATGCAAAAGCAATAAAAGGCTCAGGTGGCACTAATCCATCCTGCTGATAGCATGGCCCTCGCTGCAAAAGCCATGTTCAGCTAATGGTAAGAAAAGTGCGGATGACTCAGTAGCAAAGTCATGATCCTGTCATCTGCAAATTCAGTTCTAGAAGGCAGAGCTAGTGTAGCACGCTGTGTCTTGTGTGTGGACCGAGATTAGGAGAGGAAGGAGGAGTGAGTTTTATAAGCTGGTTTATGACGCACAACTGAAATGTGTGCACTGGAGAGGAGCTAGTCAAATACTTGACTCAGCCACCCTTACTGTTCTCAAAACAGCGATGGACACTACTGTCAGCAGAGTTGCAGTCAAGGCAAAACTGCTCAGAAAAGGGGGATCGCAGGCTCAGGCTCATTTTAAGTAGCGAAACTCCAAGTTAAAGTTAACAAGCAGAGAAATGGGCCAGAGACACTAACAAATTATGCATAGAGACACTGCTTTAAAGAAATGTGTGTGAATCAAATGAATATTCATTGAGAGGTAGCCAATGAACATACCTTTCCCAGTTGTACTTTTTCTTCCTTTTCTTTTCTTTTGTAGTTTGTGTTTCAAATGGCAAAACATACTCACATGGTGAATCTTGGCATCCTAATCTCCGGGCCTTTGGAATCGTAGAGTGCGTGTTGTGCACCTGCAACATCACCAAACAAGAATGTAAGAAAATTCATTGTCCGGAACAATATCCCTGCAAATACCCTCAGAAAGTAGAAGGAAAATGCTGTAAAGTCTGTCCAGGTAAAACAAAGTTTGTCACAGACCACCTTTTTGCTGTGCATGTTAAGGGGCTTGGTTCAAACCTTCTGGTCACAATGAGATGTAATGAAAATAGCAATAGCTGTGCCCATAGTTCTAATGTGTGTGCAGAGGTCTCCATGTGAGACGGGCAGAGCTGCCTGGCCAGCCCCGCTCTTCCTTGCTGTTCCTCAAATGGGGGGGGCTTGCTACCTGGGGCACATACATTCTGCTCAGTCACTGCCTTTCTCTCTACTGTTAGCATGAATTCCTGACACTCATTTCCAAAGAAAGTACACAGAAAAGTTCATTACTCTCAAAAGACTCTCCTATCCTTCTCCCACTCCAGTGTCCACAGAACCTTCAAATCATTTTCTAGCTTGTGAAATTTGCATGGAGATAATATAATTTCTCTTTTTTAAAATGTACCAAAAGGATTCAACATCTGATTATAAATTGATTGGTGTCAGTTATGTAACTTAACCCTTAAAATAAATACTAACTTATCACAAATTTAGCATTGTTTCTATGCTGCACTAATGATTAAACTTATGTAGACATTACTGGCTAAAATCAATGCCTACAGCTAGTGAAAAATCTGCTAATATGAATCTGCTGATGGTCTGCCAAATGACCAGCCATGTTGCATATGATATAAAGGGTAAAGGACTGTCCAGTTCCCTTCTATGCCTTTAAACTTCTTTTCTAATCCGTATGGCCCATTTCTATGTTTGTTTGGTGATGCACTGGGCGGAAATACTCTGAGGAAATGAGTTGTTCAGTGGTACATAGAAATCCTTCAGAGAAAGCACACTTCCCATTTTCTCTTGCTAGCCTTGCTTACTGGGAAAGAGGACGATGCAGTGGCAGTAGGCGGGTAGGAGCTGTGTATCTACATCCTTTTGGATACTTGTGAATCAGAGAGCCACAGCTCTTATTGGGCTCATTTGAGATGAGAACTGTCAGCAAAACCCAGCTGACGGGTTTCAATAGAAAATTTAATCGCAAAAAGAAAGTTACTGTCTTCTTCTTTGTGATTCTATGTGCCAATTTTTAAGAAAGCTGAACCTCTTCTTGCAGTCTGTCTTGTATGTATGGAGATGTATTAGTTATTAGGGTTTTTCCACAAACAGGAGTGTGAGTTTCTGAGTTGCATCATCTCTCTTACATTCCTGTCCAACTTCCAATTACCAACAGAATAATTACAATTTCTACTTATGTGCTCTACGACTTTACCAGGTGGGCAAGAGATAATGTGCACTGTGGCTAGCTCAGGCTTGCACTGGCCAGATGGCTGCTGCTGAGCGAAATGCAAACCTTGTAGGTTCTACCTGCCCTTTTCCTCAGCAAAGCATTAATTTGGGTCTCTTCACTCTGTCCAACCACCAATTTTCATTTAGTTATTTATTTTATCACCTCTGAGACTGCTACCATTATTTCAAATATGCTTGAAAAGTGGACAACAGGTTCAAAAACTGTGAGGAATCTTACAGACCACATGGTTTGACACAAGTGCATTTCCTTATGAAACTGGATTATAAATATCAATACTACCTTGCCACCATAGACAGGCTTTCAGAACCTAGCAGAATAGAACACTATTGAAAGTCTGGGGCTTGGCTGAAGACGGATTTGAGAGGCCATACAAGTAAAAATTCCACTTTTAAACTAAACCTGCTTGGCTATCGATGCCAAGTAAGTTCTGGAGTTCTTGATTACAGCTTTAGTATGTGTTTTGGGCTTTTTTTAAACAGAAGAAGTGCCAAGTCAGACCTTTGACAGCAAAGATTACTTCTGTGGGAAAGAGACATTTCCCGTCTATGAATCCATTTTCACAGAGGAAGGAGAAACCATCAGAAAAATTGCAGTAGAGACTGAAAAGCCACCTCAAATAGAAATACATGTGTGGACAATTAGAAAAGGTGAGTTGAGCAAGTTCTTTAAACAGTGTATCATCTTCCATTAAAATCCCAGGACAATTTACAAATTCAAGCATCTTGAGGCTGCTGTTCTTCTTGCTATTTAAGATATCCCTATTACAGCCATTTCCAACATACTTAAGTCTTGCTGTGCCAAAACCATTAATAACAAACAAAACTCTAGTTCTGTAAACTCCTACCCTTCATTGTGAGCCAAAGCACAATGACAAACAGGTTGTCAGTAATACTCTGTGTTATTTATTGCAGAGAAATGCATAGTAGGGTTTGAACCAATTGCCTGGAAGTTCTTATTTAGGATGGACCAAAAAGCTTTCCATTCAAATCAGTCTGCCATGTCTGCCTTAGTGGTGCTACACCCATGATGGTCTAGAATACAGGCAAAAAATGCGTTAAGGATGGGAACAGTACCTTTTACTAGACTAACTGGTAAAATTAGAAAAAAATAGAAAAGCATTCAGAAGCCCAAGCACTTCTGCAAATTCTGAACTTTTAGTATAATAAAAATTATCTCCAGTCTCCTAAAAATCCTATCTGCTTAATCTACTTTAAGCAAAAAGCATGTGATCCTCATAGGAAACCCTCATATAGTGCAGCCCTTTACACAGACCCAATGCATGTCTAGAATGCACTTTAAAGCACAAAGCCAAGCCCAAAGTGTGAGCAGAAAAGAAGTCACAGACGCTTGGACAGTTAATAGCTACCGTGTGTGTTCAAGAAGCCACAAAGCCTTGTGATGATTTGACAGTGATGTTACCTGGTAATTCATGACAGGCAAAACAGTATCTGACTGCAAAATGATACTGTTTTTCTCCAAGACACTGGGATTTTGACTTCTGTTGTAATCTTACATTTACTCATTCTAAGGAAGGGTCCAGCTATGTTGGAGAAGAATTGGCTGATTCTCACACCCCTTGTAAACTCTCTGCAACTGTATATCCACAGGAGGGGAGTAGCAAAAAAGCGGGGGTGGCAGACAGAACAAAAAAGAATAGGCTGAAAATCCACGTAGTTGGCAAAGATTATTTCACAAGGTGACTCAACATGGCAGTAATTCTACATAAAGGCAGGACAGCAACCCAGGTTTAAAACAATAGCCACATTTCCAGTAACATGCACTTTTCATTTTTTTGCTGAAGGGATTCTGCGTCACTTCTATGTTGAAAAAGTATCCAAGAGAGAATTTGAAGAACTTCCTTACTTCAAGCAGATAACAAGGACAACTCCTAGTAAGTAAAATTCTGACCTCTTCAAATTTCTATTCTTCATATAATCGTAGCCTTGAAAAAACACTCTCTTTTACTCAATGCAGTCAAACAGATATACTAATTTTTCCTCCAGTACATGGCTCCAATATTTTATAAGTTTAGATTTAAATAAACAAAATACAGCAATTTAAAATATAGCTACATATAATGGTAGTTCATGTCCATGCCCTCTTAGTCTCCTGTATTTTGATAAAATACAGGATAGGCTGTTTTCTGTCCATACTGCCGTAAGTCTGAAATATGGCTGATGTCAGCACAGCAGCACAATTTGGATTTATTTAAGTTAACATGTCAAGTTAACCCAATTTTTTAGAAAGTCATTTAGAAGGGAAAAAATTCAGAGGTGATTCAAGGAGTTCTCCTACATACATACACTTTTGAAAGAAGCCTTTCCTATGTTCTTAACAATATCTTCATTATTAAAATCTGTCTTTTGAAAGGGCATGTAATTCTTTTATCACTCTTGATTCAATTTCTTTTTTGTATTTCATCCAGCTTGTGATATGAAGCTTAATTTGATAGTTGAATTAAGGTATAGACGATTTTAGTTCCCAGTTCTTTTGCATTACAAGTTGGCATTTTTTCTGAGGTGTCCAATTAGGCAAGGAAATATTTTTCCCACAAACAATATATTCTTGATAATGCAGGCTTAGTGAGAAGCAGAGACCTTTTCATATAAAAAGTTTCCTCATTTTTTGCTGTCAGCCTTCCATAAGCTTGTCACTGTTATTTGTAATATAGTATTCTAGTTACCAGGACAGCAGGCATTTTTATTAACTTTATAAAAAATGTGCAGAAATACTAATATCCAGCAAACAGAATTGGTGTTACTTACAGGTAGGCACAGTTCACAGTGCCTGAAACACTTAAAACTTGTTGCTTCCCAACTTTTAAATACTTTGGTTTGCCATTAGAGTTAAATTTTTACATCACTCTGTCATAAAGCAGAGTATCCAACATCATAAATGGTTGAATAAATAGGGTCAACTTACAATACTACTTAATTAAAGAAAGGAATAACATTCTGGTCCTTGTTTATTAATTTTAACAAAGTTATTTTGCATGGAATATGTTACATGATTGTAAGATACTCTGAATATTTTCCGTGGGAGGATTGGACATTCTCTCTTTGACCATTGTGAATCAGTTGGTCTAGAGAATGCTTGTAAATGTCTTCAAAGTTGCCTATGCCCTTTTCTAAGTCAGTATCTGTCTCCTTTGTATTTTTGTTTTCAGGCCAGTGGAAAATATTTAGCGAGGGAGAAGCTCAGATCAGCCAAATGTGTGAAAACAGAGTTTGCAGGACTGAGCTCGAGGATTTGGTAAAGGTTTTGTACCTTGAAAAGTCTGAAAAGGGTCACTGTTAAGGGAGACAGCACTGGAGGGAGAAACACAAGAAAACTTATGAAAACTTGGATCTGCAGCTGGACTGCAGGCTTATTTTGCTTAAGTCAACAGTTGCCCTAAAACCCAAAACTATAATGCAGTAATTATTCACATCATGCACAGCAAATTTGCTGCTTTATGTGTAGTGGTCTGTGTCAACCGTTCAAATATCTCCTCCAAAAGACTAGGAGGCTCTGTATTGCTGGTGGGGGAAGGAGAAAGAGAGACTGTACTTTCCCAGAGTTGCATTTCTTTACAAGTTACAAAGAGAAAACAGAACATTTTTATTATTATTATTATTTGGCAAGTTATTCAAACTAATGAAAAGAAGGACACCTAATAAATGCACGGGAGCTATGGAGAGCATTATTTCCTGTGCTGAATTTATACCATTTCTGGTGTTGAAATGACTCATGGATATTTTTTAGTAGTGGAGGAAAAATACAAGTGATACAATACTTGTGTTGGAGACATAAAAACCAGACTTAAACTAACAAACTCCTAAGCAGCCTGCCTTTGGGATGATGTCTTGTAGTTGAGCAAACTGAGTCCATAAACTGAACAGCAGGTGTTAGTGGCAATCACTATATTTTTCTAGCAATTTGAGCAAATGATCGCTTTTAAGTGGTTTTCACTGTTTCCTCCACCCACTTCTCTAAAAAATGTAAAGTGTTAGCTCTCTATCACAGCCCTAATAACTTTATTCTTCTGGGCCCTATTAACACATGGTCTTGGCTGATAAACTGCCTTCTAAAATGACATGCCAGAAGGTGGTGAAGTACTTGCTGTACTTTCAAAACACCTAGAGGGTTAAAACTCCTGATTAGTAACTCCTTAAGAGTTCTGACAGTGTTTAATTTATTTGTTCCGATTTGTTACAAACCTAATCTTCTGCATTTTTCTGAGGGTAACCTCTCAATTCTCACACTTCAGGGACAGCTCTCTCCCATGACAAACACCAAACAGCTATAGCAGGCCTCTAGAACACAGCAGTTCTGTGGAAACTGTTATCTTTGTGAAAACAAATCTGAAAGATTCTGTTATATTTAGTATAGCGTGTCTACAGCGTGTTTAAGAAAGGTGGCTCTCATCTGCATAAAAAGTATAAGTGTAACTTAAAAAATGTTTTCTCTGAAGAGTCACCAAAATACTGCACTGCCTCATAGCTGCAAAGTTGGATTACATCCCAAGACACAAGTGACTCTGCCTGCTTTTGCTCCCATTTTCTACTCCACAAGCAGACAGGAATACTGCTGTTCAAACACACGCTAGGAAACAAAGCTTTATGGAAATGGTCTGAGCCGGGGGCTGGGACTTCACAGGGAGTGAAATCAACATTGACAGCAAGGATTTTGAGGTTTGTCATTCTGCCAGTGACAGCACTCCAGGGTGTACCCATTTCTAAAGCGATGAAGGTGGGGCAGAGCTCAGTGCTGAATGCCAAAAGCTCGTTTCAGGCAGAGCTTCACCATCCTGAGGGGATCCTTGTCTTGAGCAGCAAACCCTGGCAGCCTCCCTCTGCAATGCAGGCCTTGGGGCCAGGCTTCTTGGTGCTGCCCCGGTCCTGCCTGTGCTGCCCACAGCGTCAGGAGGAGTGCAACGCAGGGCTTCTCAACAAAGAGGAGCGAGTAAGGAGAACAGACATGAAGGTGAAAGAAAGGCTGAAGGGAATTAGGAAAATACACACAGGGTGATCACAGGTCCTTAGCCATCTTGCCTGCGTATAACCACCCCGTTGTCCCTAGGCCTGGGCAGAGAGCAGATAATATTAGGAATACTTCCCTCCCTACCAAGCACACAACATGGTCCACTGCATAACAGGAAAACACGCTAAAAAGGGAGCTCCTCCAGCAACCGCGTCGATTTGCAAGAGCGAAATGCTCTCACCTGGTATCAGTAAGAACCACGGGGGTCTCTTTCCAAGCCTCCATGGGCTGCAGGGAAATCCTCCAGGGTCCCTCCACAGCTGCAGGGCCGTCCCTCTCGGGGCCTCCTCCTGCCCGGCCCTCGGTGTCGCAGGGCTGCTCCTCACACTTTGTCCCTCGCCGCCCGTTTGCCCTTTCCTCAGCCGCCTTCCCCTGGCTGAGGGGCTCAGCTGTGCCCTGCGCTGGA
>JANZLQ010000040.1:4262806-4274076 GCA_026212715.1 Elanus axillaris
GTCCGGCTGGGGCAGCCCCTCAGCTCTCCTCAGAGGGGAGCCCGCCGCCCCGCTGCCAGCGCCTGGGCGTCGGCACCTGGCAGCACCGATACCATGCCATAGTGCACAGTCTTAACGACCACCCAGCCATTAGAAGTCCTGCTCATTATCACTGTTCGTTAAAGGGAGAGCTAAGGGAACTGTCCCACCACCTTTCCTTGGGACTGTAGCCTCTGCCTCCATAAATCCTGCCCTGGTGTTTGAAAGGGGTGTAGCGTATGCTGACTGAGGTCCTACGACCTCACTGCACCAAGGTTGCTGCCGCGTGCGTTAACTGTAGAAGCAGCAGTCCGGCATCAGCAACTCCCACTGCACGTGGCATCTACTGGGTTGAAATGTGCTGCGGAAGTGCAAAATTGTATTATAAATCTAACAAGTCATGAATTAACCTTATCGTTCCTTTGGTGAAGGCATTGTAAGGAAGAGGTTCTGAGGAACTGTAGTGATCTGGTGGGAAGACCAGCAGTTGATTTCTCACCTCACAGGCATCGTCTGTTTGTAGCAGTAGCTGGTGGAAAAAGACTAAGTGGAAAGTGTACAGTGTTTGTAATATTATTTTTTTTAAGAAGAAGGCAACCTGCTTTTTGTATTTGTGACAGGACAGGTGGAATCCAGATTGTGTATTTATTTTATAATAAACACTTTTTAAGAAAAGCAAAAAAAAAAAAATCCCATAAGCATCATTTAGTAAAATGCAGTGTTGCATTTTTCCAGTTTCTGGTCACTTAAGACAACAAAATACACAGTGTTATATTTTTTGTTCTCTTCATGGGACGTACGTCTGTTACGGTATTATTTATGTACTTGTATCACTTTGATCTGGTTTGATAAATTAATAAACTCTGAAGTTGATAACAAACAGGATGGTTTGCGTATGATGCTGTTTGGTCAAGATGTTTGGTTTCAGTTCCCTGTTTGCAGACCTGCTGTCGCCACCTCAGAGAGAGCCTGGACCCGCGCGCCTGGCTGGGTGCAGTGCATGGCCGCCTGCTGCGGAATCAGGTACAGAGCGATGGAAGAGTTAGATTCAAGACTTAAGACTGCTAGACAGGATGCAAAGTAAGGCTTCAGCACTCACCCACATCCTTAACACTTCAAGTGTGAGCTTGAACCACATGGGCTTCAGCAGTGCACCTGAGGTGCCAGTTTATCAAAAACCCAAGAGATACTCATAGGTTATGAGCAGTTGTGACTTACCGTCACTTACAACTGGGCCTGAGAAGCTATGTGGAGAGCGCTCATGGGAGTCCCAGTAAACTCAGCAGAATTGTGTTGCCCTCCACAGACAAGTTCACTTCGGTTAATTAACTGTTGCAATATACTGCAGTGTTTAATCCATAGGGATGGTAATCTTGCTCCCATTTAAGTCTGTTTCAGTCCAACACAGTAAAAGCTTGCTGTAACTCACCATCCACGGGGTTGACGCTGAGCCCTGACGGTTCACTACATCTGAAAATCAGACAGGTAAGGCTTGCAGCAGGACATTTGTGTCCTCGGTGCTGCCGTAGTTCATTGCTTTGGGTCTTCTCTCGGGAATGTCTGCTGCAGAATTTTGCAAACCAACTTACACTAGCACTCATTTGAGCTAAACTGAAAACCTATAGAAATTGTCACAACCTGGGTAACGCAAACAGACAAATTAGAAGAATCAGCAGGATGCTCAAACTATCAGCTTCTTTACATTGTTTAATCTCAAGCGCCACGACTGTTTGCTTTCAGGACTTGTTAGTAGGGCAACAATAGTATGACAAGGAGACAGTATATATAGATTTTCTACTCAGAGATATGTTTGCCCTTTGGGAAATATACCTAATTCTATTCAGCCTGCATCTACCCAGCATGATTAATTTTGAAAATCAAAGCATTGACATCCATATATGGAAACCAACTAAAGAAGAAATCAAGATTGACAAGTGAGAGAACAGTAAAGGACATATTGCTTTGTGGGCAATACCTATTCTGAAGTTCAAAATAATTGGGGAAATGTTGATGGAATCAACCTGTGCTAATGACTAAAAAGAGACGGTCTTAAGAAACACAAGAAAAAAGCGTAAAACGTTAACTCCCAGATGGCTAGCAGTGTAACTAAAATGGCGAGTATCAGCCTTGGGAAAGCTGATTGTTCAAAGTGGTTCCACACCAGAATCATTCTGAATCAGTAAGTACATCAGATCTGAAATTCAAGATGCCTCTGTTAAATCTTCATTAAATTAATTTCTGTTATTTCATCACAACCTGCATATTCATCTTAGCCACCTTTTTATTTTATTTATCTGTTACAAGAATCCTTTCCACGAGGACACACCCTAGGCATGCATACATGCTGTGCTCTGATCTCCTGTACCAGCTCCCTCCTCCAAGCCTAACTATCTGAGGGGCATTAGCCTTCCTAGTAGTTGCAGACTGAAAGTCACTAATAGTCAGGTTTGCATCCCCATTGAATGTATTCTCTTGATTTCATAAAATCCAAACGCTTTTTGGCAGCACACTAAATTTTGTTTCTTGCTTCACTCCTATTCCCCTCTCATGTAACACCGATCATCTCTGACTCTGCAGGCCAGGAGGGGCTGGGTACCGAGAGGAGAGCCCTGTTCACTGCTGTGTTCTTCTGAAATTACTTTTAAATATACCTACCCAAGTACGAGAGAAAGAATGTGTCAGCCTAACACTCTCATCTTCATACACTCTCCATTACAAAAAAGGTCAAACCATTTCACAATTCAGATGATTAATACTTTCAAAATAATTGATAGCACATGAAGTATTTGCGTAATATTGGTATGCTCTGGTGCCTGTTGTGTTATCCATCTAAGATAAAAGCCAAGATTTTGGAGATTTATTGTGGGAGGGGTGAAAATTGACAAAGTTAATCCTTATTTCCATTTATTGCTTTTGTTTGGGGTTTGAAAAATGTCTTCATCTTCTGATCTGAGGTTTTGGACTGGTTTAATTCTTGGGTAAAGTATGTCTGCAACTACATGAGTATATGAGTATGAACCCACAACCCTGCCCTTCTCACATAACACCAGCCCAACTGTGAGCAAGAATGCAAAGCATCCAAAGCAAAAACAAATAATTGATTTTAACCCGGCAAAACAGTTTTTAATGTAGACACACTGGATGACAGTTCAGCATGTTCAGAAAAGGCAGTGAGTGAGCCTGATTTCACTACCACTCAAAGTAAAAACTCCCAATCTGTCCTCAAATGACCTGAGCTCGAGACACAGAGATAGTACAATCACACTAAGCTTTAAGTGTAGCTAACTGCTTCTCAAACAGCACCCATAGTTAGTTGGCCTCTCCACCAAGATCAGTTCTATCTCCTACAGATTTACTTCTCCTGTTTCATTCTGCTTAATTTGGTTGTTTCAGGATCACAACAGCACAAAATCAGGTGTGTTAATGCCATGGTAAATTAAAACTGCATTCTATTCCCACCAAAGCAAATAGCAAAACTCCCAATCCACATTTTAGTGTGCTCAAGTATTTAGCATGTACCAAAGGTACATTTTATATTTGTCACAGACAGATTCCCAGCCACTTACTGTTCCTTAGCCAGCACTGTTACTCTTAGTCTGTTCTTCTTCCCCATCTCAGTTCTGCCCTCTGCCAACAGCTAGGATGGGACAATGAATTTGAGTCCTAATTTTAGAGGCATAAATAGGAGTCAAGTGATGCTTAAGGTTTATGTACTGGGGTATTTTTGTTCCACATCTCTAAATGGGAAGATTCAGACTTTCCCATTAAAACATCTAGCTTGAAATTAATATGGTATTTATTTTCATTTCCTGTACTAAAGTGGTGTGCAGAATGGCCCGGTTGTATGCTGTTAAATACACAGTTTGAAGTAGCTGCAGTTGAACAGCAACTGAAATAGTTCCTATAAAAACTTTTTGTAGTTCACTCAGGGTGGAATGGGAAATGCTGTAGAAGCATCAAAAAAGAAAGGTGAACTCTTGGGACAGTTTTTTCATTAGTGAAATGAAAAGACATTATGTAGAAGTATTTATAGCTATGGCTGTGTAACTATCTCATAAACTAATAGACAACAGTCACCAACTAATCAATCTCCACAAAGTTCTTCCTAGAAAAAGGAAGATTTAACTGTAAATACAGTTATTTAGTTAACAAAAAATAATTCTTAGAGACACATGTACAGCTCCAAGTGATGGTATGTTCCAGAAAGCTGTGTTTTGGCATCTGAGATCATGTTTTCAATTCTGTGCTATTAGTAATTATTTCCTTGCTTTGATTGCCATATTATATATTCATATGAGCTAAGTCTCACAAAATCTCTGGTTTTAGATCTAGCCAGACAGTAGCATCCTTTCAAAAATGGTCCAATGACAGCATTAAAAAACATTCAAGGATGTTTACAATCAGAACTGATTATCCACTAAGTTTAACTTTGCCATTTATATTAATGCAAACCAGTTGTAAAATCACGCAACAAAATCCTAGCAGTAGCCCTTCTCACTCACTTCACACTATGTAAATTAATGTAACCAAGTCTAAATTAAAAAAAGAAAAAAAAGTTATTTTGAGATTCAGCAAATGTGCTAATTTTCTGGAACTAAAACCCCTGCTACTATTTTGTTTGAAAGACTTTGTTGATAAATTATGGATTGTTTTTACAAGTGAGAGGAAAAAACCTGCAGATTTTTTTATGAATTCAAAGAACATTCAGCCTAGAGCCTCTTTTATTTTGCAAACCTAAATAACTGAAAGACTCAACTGATAATAATGGTCAAAGCCTACCAAGAGACTTAAGAACTTAAAACAGCTTTTCCCACCCTGATTTTTTTTCTTAATTCAAAGTCAGACATTTTTTAGAGACCTTTGCCCTGATGAGTCCCTGCTGAAGAGACTGGACTCTTCCCATGACATCAGCTTATAACAAGCTCCCAATTTCTTTATAGTCAGCATGCATTGGGAATTATTTACCCCATCTAAATGATGTTCATGATGAGATCACTCTTATTCAGACAAAGCTATCATAACTACCATGCTTGTGATGATCATGGCTCATATTAATATCTAGAGTGCCTAAGAAAATGTAGTCACTAATTTATTTTTCAAGCAAGAAGTTAAGCAAAACCTAGAGAAACTGGGGAGCAGAGAAACTCTTCACAACTGCAAAACCGCATTTGAATGCTAAATGTTGAAAACTGGAGCTCTTTTTCCTGGCCTCTCCACCAAGCAGTATACTTCTTAAGAGACATTTAATCTTTTTGTCTATGATTAAATTATGGAAAGGAGCATTTGCTAGAACAGTACCTCTAGAATGAAGTTCTAGCAAAATCAATCTGCTGGAGGATTCTTGAAACCAAGAATCCAGTAACAGGCAAATGGGTTTCTCCAGATCTTTGGTTACTCAGCTCAAAGGCACCAGAAACTCACTGCCTGCCACTGCTCCCCTAAAATACATTTCCTCATAAATCTACATAATAGTCACAATAAATTCTGAAGGATTTTGTGAAACTCAGTAGAAAAAGATACATCAAGTAGGATTTCGGAGGAAATTATCAGATCAACTTCTGTGTAAATCAGTCTATTTGCATATTAGAGGGACACTTGACCCGATAGAGGAAAGAGCACTTCAATCTGGACACAAGGCACAAGAATAAAATTAGGAAAAATATGACATTGTCTGTTACAAGTGTAAGGAGAAAGATTTTTCTCATCTTCACATTTTCTTTTTGAATTGCAGTTTTCAGAGCCATTGCAAATCATTCATTGCTACTCCTGCTGAACAACCTGTGAAATCTTAATAGATTTGCAAACAGAGGTTCCCAGGGGACTGCTCAGCCCAGAGGATTAGTAAAGGGAGTAGAATAGTTGTCACTTTGAGTTCTACTTCAGGGCAATGGGATGAACACAGCAGACTGGCTTTTATTTCTATCTCAGAAAACACATCCAAAGACCTTGCTTGTAAATAAAGACTGCTCTGGTCTAGTACATGAAAGGTAGTCAAGGTGAACCCCAGGATCTCTTCTGGGTCTGCCTCAATCAGCCAATGTATCTTAAAGCCACTGCTACTGGTCTGTAACACGTTACCTAATGTGTATTAACAAAAAACCTGCCAAAATATATAGACTTCTCCCTTGTATCAAAATAACCTGATTTCTACCAAGTGTCTCCTCTCTACTAGCATCCTTCCAGTCTTAGAGCTAAGGACAGCTTCTTCTTGTACCTGTTCTGCTCTGAAATAAATTCTGGTAAAACAAGATTTTGTGACCAAAAAAAGCAGGAGAGCCAAAATCTGCTTCCTAAGAACTGTTGGTGCCCTCGCTGGGAGAAACTCTGTAAAATTCCAGCTCTGCTGCCCTGGAAATCAAAAAAGATCCTGGCCCATTTCTGGAAAAACTTGTGAAAAGCCAGTCTGCCCCTGCCAAAAGCGTAACTGTTATTTTCACTAACTGTCAACTGAGATAGAATCCCAAAAGAAAGTTGGTGATTAGGCTTGGGAGACCTCAGAATGATGTAATGTTTGACAATAAGCTTTTGACTTAAAATAGGTAGTCCAATAAGTTGAAAGTGCTTTTAACTAAAATATTTTATAGATCAAAGGGTTTTCCTTTCTGACAAAGCTTCAGCTGCTACTTAATCATAAACTTCTCAATTTGAAGGTGGACTACTGCATAGGAGATGCCAAAATCAGGGAGGAAATGACAAAATTTGACTTAACCCCTTCAAAATGAGCTTTTAAGGAAGTTAAAATAGACTGATGTGCTTTTTTTATATCTTAAATTTTGCCCTATAAGCTAACTACTTTGGATATGCTTATATCTCTTTTCTCCATTATAAAATCTCATCAACTCCTCACTGGAAACACATCATCTTCCACTACCTATCTTGTATAAAACTATTTTTTCCAAAATAATAACAAATAAAATGGGGTGAAAACAAGCTTGCTTAAGGCAGTGATGGAACTCTTTTACGAAGAGAATAGGTGCTCTCTGTGCCAGTATAGTCTATTTAATCACAGCCTAACAATTATGTATATAGCTAAGCAGACTTGCTTGCATTGGCTTAATTATTCTGCATGATAATATGAACAAAGGGCCTCTGTTAAAATAATCAACAAAAATTTTAGCTGGCTGAGTTTCCTCAAATGTTCCAAGAGCAATGAATGATCTGATCATTAAGCATTTACTGCCCCTGAGAGCTATTTTAAACCTGTTCCCTTCATATCACAGCTGGCCCTTTGAGTAGTCTCAAATTCTTTTTATCCGAAAGCCCTAGTAAGGCAGAACAAAAGAATGTTTCTCATTTGGAGTGAGCTGTCTGTGTCATCTGTGTGATGTTCACTAGCAGGAGATGTCTATCTTAATGAGCTTTTGGCCAGGAACAGCGCTGCCATTTTCTAACTTTTGTCCAGTTCACAGGACTCCTGATGCAGGGTGCACTGGATGTGTTAGAATTGTAAATGAGCCCCAGCAACTGCACATCGCATAAGGATCCCACAGTAACAATTAAGCATAGTCTCTGCTGTTGTGGGCCTCTCCTACCGGATAATTGACCACGACGGGAGCTATGCAGAGAACCCACGCTGAAGGTGAGGACTCCTAACAGAAGTGAAGGTTCATTATCTTGCAGTGAAAAGGAACTTAGCACCAATGGGAATTGGGTTTTAAAGGACCAAATGGTTAAAGCTCTCACATTTTGGAGGCATTTACCATTAATTTCTCCTGTACCCAAGAAAAGACAAGTGTTTTGAAATACACTCCATTTTAGTGGGCCCTGGGAATCAGATCAGTGGTAGCCATGTAAACACTCCATACCTACCCACGTAGGTGGTAGAAGAGAGTCCAGGAAAGCTAGAAAGTTGTGCAGAATGTGTGTCTTTATTAAAAAGCTAAACATTCGGTCACTGCAAAAGCTTTCCATGTAAAATCTGGAAGCTTGGGAAGAAAACCAACAACTAACATATTACAACAAGAGAGGATCTCTCTGGTACCCTGTGAAAGTTGAAGTCCAAGTACTTTATGATCCCACTTTCCTCTGTAAGCCTCCCTCATCAGATGACATTTCCCATCACGCACAACCTGTTCCGAGAGAGATGACACACCACCTGTCCATGCTGCATCTTGAGAGATATAGCTCACCTGCCCCACCAAGGAGAACAGGGATGGGGGGGAGAGATGGGCATTTACATTATTTCTATGTTAAGTCATTTTTCAAATCTTCATTTTCTCAATGAAAAAAGAACCTTCTTAACTTCTTCCTTAACAAAATATGCCAAAATGTTGGTGAGAAACCCAGCAAGAAAGAATTCAGGAAGTTCTACAAACCTCTTAATTTATTATATGAAAGACAGATTTACTTGGGGGAGGGGGGGATAGGGAGGTCTACTGTACTTGCAGGCAGCCCAGGGGAGCATATGTTTCATCCATGTGACTGAGCAGAAGCTGTAGCATTATATGATTCCCATGTCACCAGCACAGCTAATTCAATCTCACATCCAGTGTGTATCAAGGTGATATTCTTCCTGTTCAGTACAATCTTTACTCCTGAAGCCGCACTCTTGTTTTGCATTCAGCCTTCTGATTCTTGGTCTGCCCAGCTGTCTCAGCCCTGTACCATTCACCTTAACTCTCTTCCCTGCCCCTGTCACTCCTGCTAACAGGCCTTATTATTCCTTTAGGCTGGTCAGTCCTACTTGCCTTTCAGTTCCTCAGCCCCTCAGACTGCAAAGCACATTCCTTTTCAAACATCTTATTTACGCAGTTGATCATATCAGCAAAAAGGCAGTGGTGATAGATGATCACTTTGAATAAACTCGTGCCAAAAAAAAAAGAGCACAGCTGAAGGGAGAATGTGCAGTGTCACACTGTACACTAGTCCCATTAGCCTATCCTGCTATTCAGGAAAGTACCTCTAGGTGACGGTTAAATTGTTAATACAGTACATCATTAAACGAGGCAATAAGAAATATGTATTTTTCAACTCACACTTGTTAATAAAGTCAAAGCCATTCTAGAACTGACTATTTCCAGGATCATACTTCCTTCATTTACATTCTAGTCCAGTCCCTAAAGCTTTTCCCTTACCTCATCTGCATTTTTCCTCATTATTTTCTCTTTCCACAAATTCAGTTAGTTTTGGCCACCAAATAAAAAATGCTAAAGGCTACTGGAGAACAGTAGTTTTTTTCTATCATCTTATTGGCAAGGGTTGCTGTTAAAAAGTTAGCCTGAAGAACAAAAAGAGAAATAAAATGAGGCAAAACAATGACTGAAACTCCTACAATGCACCTGTGGTTTTAGAGAGCTGGATGTTTGTGAGTGGTTATTCTGCTTTCCTCAAATCTTCCCTTCTGAGACATAGACATTCACTCCTGATAGGAGACGGTAAGCAAGAAGGAAGGAGGGGGAAAGAGAACATTGACACTTGTGCAGATGGCAAACATGAGGAAAGCATCTATAATGGAAAAGAAAGGGTGAAGAAACCGCCACACCAGTCTTGTCTTGTGTCTTGCTGAACAACTACAGTCGATTGACTTTGCAAATTCTTGAGCAGTTTCCTGTGCAGCACTTCATTGTTTGCATGTAAGCCTTTCTGC
The DNA here is from genome assembly GCA_026212715.1 of Elanus axillaris. Taxonomy (NCBI): domain Eukaryota; kingdom Metazoa; phylum Chordata; class Aves; order Accipitriformes; family Accipitridae; genus Elanus; species Elanus axillaris. The sequence goes on from JANZLQ010000040.1 coordinate 4,272,411, forward strand.
TCTTGGCTCCCCCCCCTCAACCATTAGAGTGGACTATGAAATATTCACAGCCACATGCCTGGTCCCAGCACAAAAACGATTCCCTTAAATTGTTCACAAGAGTCAATTTATATGGCATAGTAACAGCAAGATGCCCTTGGGGAAAGGGGCAGACAGCAGATAGATACCAGTCTACCTTATAGTCCTACCTGTAAGAGCTACACTGGGCCAAACCCCAGCTTTTACAGCTCAAGTTTCACTGTCACCAAGCAGATCATCCCCAGCACACGCTGAAACAAACAAACAAGACATCTCAAACCTCATGTGGTCTCACTCCAATAATGCAAATCCCAGAATTTATCTGGATCATAAGATTTCATTTTTGGGGGTCTGAAAATATCTATAAAGCCCTGGAAACATCAGAACCTAACCAGAAACTGCATGAAGTATTTTCTCATACTGTACATTTCTCTGGCCTGCAAATTCCAAAAACTGGGGCTAACTCAAGAGTTTTCTCACTGAAGTTATTTTTATGCAATTGACATTCATTTATTAAGCCTGCCATCTGAAAATATAGCTCTGTATTAGGTATGTTCTGATCTTCATTTGGAACCATTCATAGAATTAATTGCCTTTGATTTGGGGGAAAAACAATCCCAATTCTCTGTAGCATGGATTTGCCTCAATATGCCGCAAAAGTCAGCAAGAGGTTCCCCAGGAAAACAGGTATGGGTGTGATGTAAGCATGACACTATGCTAAGGTCAAAAAGTTACCACCAGGAGCTAGCTACACCCCAAGATCTTAACAAATCCTTGCTTTTCTCTTTCTTTGACCTAGTGAATAGCAGCAAATTCAAAACTGGTAAAAAAAAAATCTCTTCTGCCAGCAGTCCTTGAAAACACTGCTGCAGGAGACCACACACAGGAGTCCAGAGTGTTAGATTAGAAACTTATGTGAATAAGATAATCAATAATTAAAACCTGAATCATTTCACTTTTATAATGGAACAGCAAGAAAGAAGCAAATCAGAACTGATTTCTGGCAGTATGCAGTGTTAGCATTCTGGCATCATTTTCCATACACACAGATCTACCAAAATAGAAACAACAACCATTAAAACAGTTTAAAAAAAATAAACTTGCTTTCACTAGAGATAATAACACTTCTCTCCACCCTGAAAAAACATCCTTTTATTTGTCAAGTCAGGAAAAAAGGTCATGACAGTTTTCATAAAATTTGGACAATTTTCAGCCAGCTCTAACAATGACAAACGACAGCTGAGAGACTTAAAGCCAATTTAGGAGGGAGCAAGAGCTCTGCGCTGTGAGGGATTCATGCTTTCCTGTGTTTCTTTTCTGTATTATTTCTATTTTATGTGTTTAGAAAAGAATTTATACACATAGATGCCCAGACCTAAATTTGTGCCTGTTTTCAGGGAAGTTATACCTCTGTCTCTCCTGCCTGCCCTTCCAGTTCTATCTTATTAACTCTAGTCTATCTGAGATAATTTGTGAAAAAGCCCCAACTATAGCTTTCTGATAAGAAAAAAAAAAAAGGTGAAAAATATTACATTCATCCTGCCTTTCTCCATTTAGTTTCCTTTTCTGAATGTGCTGGTTTTGGCTGGGATAGAGTTAATTTTCTTCACAGTAGCTGGGATGGGGCTATGTTTTGGATTTGTGCTGA
>JANZLQ010000040.1:4274316-4330278 GCA_026212715.1 Elanus axillaris
CGGCTGCTTGGGGACTGGCTGGGCAGCGGTTGATTGGTGGTGAGCAACTGTTTTCATTTGCATCACTTTTCTTTCTTCGGTTTTATTTTTCCGCTCTGTTTTTTTTTTTCCTTTTCCTTACAATTATTTATTGTTGCTGTTGTTATTATTAAAACTGTTTTTATCTCAACCCACGAGTTTTCTCACATTTACACTTCTGATTCTCTTCCCCATTCCACCAGCTCTCTATTCATTTTACATGAAGCAAAAACCAAGGAATGGTTGCAAAAGCACAAAAGGGGAAGAAGCAGGTCTGTTTATCTCCAGTCTTCTACTGGAAATGCTTCTCAGCCCCTTCCTGTGCAAAGCTGGCACCTTACAGCTAAAGGTGCAGCACCCAGACTTATCACTACCTATCTGCCAAATTTTCTTAAAGTCCCTGCTAAATTACTTGTGACATGCAACTTGAATCAGTTACAAAAGCGCTAATTTTCATAAACTTTAATATCCATAAAGACTGTAAAGCCGAGTACCAAAGATTAGTCATCCTTTGATCAGGATTGCTTCCTAACTTAGAGTCAGTAAAGATTCTCTTTCCTGAATATAAAAAACTGTGAATCTTTATTTACACTAGAAATCCAACAATGGAAACTATATTAGGTTCAAAATATCTTGCCCCGGTTTTGTTTTTTGGCATGTATATTCCAGAGTTGTCTCAGCTCTAGGAGCAGCATCTCAGATACCCCTGGCCACACCGATCACGAACAAATGTATAAGTAAATGGATAGATATGGTACATAGTCACTGTACATTATTTATCACCCTTAAGTCATTGTGGTTAGTTCTAACAGCACTTTCCATGCTCAGGTAATCTGCCTTTCACCTAAAAAAGACTCTGAGTAGGACAATTGTGTTGATGCTGTGTGGCCGAGTCCACACCAGTGAACAAAGCGAGGTGCGAGATGACTTGAGCTGCCTTGTTTGTCATGCTTACAGCCAAATGGAAGCTGGGCAGCAACGACCCGCAAGAGCCAATTATTAAGGAAGCCAACCATACTCTGAAGATTTGAATGCATTTCCCAACGCAAAATCTAGGCTCTTCGGATGCAACATGTTAAATAACAGAAGACAGAAGCATTGCCTGCTATGTATACACTCCAAACAGCATCCTTTTTAGCAAAATGGGTATTCAGGGCTGTAACATGTCCCCATGGTAGGTAGCTACAAGCTGCTTAGTTCTCTTAGGGACTGTTGGATTAGCTGCTCCCTGCAGCAGTGAGATTCTACCAGCAATTTTCTGCTGAGTGAGTAGACCTTCATCAAGGATGGTTAGATCCACTCCATCCCAGCATTAACAAAGCATGAGAGCACAGTAAGCCAGAACAACGTTTACAGGCGCTTTGACCTACATTTCCAAATTGGGTTCTGAGTTTGTGCAGATTCAGAGTCACCTAGCAGGAAGCTCAGAGGACCTAGCCTCTAAAAATGAATCTTTCCCCAGTATCTCAAATTAGACACCCAAAGAATAAATAAATCCGCAGCACTAATATTCAACTTCCCATTTTCACTAGTAGCAGCTTTTGCAGGGATAACTTAATTCTTCTGTTTCATCTAGCATTGAGGCTTGTAAACTCCTTTGAGGATCCCTACCAGGAATTCATCAACATGAAGGATATATACTGGGAAGATCATAATCAAGTCAATCAAGGGGAGAAATTCAAAAGCTTTGCCACTAAAGGAATCAAACATAAAAGCCTCCCTGGGGGGGAAGAGGTTTATGTACCATGCCTGGCCTATGTTAAGAAAATTAAAACTCGTTTCACAACATAAAAGAGCCAAAGTGTCAAGTCACTAAAACCAGTTTCCAGTACAGATGCCCTTTTCCAGACTGGTTTATGAGGGAAATACAGATTTATAATACATTTAAAGAAACACAACTGACAAAAACGTAACTAAGGGATATATACAAGGAGGACAGCACAGAACATAAATTAAACAAGGACAATTTAAATGCAATTTAGCAGCCATCCATGTTGCTATAACTAAGGATACTTCTGTTTATATACGTGGCAAACTTCTTACATTTTTCAAAGGAAATGTTTGCAGAGCAGATACATCTAAGGAAGCTGGCCTAACATAAGAGTTGAGGTTTGCTCTTACTGTTTCCCAGAGTCTACGGAGATGGAAGGCTAGCAATGCATGAGAAAGGGAATCCAGACTACATCTGGGGTATGTGTATCAATGAATGGAAAATCTACTTGCGTTTGCCGCTTTTTAGTTCTGTTGGAATAGGCAATTCTCCTCTTCCCTCCCCCTTGTCTGGTTCAGTAATTTTGTTTTGAAAGCCTGCATATTTAAGGTGAAGCACGTTTTAAATACATCCTTCAGAGCAGGATGGAAAGAAATCAGTTTTCTGAAGAAGGCTGTCAATGTAATGTCCAGAAAAGGAGAACAGGATATAAACTGTTACAGGGTGCATGTCAAAAAGCAAGGTATCATTTTCCTTGCATGCAAAAAGGATGATCTACTAGCTCTTTTCCAAAACTGTCATTCCCCTTTGAAACTGTGTCATACAGAGGACTCAACAGAAATGAAATAGAAAATCTGCCTGAACAGAAAAATAAGACTCTTTAAACTTGAGGAGGTAAGATGATCTCTAACTTTATGTTAGCAGTGTTTGGGGAAATGCAGCTACATAACTGGGTAAACATTTTGTTGCCTCCAAGAAGCACCATAAAGAATCTGGTGGAGATTTTTCAAAGCTGCCTTAGGGGATGGATGTCTAATCCCTGTTAAAATTAACAGAAACTGGCTCCTCAAACCCAGTCAATGGCTTTGAAGAATCAACTCTGTGGGGGTAATATGTAGTATCAAAGGGTAGGGACGAGCTGTATGGTTAACTGCATCACATGGGGGTTACTTGTTTGTTTGTTTCTTTGAATAAAAAGGAAGTGGGGTGGAGGAAGACAACAACAACAATAACAGAGATTGATGATAATGATGATAATAATTAAAATAATAGAGATTGAGCTAAATACCCAGACAAATTTTTCCCAATGGACTTTAAACACTCTGGAAGGTTTTATAATGGTAACTGAAATTCTCTGAACTCAAGACTCAGATCTTTTCTGGCATGCTGATACAATTCAGCAAAGCATTATTGGCTGGAACACAGTTATTTATTTTTAAGTTTGCCAATTTTCTCATTTTATTCTCTTAAGGTTAAAGAGAAGCTTTTAGATATCCAGGAAGAAAGAAAAAAATGAATTAAAATGCCATGAATGTAAATGGTGAGAACTTTCAGCTATCCAAATGACAGCCCTCTTAAGGTTGAAATTTTTTTTTGGAACATTAATTATCCTCAACACTTTGAAACAATTTCTACCAACTGGACTTAAAAAGCATCTTTAATCTAAGACTGGTCCTTTCTTCAAATTATTACAAATGTTTATGAACTGCTATTCTCATTAAGAATTAGTAATATCCAATAAATCTTAGAGGCAACAACTTAAAAACTGATAATGGAAAATATTTAATGCAGAACAAGAAACACTAGAACTCACAGACACAGGAGAAGCTTGACTGGATTCAAGGAAATATTAAACAAGTACGTGAATAAAAATATCCACAGTTCCATAAGACTGGATCAACAGTTCATCTTTAGGAATTTTCCATCATTTATTTAGGTGGGGTTCCCAAAAAATACATTGTGTACGGACAACACATTCTGTTTTCCCAGTCTTATCTAAGAGAAAAACTTTTTTCATATTTACCTGAAACAGAGATACCTTTAACCTCTTGACAGCAACGGTCCTTGGTCTCATTTTGCAGGTTGGGAAACCGAGGTGCCGGGAGATAATGCGGTTTGCCCAAGGTCAGCAGCCGAGTCCAGACCTGGCCCTTGCCCCCCACATGTCAAGAACTGCCTGCTCCACCACCGTGACTAGGTACTAGAGCAGATTCCCCCTGGCTCGGTGCTAACACGCCTCTCGTGCCCTGTGGCACAGGGGCCGGGCACACTTGCCTCTCGCCCGGAATCCACCTGCAGCAGTCTTCGGCAACAGTGAGAACGATGGGCCTTACCTGAAGAAAGCCGCATCACTAATGCAGCCAGCTCTCTCAGTCCCACTGCCTTTTTTATAATTTTAAAATCACATGCTCTTAGTTCTTCTACAGGAAAAAAACCTCTTCCCTAGAACGACTCCCACAGCAGAAGATAAAGTGGATTGTTTTGAGAGTTGGTGAGACTGATTATATACAAAGTATTTTTCCTTCAGCCCTTTCAATATTTGGAGGTGGTGTTTGTTGCAATGCAGAAAAATACACGCAAGTTGAAACGAGAGCTTTGACAGTATTAAGTTTCCCTTTCAATTAAGCAGCTCCTGCTTTCTCAGACAACCCGTGCTTGGTAGGAGCATTTCACTCAGCTTTTCTCCTGACCTCTGGCTTCAGGGTTTCATTTCTACAGAGTAAAATGAGAGTAAGTCCATACTTAGGTGCCAAATTGGGGCAAAAGCCACCACAAAAACAAGAATAATGCTCAACATTACCAGAAGTAAATTAAGTCTAACTAAACAGGCCATGGCAAACAGGGTAAACTCACACTGTAAGGTGGACTTTCACACAGAAGGCAGCTATAAACTGAGTGTGGCCTGCAAATCAATCAGCCCCCTGCCTCTACCTAATGAGACCCTTTTCTTTATTGCATTTTTATAGACTTATAAAACCAGCATAGGATGGATTATATGGGCCGTCTGTCTACCCTGTCCATCTGTCGCTATGCTATTGGTGTTCACCCCCATAGACCAGGATAGTACTTGGCAGGGGTTGGAACTTAAGGGAATATAGAGGTGATTGAGAGACTTTTAAAAAATTAACAAAACAACAACAGATGTACAACCTCCTCCCCACTAAAACACTGAATTCCAACAATACCAGTTTGTAAAAAGGACTGTAAAATCAAAATGAGTCAACAGGAAAACTTCTCTACAAATGCAGCACAACACTTCAACAGCCTTTGTTTGAGTACGCATGTGAATGTCAGTCCTAATTCCCTTTCAAAACAGACAGTTTCTCAGAACTCTAAATGTAACATAATTACTTTAAAAAAACCCCAAGTTATGTCTATTTGGGTAGAATTATTTCAAAGTTCTAGGATAATGACTTCATTTAACATGCATTACAAAAAAGACATTTTTGGAGCTATTCCCATAGAATCAAAGCTTTCCTGTTCACGTAACTCATTTTTGTGATTCTTTATTTTGTCAGTGTTGCTGTAAACAATGTGCTGCCCATGGCAGGGAGGGGAGAGGAGAGATTGTTTAAGGAAAAATAGTTATCCCTCCACAGAATTTTGTAGTTACATTTACCAGCTGCATAAGTGTTCTGATAAACTGCCAAAAAGGGTCACTATAAAGCAACACTCCTTTAAAGTTTTAATCCCTATTAAAGGAAATTATCTGGACTCTCTCCAGAAACATTTTGGGGGGGAGAAAGGGGCAAAAGCTTCCGCAGAAGATCAAATGTTGTTGATTATAAATTCATTACCAGCATAGCTGCTAACTTCAGTAAATTAACAAGGAACTTTTATTACATCCAATCAAGCTCTTGTTAAAGATAACAAGTTCTTTTCATTCCTTGTATTTGTATAACAGTCACTTTTCTGGAACTCATCAAAGCTTGTTGCGAATCCATGCCAAAGTACCACTCTCTTTTAACAGCTTTAAAAAAATTAATGAAACCTTATGATCACGGTAAAAAAAACACTGATTATGTTAAAATATTCCAAGATAAAAGATTTGGAATTACAGAGAAATCTGCCCTGGTATCAGCAAAGAGACTGAGATGTCACAGCAGAAAATTCCTAAAATGATGAGGTTTTCACACTTCTTTTTTATTGTTTTGTTTGTACAGAAAAAGCTTAGCTAAACAGTCTCTTTATGAAATCTGATAGTGTAACAAAGATCCATTACGGTTTCACTTCAGAGCAGGCTTTTACTCAAATATTAATTGCTAAAAAGCTATTTTACATAATCAGTTTAACCATACGATTATGTTAAGAATCCTTTCTTTATCAAATAATCAAAAGTGGGAAGAAAGAATGTTTTGCTTTGAAGCTTCTCACTAATAATACATTTTACAGCAAGTTAAGGATTTTCTAAACAAATAACTACTTCAAAAGCAAATCTCTTGGTGTCAGGCTATTGCACTGAGATTGCTTTCTTACATGCCATGATCTAAATACGTATTTTTCATCTCATTTGTCTGCTGTCCAAGTTTACTAGTGATGAAAGAAACCTTTCGGGAATATATTTAAGAAAGTTCCAATGCCCACTGAAATCAATGCCTAGACTGGATTAGTCTAATAGCAGAAGTTTTCATATAAAACTTCAAATTATCCCTACAATAAAGTATGATAAAAGCATACACAATTGATGAGATTCATCACTTAATAAAAGGCAATGCAAAACAGTTTTTCTCAGTCCCACCCCTCTAGCAGTATTAAAAGAAAATAAAACAAAACCTAATGGATAATATCTGCCTTTTTAGGTAGGTCAACTAAAAATCCTTCTATATACAGTAAGATATTCCACAATTTTAATTTTTTTTTCTACAGTCAATCAGTAGCTTATCGCTTATTACTGAGATTGCTTGAAGCCCTTTGTTCTAAGAAGCTATTTAAGTAGGACCTTTTACTGAAAGTGCAATTCTTTTGTTTATTTCTTTTCTATGTCTGTTGGCCAAAATGAAATACTCATGCACAGAGAAGCCGAACATGAACATGGTCATTTCTTCTCCTCCCAGTAGGACACAAGTTGTATCTGGGCAGCCTTCCATTGTCTGTTGTCCCGGCATAGAAGTGTTTGAAAATCCTCTGTAGAGGCACCGTCCAAAAGTCAAAAGGTGAAGCTGAGAGAGCAGCCACCTGCAGTCTTTTTATATCTGCATAATATCAAATACGTTCAACTTAAAATGTTCTTGGACAGCTCTAGCATCCTGTAATTATCATGTAATGCATCCCTCCTCCCTGAAGCAGTCTAAGGTTCATTTGCTCTGGTTAGATAAAAATGGTCATTGTTAATAAGACTAACATTATGTAACGAGCTGACAGAAGGCCTATGGAGCAGCACTGTGGTTCGAATCATAAGCCCTCATTTGCCTCAGGAGATTCAGTGCTGAATGCCGCCACTGATTTTCTGTGGAGCCTCAAGCAAGTCACTTCATCTCTGTGACATCTCCGTTGTGCTGTGCAGACTGAGAAGGAAAGAGCTCTTGTGTACTCCTGCTGGTCTGGGGCTGGTTCGGCCCTTGCTCTTAGCGTAGGTCTCCCAGCTGTCTCAGAACGTGAACAGAGTGGCTTTTTCCTGGGAGTCACACTGCTAGCAGTACTTACAGCATTGGCCATGCTGTGTTTATTCCTCCGTCTAGGGCTGTTCGTCTGCAGAGTCTGTTAGCGCCCACTCCTAAATAAACACACTGTATACTTGGACAATGGCAAGTGATTCACCTTTGTACATGAGGAGAGAAAAGCCCTGGATACAACATGAGGCTTAAGAGGTGAAAACAGGTGTCCCATGTACACCAAAGTGTCCCACATGCTTCACTGAACATGAAAAACCTAGCTAAAGTTCAGCTGAATTGTGCTGTACTGGCATTTCTGGAAGATGAAGGGTTACTTGCAGAACCATGACATGACATGCTACCCTGCTACCACAGCATTGGATCTTTCCTACAACTTAGAGGTTCTCTGCAGAGCACAGCAAGGCAATACTTGGATTCAGCAAGTAGTCTCCTTCCTACCCAAAGATGCATGGTCACAATGACATCTAGGAAGGAAGAAAAAGAAAACAACAGGTAACTAACCTAATGAAAGACAAAGGAGCCGAAAAGAAGTTGTCCAGAAAAGATGAGGGATTGATGATGGAAGAGGAATCACAGAGAAAGAAGACAACTGGACTGCATTCACAAAAAAGCTCTCTTAAAGGGCCATAATAATAAACTGGCCCTGTGTGCCAGAAACTGCCACAAATTAGCTACGATTCTTCTTTTCTCTGTGTTTAAACAAAGCTGCTGTCTTCCAAGCTTGGTGGTACATGATCTATAACGCCACAAAAATTCAGTCAGCTTTCCCTTTAGAAGCAGACTCTTGCTCTAGCAGCAGTCAAGGCTGACAGGCGTGCTCCTTGGGATGGGGAGTGTTTCTTTCTTTACAGCAAACAAAATGGTCAGGAAAGCAACACTGCCACAGCTGGCACATAAAAAAGATACTGAAGATTTTTGTCACAGCAGCAGGCAGAAAGAAACACTAGCAAAAACTATGCATCTGCCCAAACAAAATACAACATTAAGATTTGTTTTCTGTATTAAAAACTTAAAATGTAACAGCCTATGAACAGAAAATATTAAATAATTTATTATATAGTCAGATAGGTACCAACACCCATACACACATTTCCTCCTCTGAACCATAGATTTATCGGCCGATGCAGGATACCTAAATATTCTAAACCTTGTACAAGTAAGAAACAACAACCTCTGCCATTGATACTTATCATGTGTTCAAATGCTGATTGAAATTTGAATATCTAAAACTGAAAAATGAGGTTACTACTTATGGAAAAAAGTTGCTTTCTGGTACCAACAGCAATTACACATCGTTAAATATAAGCTAAAGCTCCGTGTTGTTTTTTTTCTCCTTTCTTTGTTTGCTTTGTTTCTGTACTTGCCTTTCATCCCATTAAATTCATTGGCCAAATTAGTCACTGTTATCTGTTTTAAGAATCATTTCATAATTAACCCAATGGAAAAAAAAATCAGGTTGTTTCCAATTCCCTAAAACCCAAATCTTATCCACCCACTCCAACATCTGCAGATGGTAAGCACAGTATGTCTCTTCATTAATATCAATAATGTTAGTTGTTAATATCTACATACAATCTTTTGATCTATACTGAAACTATTTGTATGGCCTAGTTCTGCACCCATTGCTCAGGCAAAACTAACTCTTGAATCAAAGACAGCTTGCTCAATTAAAGGCTACAGGGAAAGAGCTCTTATTTTGCTCTTGGCACCAAGTGCACTGGAAGAATCCCATAAGGAGTCACAGTGTTATGGGGATATATGCCTTTGTATTCAGCAGCTGCAAGACGGTGTCTCAGCTCTGTGAGTCAGCCCTGTTTTGGTAAAGCAACTACTGGTGGCAAGAAATGAAGAGATTTTTTGTGGAGCCAACAGCTTTTAGTCGGAACTGGTTACATTCTGCCACAGTTTGAGTATCTCTTACCATTTCAGAAGGGACATAATTAAGCAGTAATAAAGTGTGAGAGATATTAAGGACTGTCCATCTCAAGCATTAAAAAATAAATCAACTTGTCCTTCCCCAAAGAATAAGCCAAATCAAAAATACCTTTTTTAATCGACCTTGGGCTTTTTTTTTTTTTTAATAGATTTTATGCTTTTGAGGTTTGTGTTTCCAAGCTTTTCTCACAAGGGGCGCAAGAACTTGTTTTGAAAGCTAAGATGCTTGCAGAATCAACTTATTCTAGCAGCTGAGGCTTTAGGAAAAAAATACTAAAACTCATTAAAAAATTATTAGCTATTGCTGTCTGTCCTACAGATTTAGAATTACCTTCCATGCCAGTTCAAGGCAGAGAAAAGAAAATCTGTTTTCTGAAATATGGAACTTCTTTTTATTAAATGCTTATCGTTCAGTTGTGTGTATTTCATACTTCCGCAGGTTTCACTTTGCATTTAAAAATGCCCTGACTACAGGGCCATGTTCATTCAGCTTTGCCCAGGTTATTTTCATAATAGCTAAGAATAGGAAGGTAATTGCTGTTGGGTTTGCTGGTTTATAGACCTAGCTACCTCCAGAAATGTTCTTTTGAGGAATGCCGCTGCAACCATTCCAGACAAAAGAGATACAAGAAAATTTGGTTTTCTGTGACAAAAGAGTGGTGATTGCATTAATTTACTGAAGGCTGAGCACACTGTATTTCATCAGTTGATGGCTATTCCCAGAATGTGTAATTAAAATGCAGCTGTTCTTTAGGAAAATAATACACTATTCTTGCTTTAGTAAGGTGTGTCACAAGCAAATAAAGGGGTCATTTTTGGTCCAAAGCCAGTCTGTCAATAAACACTGGACAGGAGATTTCACATACAATTTGATAATCTGCAATGAAGAGGCAAGACTTGAAGCAAAAGCAACAATAAGCTTTTGAAATTTGAAAACATGACTTGGAGAAAGTCTTCAAATTTACTTTCAATAGTCAAAAAAATCAATACTAGCAACACCTACACTGAATGTAGTTAGTTAAAGCATCAGAAATTTCTAAGGACTTTTCTGCCCCAAACAAATACCAAACCCAAAAGATATGCAGTCTCAAAACCAACTATGGATTCAATATTAAAAAACCACAGGGAAGAGGTAAGGGACAGATTCTCGCTTTCACACAGACTTTTGTTATTGCTGTAGCAGGTCAGAAGTCTTCCAAACTGCCAGTTCCACTCACTCCTTAATGTCAGTTTTAATTACTGCAATATGAAAAAGACCTTTGTGCAAATAGAGAGTGACTATTTGGTATAGGTGCTGATCCGGTTGTTATCTAAAGAAAGAAAAGGAAAGCACTTGCTGCTATACTTTTTGTTCCTCTCATTATTCATCACTGACTCACATTCCTTTAAGTGTTTGGACTTAGGAGAGAGGCAGCTCTGTGTTTTCAGTCTGATACTAGCAAACTCTCAAAGGCTGCTATACAACCAAAATTTCACAAAACCTGGTCATGCAGGCTTGCCTGTCCATGGGACAGAAGTGACTGTTCTCCTAAGACCTATGGATTTATCCACAAGTCAGTCCTTTCCAGTCTGGGATCCTTCACTGAGGTGGCAGGTGTGGTTTTGGAGCTCTTCCTCAAAAGTTGTTTTTACTCTGTAATTCAAATATGCATCAGTAAAAATTGCTGGTTTGGAGTCACATTTTACTTAGAGGAAGGGAAAATTGTTTCTCTTTTTCAGTTTCACAAGGAACAACAGCTGAACATGTAGTTACTGAAACACAGTAAGAGTCAAAAAATGCATACCATTGAAAGGGATGTGGTTTAGTTACCACAGTAAAATGGTACACAATCTTGGCCATTAGGAGATAAGGCCTGCTTGTTCATTAGCTTAGAGAAAGGCATTGTCCAAAGATTATACCAATGAATTAAAGCAGTATGATCCCTCCAATGTGGTTTTAATTGCACAGGCACCAATGGAATAAAGGTGATTCTTACCTCTAGGGCATAATCTACCTTTATTCCAGTAACTGCATCTAAGGTATGACTAAGCATTACTGTGTAATTTTAATAAAAAATAACAAGTCAGACTAATCCATCCATATCTCTAAAAAGTTAGGTGCACTCTTGCTTTCAGTTCATTCCCTGTCAAACAGCAGTATATAGAACAGCCGCTTAAATTTTTATGATATATAAACCATGCTTCTTCAGACATACTATCTCCTCAGCGACCTAGCCTGCCAGAGCCATCTTATGTGCATAAATTCCTAAGTCAGAGGCCATATTATGAATTATTAAAACAAAAAACCCTGCATTTGATTATTAGTTTTTCATTATACTCTAATGTGCATCATATTTATCACCAGACCAGGGAGGATATATGAAAATGTATGCTTTTCATCTCTGAAGACATGCTTATCCAATTCAGTTCCAAATCTAAAGAGATAACAGCTAATGTCAATTGAATAAATCAAAAAACAATTAGCCTATGTGAGGAAAACAGACTACTCATGAGAACTATCAGCCACAAGGTTGCCAGTTTTCATCCAGAGCAAGAATTTCTCAAGGTCTCATTTTTGCCTTCAAAATCATTAGTTTTCTTGCCCAAGCCTCAGTGAGTATTTGGAAGAATATTTATTTTCTCTCTTCCTCTGGATTTTTAATTGAAATCCACACTGCTTGTGATATTTAATATTCCAATAGCAACTGGTGAAAAAACAGGAATTTTCAGGACTGAGCGTACAAATAACAATTAAAAAGCACACAAGGATCCTATTCTGAATCATTCTCAGAAAAGCCTGCATTTCTCTCTTGACTATATCACCTCTATCAATCTCTTCTTGGAATAGCCTAGAAACACTGCCCCTAAAGACACTTTTAGTGAGCAAACCCTCCTTTTACAAATTCTAACCCAGAAAACAGACATGTCATCTTCTAAGCAGCAACGTTGGTTAATGCTCAATTCCTATACATATTTGAAGAACTGGATACTGTTCTTGAATAAATATAGTGGATTTTAGGAACAAGCAAATATATACATAGATGCACACAAAGGCACATATGAGGGATATACTTGAGGTAAAAGCAAACAGACATACCCTCTGGCAAAGGTATCTTTCTGCTCACAAAACAGGAACGTAATACCACTCCAGAATGACTAATCTGCCTGCCAATGACTGTAGTCCTGAGACGCTATTGCACCTCAGTAAGCTGGTGTGTGGTTGCAAAACTTGTCCAATGGCTCACAGGGGACCTACTGACAAGCGAGAATTTATGTGGTGGTATTTATCTTAAATATTGCATGTAACATCCATTTGCCATCAAGAAGTATATATGAAGCAGCTACTCTGAAGCTTTGAAGCGTGCTGCAGACTAGCTTCACTGAAGTTTTGTCAAGGCAGTGCCCTAGTTCCCACCTGAACTTCTCCATGGGCCATGGCATAAGCAAGGGGGATCATGCTGATGCAAACAAAAAACTTCTCCATTTAAGACATGAAAAACATCCATCTGAAAATCCATTAAGACATACATACATACATCAGACCCACTGTTATTTTGAATCCATCCACAAGCTTTATCTCAACTATATGAATCAAGAATAATTTTTACAGTATTAAGTTCACAATCTGGAACTACAGGATATTAAAAAACCCACAGGATAAAATAATTATACCAATCATTCTGCTATACATAGGAAGAGACAGTATTACAGACAGAAATTTAGAACTTCTCCATTAAACTTTGGTACTTAATATTTCAAGGCTGAACAGCATTTTGGGGGACAGAATATACACAGGAAGGTTAAACTTTTGTTTGGTTAAAAAATATCCCACTAGTTTTCCCTTTAAACTACCATGTAGCCATTCATTTCTACGCAGTACATTTGTCAAGTGAGGGAAGAAGCCACCAGGGCTAATGTTCTAAAATTTGCAACCCTTAAAAGCAACGCTCTTAAAGTCATGTTTTAGAGAGAAGAGCTTGTTCAATACCCTCTCTTACATTCTGGGATTATCACAGCTCACACATTACAATTAAATCCATTTGTAGGCATCAAAACAAAAATGTTCTGACTTTAGAAACTCAGCCACCTGCATCATACATTGACTTCAGTTTATTTTTGCAGGCACTCATTTCAAATAGAGATTTTCTTCAGGTGTACACAACTTCAGTCAGCCAGACCGCCTTCACTTTTGAGTGCTCTTTAAAAGACGAACGTTGAAAAGGCATATTCCTTCCTCCTTTGCAGTGAATGGATTCTTTGAGGAAATGGGAGTATTAACTGTGATACAGTTAATACAGCTACCCTTTTTTTCAAATTCTTTCACAAAGACATCACTGCTTCTGGGACCCACAGGCCCACATATTATTCACAGACCACACACTGGGAGGAGATGCATTGACCTCAGGTCTGTTACATCACCATTACTGTTACTCCACCCAGCATCTGAATAGTTCATTTGGATGAAGTTTCAGAAGTTATCAAGAGCAGACCGCATAGTAAGTCACAAAGTTGGGCTGATTCAGTTTTGAAAGTCTAAACAGTGCTCAAAGAGTCAAAGGGGCCAAATTTTCCTCAGTTTTTGGTTTTGGTGGTTTTTTTAATTCATATTACAGATTCCCTATTTTATTGCTTGGTCCCAAGGAAATGAGACAAAACTTTCATCTGTACTCATTTATCCCATGTATCATTTAGAGGAAACATACAAAAATCCCTTCTGAATGACATGGCCTCCTGAATTCTACAAGCTGGATGCGAGGCTCTGCCTTACGTGAGCAAAGAGCACGGTCCCCAGGGCCAGACCGCAGGGCTCTCCTACTTCTTCCGTACAGCTGAAGCAACTCAAAGCAAATGAGAAATTATTAAGGATTCCTTCCCTTGACACAGGGCATCCTTTGGGTGGATGGATGACAGGGTAACCCACTTTATACAACAAATGCATGTCCTTCCCAGAAGGGGCCTGTCAGGGCTTGCAAGCAACTAAATGGATTGGGAGCAGATATGATAATGTAAAAAGCCTTTGAGCAGCACAATGAAGGACTGCAGCCCAGCCTTGAATGTGTGCTAAATTACACTAAAAGCCAGAATCTTAATAAGGTTGAGGGAACAGAAAGAGACCTGGCTTCCATGTCCTTCCCTCTTCAGATATACTGAGCATAAACCCAGCAAGACAGAACTGTGCTTTTGTTTTTTCGTTTCTCAACCCATTTACCCTTTCGTGTGCCCATAAGACAAAGGGCAGAAGTAACAGAGAGGGTTAATGGCTTCACTACAGTTGACTGGTGTTAAAGCCAGGGCAGATGTGGGCTTTAATTAGAAAGCAGCTACACATACATAAACCACAGCAATCTTAATCCAGAGGGTGACAGTGTGAATACAGACCTCTTGCAAAAGCCCATACCTTTAGTCTGCATTTGTCTGTGTTTTTAGGGGGAAAGGGTTTCAGCAGAATTCTATCCAGGAGCTCATAGGAGATAGAAGGAAAAAGTACATATATGTCTAAAAATCAGAAAAGGCCACTAAGAATGTAAACAGAGAAGAATAAAAATAACCACATAGATCAAGTTACTCAGCACCAAAACAGAACAGTAAAGTTTTCCATTACCTTTCACAGAATAGAGCTCTCCTACTCTGAGCAAGGCTCCAGCTGTTCTCTTGGCTTTCCCTTGGGCATTGATTATGCTGGACATCCTGTGAGACCCCCTAAGACTGGCAATTATATCTAGAATATCCCAGCCCTTTAGGAATTCAGGTACCCCATTTGCTGGAAATACTACAGAGGAAGAAATCATGAACATCAAGTTTGCTTTGCTAATTTTTACCATGGTCCACTGGGTAGAATGTGGAGGTTCCCGTGTCGGGAAGCATATGAGGGCACAAGAAGCAGTGCTGCTGGACAAGCCAGGCGCTACATACACCCTTCACATCTGCAGCCAGCAGCAAAACCCTGCAAGCTGCTCCCTGACAACAGTATAAAAAGGAGGTTATTTAGGCCCAGAAAGTCCATTAAGTCTGAACTCCACAGGCTTGTTCATCCTATGTAGAAGTATATGCCCGAGTACTCCAGACAGAACAATTTTTTGGCACTTCCCAGTATCCAGAGGAGTGTTCATGTCCTGCCTCATCATATGGGCTGCATGTGCCGTGTAAATGGGTGCAATGCACCTTATGTTGTCAGCTCCACTCAGCTCTAAGACTCTAAATCTTTAATGGGATCTGAAGGTAGAGAAGAGGGTGGGCAAGCTGGGAATTTATATATCTCAATATATACTCCAGTAAACTGTTTCCCTTTCTGTCTTAAGTGATTGTCCATATGCAGTCTCACTCTCTTAGGATGCTCATCATCCACTAACTTTCCTACTCCACCAGTGCAGATTACTTGGATGAGAAGCCCCTGGCCCTCAAAAAGAAATAGAGAGGCAGAGAAGAGGACAATCCTGTCAGGAATTACAGCAGCTCTAGAAGCTTCTGTAATAGCACATTGTGTAGTGTAAATAGAGAACCACGTGGTGGCTTTGCAAATTGCATGCTTCGCAAACAAGAGAGAAGTTAGCTCTCCCTAGCAGTTCTCCCTAGCACAGCTCTGACAGACCTGAAGCCCAGGCAAAGCATTCTTCATATAGTGTCAAAAGACATAGACGTCTTTGAAGACAGATGTATTGGGTTTGCATGGCAAGGTTTTGGTAGCGGGGCAGCTACAGGGGTGGCTTCTGTAAGAAGCTGCCAGAAGCTTCCCCCATGTCCAACAGAGCCAATGCCAGCCGGCTCCAAGACAGACACACCACTGGACAAGGCCAAGCCCATCAGTGGTGGTGGTAGCCCCTCTGCAATAATGTATTTAAGAAGGGGAAAAACCTGCTGCACAACAGCAGATGGGAGAGAGGAGTGAGAATAGGGCAGAGAAACAACCCTGCACACATCCAGGTCAGTGCAGAAGGAGGAGGAGGTGTTGCAGGAGGCAGAGCAGCGATTCCCCGGCAGCCCGTGGTGATGAAGACCACGGTGAGGCAGGCTGTGCCCCTGCAGCCCAGGGAGGTCCACAGGGGAGCAGATCTCCACCTGCAGCCCCAGGAGGACCCCACACTGGAGCAGGTGGCCCGAAGGAGGCTGTGATCCCAGGGGAAGCCCATGCTGTAGCAGGCTCCTGGCTGGACCTGTGGCCACATGGAAGGGACCCACGCTGGAGCAACTTGTGAAAAACTGCAGCCTGCAGGAAGGGAAGGAGTCACACTGAAGCAGTTCATGGAGGACTGTCTCCCATGGGAGGGACCCCACACTGGAGCAGGGGAAGAGAGTGAGGAAGAAGGAGCAGCAGAGACAAGGTGTGATGAACTGACTGCAACCCCCACTCCCCATCCCCCTGTGCTGCTGGGGGGAGGTGGTAGAGAAATCAGGTGTAAAGCTGAGCCTGGGAAGAAGGCAGAAGTGGGGGGAAGGTGTTTTAAGATTTGGGGTTTATTTCTCATTACCCTGATTTGATTGGTAATAAATTAATTTTCCCCAAGTCCAGTCTGTTTTGCTTGTGATGGTAATTGGTGAGTGATCTCTCCCTGTTCTTATCTCAACCCACAAGCCTTTTGCTATATTTTCTCTCCCCTGTCCAGCTGAGGAGGCAAGTAATAGAGCAGCTTTGGTGGGCATCAGGCAGCCAGCCTGGGTCAACCCACCAAAGTCCTTTTTGGTGCCCAAAAGGTGGAAATTAAGCCCTCGGTCGCTAGATAGCTACAGGTTTGGAGCCTGCATCCCAGACCACTGCCGGTCATCTGGGCCCTACAGTCCCTCTGCTACCAAAACCTTGCCATGCAAACACAGCACAATAGTAGAGCCAGATGGGAATGCCCCACAGGAACAGGCACTCAGCTGTGACAAAGCTCATCACTTTTTCCCCATTGAAAAAAATTATGGTGAGAATTCAACACTGAAAGGACCAGATGCTAGCAGAGCTGAAAAATCTCTGGTCTTCCATAGATTTCCATGGTTGAATGTATGAATGTGCACAGGGTGAATGTGCACAAGGCCAATCGGTCGAAAAAAAAAAGATGTAGGCGGAAATCTGGTGTGGGATCTACACAATGTCTAGGTAAAACCTTTTATGTGGAGACTGTGCAAACTGAATATTAAAGGAGAAAAATTCCAGGAAAACCTGACAGATTTTATTCACTACAGCCAGCTGGGGAGGGAGAAGGAGAAGGAAACAGACATTCAAAGAAAAAAAAAGGGGGGGGAAGGAAAACAGGAGGTTAAACATTCATTTGATAGGCTGATGGGCTGAACTAATTCAGGATGACAACAGTTTTAAATTCCTGACAAACACATGGGCCTGCTAGTTGGAGAATTTTGTCTCTTGTCCTCAAAACTGACACAAGGCAAAGTGCCAGAGTTATGGGGATTATTCCCCAAGAAGGCTGTAAGGTGTAAACACCAGGACAGGACACCAAATGGTTCCACTCTCTGACATCTTCTTTTAGTGACTGATTCAAAGAAATAAAAAACATTTACAAAGATACTTTGCAATGATTGGAGTGACAGTTTGGCAAAGGAAGGTAATGACAGACTCCCCCCCCAACGTTTGCATCAAGCCATAGAAGTATCTATCGTTTTATCACAGCCTTCAAGGCAAATTCTATACACAATTATAAGAAAGTAAATCTGGAATATGGGTGTGGATTTCATGGTTTGGAATTCCTGGTGATTATTGTTACTGAGATTAATGTAGAGCAGAAATCAGCCTTCGGGTTGAGCAGAAGACCAACCCTTCATAAAGGTAGATGAATCTGGAAATACTGATCACTTACATAGTCCTTAACTGGACCACTGCTTAATGAAGGTTATGATTCACCTTCCTTTTAATTTGTGAATATGTACCACATTTCCTTCATTCCCCAAATATCCCCGTGATGGCTGCTAGCATCTGTGTGCACAGAAAAGTAACTAGCAAAGTATTTAATATATTGCAGCTTCTTCTACTCAATGTAACAGCAGGAAATAGCCATTTTGTGTGTAAGTGCTTCAGGGACCAATTGCCAGCACCTGATACAATGCTGCTAGACCTTAGAAGCAGTGCAGGAATTACTGGCATAGAGAGAATAGTTTGTGAGTGAATTGCACTACCTCCAAATGAATCTTTCCACCCCAAACTTCAGCTATAAAATAATGTACTGCAGCCATTTCCTAACATCCATATTATGCTGCAGCTACTTTTTCATGTATCTCCTTTTGTACAAAGCACATTGAAGTGGGGAGTGATGGGAAGGTCAGATTTGTTTTGGAAAAGTCCAAAAGCTCTTTCTGCAGCACAGTTATTAGGAGGACTGTGAGAAGGCCCAGTGGCAATGATATATAGATAAACATCTGCATTCCTTACATACCACAATCATTTTTGCTTCAAGTAGAACTTCACACTTCCAATGCTGAGCAGATTGTGTATGTGTCAATTAGACACCCAAATTCTCTCCCCCCATTTGGTGTCAGGTATCCATTTGATAATTTGCTTTTGCATTATGAAGAGCCATGACTGATTCGGTGATCCTTTCTTTAGATTTGTCAAAGCTCTCTTGCACTCAGAGCAAACACTTAGTCCCTTACAATACTATATTAGCTGACTCTTTAGTCAAAAAGTATTCTACCACCTTAGAGTCGTATTGCAAAGTTCCCCAACTATTTTATGCACTGCCTACTTAAAAAATAAATAAAGATTGAATTACATTCCTGAGCCCAGGATCCTCTTGCACTATACAAATGTAAGTATTTAATTTGGCTTTCCCTGTTTATGTTAGTTTGTTTTAGTTGCTCTGTGTCTTACTCAACCACAAGAATGCAGTATAATTGGACTTATTCAGTACTGTGTGTCTTTGGCTGCTTTTTGCTTCCCAGAAGTAAAAAAAAATAAAAAAAGTTTTTAAAAGAAGGTCTAAAAGTGTTTTTTGTTCTTCAGTTGTGAAACTAAAAACTAGACAAACAACCAAAAGAAATTTCATACCGAGAGCCTGCAAATAAAGGCATAGAGTTAAAAAATGAACTGATTGTAACATTGGTGAAAGGAAGCAGATTGCCAGCCTGTAGAGACTGAATTCTGCTGCTCATCCCTGCAGAAACATGTTGGAGATTAGAACTGTGTGGTATCCCCTCCAGAACTCCCTTGCCAGCGTAAGTTGGTTTATGGCAGGTATGAGAGAAGAGGAAGAAACCACACAATAGACAGTGCTGGGGTGACCTTTCGTGGAAAAGTTTATTCTAGCCTGCAAGAACTGGGAAGCACCAAAAACCTGTTTCGGCTCCCACTGCAGGAAATGTAAAGACTGCTGTTGGCTGTAGAAGGAGCTGCCACAGGGCACAGGAGAGGCTCAGGTGGTTGTCTCAGCACCACAGCTCCTCATGGCCAAGCAGCAGGACTGACAATACCAGTCCCCATGGCTCCTTCACTGAGACTGTCCATAGTGGGTGTCAGTAGATTCTAATTCCGGTGGGGCTTGTTGGCTGGTTGCAAAAGGCTAGCAAATAAAAACCTGAGCTAACACCCTACTTATTTTACACTGGGGTCCAATAAGGTTTCATAGGCTCAGTCACTAGGAATGCCATCCCGAGAGACCAGAGCCTGGCACCTAGTCTGAAGAGTAGCTCTCTCTAGTTGGAAAGGTTTATCTACAAGGAGCTTCTTGCAGAGTAAGACCCTAGTGATTTACGCTGACTGCCCTCAGTGTAGTGGGAAACAGTGACTAGACAAGGGCCGGTCTTTCAACTTAGTAGCTCAAGGAAATAAACTTTCAAAAGGTTTGACACCTACTGAACTTTTTCTGGCTTTCTATCCATCCCATCATTTCATTAAATACAGTTTAATTCCTTAATTTAGCTCTTTTGAAACAAAAAGTTTTCATATTACAGTCTGTATTTTTATTAGCAGACATTACTGGCAAAACACAGTAGGCTTGTGGGAGCATATTTGTTGCTGGTGTAAGCCAGTTCACCCCATTGGTTTCAACAGTACTATGCTATTTTGCACTTCTTTACAAGCTGGCCTTGGTTTTGTAACTTAAATTTAAAATAGTTAAATACTTTTTTATCTGAGTGAAAGAAATCTGCATCAGCATCAATATCTACTATGCCTAAGTCATGACAGTCCTCACATTCAGAGAG
Source organism: Elanus axillaris (assembly GCA_026212715.1). Taxonomy (NCBI): domain Eukaryota; kingdom Metazoa; phylum Chordata; class Aves; order Accipitriformes; family Accipitridae; genus Elanus; species Elanus axillaris. Next base: position 4,294,702 of record JANZLQ010000040.1, read on the forward strand.
GATCTTATGTCTCAGCTCTTCTCTGACAAATTTCTCCTTTCAGCACTCAGGAGTAAGAAGTAGGTTCCGGGAGGATGAGAGCGACCAGGGAGGATGAGGGACCATCTTTGACTCTGCAGGAAAGAAATGCTACTTAAACTTCAGGCTCTATGGAAAACGGGGAATCCTGTAGGCCATCAAGCAGCAGAGGGATTTAAAGAAATAATCCTGGCCTCACGGATCTTGATGGGCATCAATAGAGCTTAAAAGGCGCAGGTACAGCATCTGGGACAATACAGAAGAAACTTTGTGACTGATGTTAGTTTTGGTATCTTCCCTTAGATTCACACTAGTTTACAAGTACATAAAGTTTCCCTAAAAAGACATTGAAGATTCTCCTATGAAATATGGTATGTCTAGCAAGATAAACTCTGCATAAGCAATCGTTCACATCCAGTTCCACATCGAGCACACTGACAGCTTTTCAGTGCAAAGTGCATGGTCAGGGTCGGGGTTGGAATGTGAAGTCCAGCCCTTCCCAGACACACGGCGTGGCCTGAGAGTGAGCCTAGCTGAGGAAAGTTTAGGGCAGCCCTGTGGATGCTTTTGCCTCTTTCTCTGAAACGTGTTAAATGAACAACAACCAAAATAAATCTCCACAGGAGGTTGAAAGCAGCAGTACCCAGAGCAACTCTAGTCAATATTCAGAAGTAGCTCCCAATTTGGAAATGTTCTTAGTTTTTAGATGCCTGATAAAGATGTCCCACTCAGAATCCCCACATCACTTGCCACATTTTAAAAGACTGATTTTCTTATGCTGACTTCTATGCCACAAAAAGCTCTATCTAGCCATAAAAAGCTCAATAATTTTACTGAAACTGCAGGAATATCAGATCTTTACATTTTATAATAAATTTGCAATTAAAAATTGGGTTTTACAAGTATTTGAAGTGAAAATTTATCGTAAGTGTTGTTCTAGTGTTTGGTTGTTTACAAGCACTGTGAACAAAACTGATTCTATACTCAGTTTTAAGATGGATGTACAGCAAGCATTGCATTAGCAAAATACGGAATAGCCAAAGAGGAGCAACATAAAGCAGAGGCACACCCTTCTGAGACAGAATGCAAAGCAACACCCATAAGTAAGAAATAAATAATCCGTCACAAATTGTATACCTTACTGTTCTCTGTTTCAGGGCCAATACATAAATATTTTGCAGATGCTGTCTACTGGGGAAGAAGGAAAGTTGTACACGATTTTCATGTAGTAAATAAAATTAATTGGGAAAATATTCCCAAAATCTCATAATTTCTTTACTTACGTTAACTGTTGCAAGAAGAAAAGTGACCAAGGCAACTATCTCTTTTAAACATTTATGAAGAGCCAAAAAGACACACGGGAAATGTAGATACATGAATGTTAACATCGCCAAGACAGAAATCAAAGTAGAAATATTTTTTTTTATTAAACCCTGATCATAAAACTGAGAAACCACTGATATCCTCGAGAAGTTTCACATTCAAACTCAGAGCGATCAGATGCTTTCAGACCCTATGTCATACTCTCATTGTTTATACAATGCTGCCCTCTAGCAACTGAAAACACAGGATTCATGAAGGTTTTTCTCAGAACACAGGTTGTCCCTTCCTTTCAAAAAGAATTTGTTGTTTGCCATCTGTGCTTTAAACTGCATTTTGAAGCTCTTATTTGGTAAATTTTCTACACTAGTTGCATTTCTCCTGGATAAAGACAAACAGCAAAATTGGCTACTTACTTGCAATGGTGAAAGTTAAACATACCTGACTAATCTTTGTTCCGTTAGACCACCTGGTTCCCTGATGTATTATCAGGGAATCTGGTTCCAGCCCTTTGCTTACTCAGTGCAAACTGCACTGTAAGAAAAACAGTCTGGTGCCAGTGAACTCAAGCAGTGGCTCTACATGCTTCCAAAGATCTAGGCAATGTGTTGTCGGGTTTTTTTCTAGTGCTGCATGTTCAGGGTACATTGTAGTTCAAGGCTCGAACTATAAAACCCAACCACCCTGGACCACACTCCTGGGGTCTGACACATCCTAACCCATTCTGCCTCTCCCACGTGTTCTCCCCATAACCTGTGATCACTCTCTGCTGCTAACCCAGTCCACCTGGGAATTAAGATGCCAATAAAATACATATTCATTGAAATTAAAAATTAAATCAATATTTTTAAGGCCAGTTATTAAATAAATAGTTATCATTTAATTTCTGGTAAAACACGTTAAAATTCCCAAGCCTTGTGTGGATATTCAGGCCTAGGCTAGCAAGGCTTCAAAGCACATGCTCATCTCTAAGGCACCCTGAACAGTACCCCTGAAGTCAGTATGAGTTAAAGACAGACTTACACTCTGCTGAATGCCTGCCCTAAACAGAAGTTAAGATTCTGATCTCTAATTGAGTTGAAAGCCACTGAAAAAGGGCTTCATTTAGAAAATCTTGTTCGAATTAAAACAAACCCACACTGGCTCCAGACTGGAGAGAAACATAATTAAATATTCTGATTAAATGGCTTCCATGATTACTAAAAATAAACAAACACAAGTTTTCTGTTAAAAAAAAAAAAAGCCATCCCAGGGAAAGCACCAGAAATGCTGACAAAACAACGAAGGTGAGCTGGCAGCCACTGGGCTAGGAGAGGCTCTTCAGCTACCTGTAAGACCGAACTGTTCTTTGAAAAGATGCAGAATTGGCAAGTCATAGCAAAGTAAAGGTCAGGCATCAATAGAAACATACTTCAAAAGGCAAAGAAATTTGTATTTTACAGAGTATACTCCCTAAGGACCTAGCAAAAGATCACTGCTGTCATGTGAATTCAGTTGAGCTGAGGAGGCACTGAAAGGAAGACATCAGTAAGATGCATCTGACTCCTTGCTTCTCTTCCTGCCATTTCCCCAAGCTGAATTAGAATGCCACAGGCTATAGCACCCATAGGCTGGGTGACTCAGGATGGCCATGCTGACCTGCATTTTCTTCTTCCCCTCTTTCTTTGCAGCGTCTTTTGTAGACAGCCCAAGTGGAGGGGGTATGACTACCAGGAACAGCACATTTGCAATGGAAAATCTCAGCTGTGTATCTGAGAAGGCTTTTGTATTGCCCAAACAGGACAGCAAACTTGATCATTAAATATCAAACATTAAAAAAACATATGAGGAGTGAAGGCATGGTAATGTAACTGCCTTAGGGACACCAGGGTACTGAAATTTCATTTTACGGTAAACTGCTACTTTGCAGCTGGTGAGAACTTCATATTAAACTCAAAGCATTTCCACTAACCTTTTCCCCATAAATTTAAACCTTAGGAGGAGTTTATAAGTGACGCTACTGAAAAGCATGGAGTGGTAGTGGAAAAATGTGTTACATGGAACAAATCAGTAGATTAAAATCCCAACCTCTATTTGTCCAAACAAATGTTCTTTTCCATTAACCATAACACAGGAATCCTGTACCACAGTCTCTGAGGCTGACTATGTGGAACTGCTTTTAAATATTACTTTTGGGTTTCTCTTTTTAATTAACCAATGGGACATTCTTAAAATACTATCAAAATATTTCCCTTGCTTAATATTAATAACATCACTTTTTGAAGTGTTCAGCTTCTTGTCCACACCCAATCTGCTGAAAGGTCAGAATTAGATCCATTAGGGATTCATACCCGGTAATTGTCAAATAGCATAGCTCCATCTCGGGTAGGATTCCACAGGCCTCAGGCAAAATTCCTACTGTAATCATGAGAATTTTTCTTGAGAAAAGACCAGGGGATTAAACTGTTGAAGGAAAAGGATAATTTTATGAAGCCCTGCTGGCCAGCTTACACATCAGATAAACTGGTGTTGGAACTGGCAGGCTATTTGGACAGGAATGGAAGAACAATCTCACCAAGTTAGACCTCTGATTCAACTACTGCAAAATCTTGTCTCTGGAAATAAAAGTTTGCATATGTAGGGGGAGACAAGAAAGCCCTAGATAGCCCAGAAAGACTGAAGATACCTCAGAATAGTAGTGAAGTACCTCAGATATGAAAGTGACACTTAATCAAAAGAATGGTTAAATATAGTCCTAATATAGTCCTAAATACAGTCCTACTGCAATGCAAACTTATCTTCAGGTACATGCTTCACTGCTTTCCTGATTCAAGATATTAATGAACACAATGTTTCCTATAGACAGTACTAAATAAACTGAAAAATAAAAAATGTCGAGAGTACATGTAGCCACAGAAGATGTTTGACATCTTCATTCATAGGAAAAAACACCATGAGCTGATAAAAAATCCCACCACCGTGGAGAAATCAGATGCAGTGCAAAGAGCTCTAAGGGACAGAAAAGGTAGCAATAAGTCTGAGATGAAGGGAAATTTTTGAATGATGGTATACACTGTGAAACCTTACTGGCATTGCACTTTATTCCTCTTTATTCCTCTTTCTTTGCATTTGTTTTGGTTTTTTTAAAACTGGTTTTGAACACTTCCAAATCTTCCCCGTTTCAAATGTACCACATATCAACTATAGATTGAAAAAACGCACATGCTTGGACTCCAGTCTGGATCCTGACATATCCTGCCTGTGCAGCTCTTGACAAGTCTTTTAACTACTCCATTTCTTCTTTATTATAAAATTATAAACCCTACCTCAAAGGACTACAGTGATACTATTTTGCTATGCATACTTTCCCAGGATATTTAGATAGTCTGACTGCAGGCAGCAGAGATATAAAAAGTATGTTTAAACAAGTGGAACCTCTAAGCCATCTTAGAACAGAATCACTGTGCTGGAGACAGTAATGATGAAAAAAGAAAGGAAAGGCAATGCAGCAACTGCAATAGCAAAATTTCCCCACAGTCAACACATCAGACAGAATGACACCGATGGGCTTCAGGGTGCAGCTGACTTTTAATGGAACCCTTCCTGATTTGTACATTTCAGAGTAAAATCAAGTCCAACAATAAAGCTCTAACTCTTTTCACAGAAGTCCATGCATTTAGCAACCCGTCTAATCACAACTATGAGATACAGTATCTTTCCTTTTCCTCACTCTGAAGCTCATCTCAAGAAAGGTCATACCAATTATCTAACTCAGCGTCTACACTGATCTGAAACATGCAAGTTTAGAAAGAATTATTTGGATTTACAGCTGTGCAATGAAGCAGAACCAGGGCAATTTTGCTCACTATTTTCCCTAACATTCAGAATAAAACTTTTGGTAATGGAGTTGTTAGTATCCAGGAGTCAATTTCTTTGGAGTATTCTGGTTTATATTATTGTATATGTAAAATTGAACAAATATAGTAAAGCCAAATTGAATGCTTCATAGCATGGGAATAATTGTGGGTTTGGTGATTGTTAACAGCAATTTCTTACTATATTCTCTCACTTTGCTAAGGCAAACCTGCAATGCTCAGGCCAAGCAGATGCAGAATGTATCGAATTAGTACCTTAGGGCAAGGAATACAATAAGATGCTTCATTATAAACTCGGGAAAGCAAACTATATCCCTGACATACTCTGCTCCCAGACATTGCTGAGGCAATTGATAATTCTTTACGTCTCATGTGAGGATCACCAGAGAAAATCTCTGGAACTAGTCATTAATCAAACAAAGCATAGCAGAGAGTTAGAATTTTTGAAATGGTGCCAAAAGCAGTTGTGGAAATTTGCAATGACTGCTGATGAGAAACTCAATGTCTAGAGGGAGGGCAGTGTTGTGCCTTTCCTCTGGTTTCTTTTTTTAATTTTCTTTTTCACTGATCTTTACAGAATCTTTATAGGAATCTCACAAAATGTTCCAGTAAGTCCTCTGTAGAGAAGAAAATCAATTTTACAAACAGTTTCTATTATACTGGCACCTTTCCTGTAGTTACACAGGATGAGACTTATCCATCCCAACAGTAGGTTTCCAACTAAAGAAGAAAACCAAAATACAGGGCAACAGTATGGGTCTGGAATAGAGTAGGGTGGGATGAGCCACGATCAGAATGCACTTGGCAAGGGAGATGGGGATTAAAAGTGGGCTTTAAACACAAAGGAGAAAGTCCCAGACAGTACAGCAGACAGGCAAAAAATAGAAAAAATGAGTGAACAGCTTCTGGTAGGTAACAGCAAGTGTCTGTGCCTAGCTAGGCTTAGCTAGAACAGGAGAAATATATCGTAGCAAGCCCATGTGAACCAGCTGTCAGGTACAGGAAACAGCCTTATTTTTCAGGTTCCTGTCATAAAATGAAATATTATGCACATTTTTGCACACTGCCTAGATAAAACAGTGCTAGCTACAGGTCACTGTACTGAAACAAGGAAAAAGACAGTTGCAGTAATCAAGGCCATTAACCTCCAGTTGCCCTATCCTATCAAACCCAGACCCTTTGTTGAATTGTCAAAACAATTCAGCTAGACATACTCTTCAAGGCTCTAACACTTATGATATGCCCTGGCATGATGTCTTTGAGGACATAACAAAAGGAAAAAAAATATCCATATTAAAAATAATGCACACTCAGAGAATCACCAGCATTCCATCCAAAAGTTTATTAGCATATAATCCTAAACAATAGATTATTCCAAGATCCAGTGGACCTTATGTTTAGGCTTTCAGATTGGCATTTTCTAAACTACGGTGTTTGAATTGTCAATATCAAACAAAGCATCTAGGAACATATTACATGAAAGTCATCACAGAACAAGGTTGATTTGATGATTAAATGAAATGGGGAAGACCTTTTAAATGCCCCAAGGAACTCTCAATTGTTTTGATTCAATAGATCCAGTTTAACCCCACTGCAGTGTAAGGTACTGTGCTCTTTCTCTTCCCGCTGATCTTACCACAGCTGGCATTTGAGGCCTTTTTTTCAAATCATGGTCACAGTTTTGGATACTGCAAAATGTCAATGTTGTACCAACTCTAGCATTGTCATAAAAAGATAGTTATCTGTCAATCCACTGGAAATTTTCCTACTTCAGTGATTTACATGTGGCAGACATAATTTTGAAGTTCATGCTCCAACGAGCTCCCTGAACAAGAGACTGTCTAGTAGGAAAAACAATTGGTGATATCCTGCCCCAGTAAAGTGTGTAAAACATTTACCTGCATTTCCCAGTTTATTTTGCTCAACAAGTTTCTGTAACAGAGTTCTCATTTACAGCCACACTAGTGTGGTTACTCAATTGCACTGGTAGAAACAGGACCATGTTTCTCCAGATCAACCAACCCCTACAGGCAAGGACTCGCAAACATTAATGGATGCTGAAATCTAAATCCATTAATGTGTATACAGACACAACGGCAGATGATTCGTTGATCACACTAGACTGACTATACAGTAGGCTCACAGCTAAGTCAGTCCTGGTGGGATAGCACTAGTTTCAGGTACTTCTCCACTTCCTTCCAGGAAAATCAAAGATGAAAGCCAGTACTTAACTTACACTGGGTGCTCAGGCAAAACTCAAGTCATATGATATTAAAGAAATGACTGAATTGAAGAAAAGAAGAACAAAGGCATTCAAACATTTAGCTGTCAAGAGCCTCTTAGATAATTTAGAGGTATCATGACATAAAGCATCATGCTTAGTGGAAGATGTACTTTGTCCATGCATCTATTTGATCAGCACCATAAGCATTAGTGCGTCACTATAAGAACAATGAATGTATGCTAACATCTTTGTTTCCATGCCAAACCACCCATCTGTTCTTTGCTCAGCATTCTGTCACGCTCTTTTCACTTTTGCCCTAAGTTACATTTAAGTTAAAAATTACAAAAATATGCATTGTCTCATATATATAATTTATGATCTAGACTCTCAGTACTAATGAAATTCAACAAAGAGAGAATGGAACAAAGAAAGAATGGTTCAGAATACTAAGTTTCCAATTCAAGATGAAGCACTGCTTTATTGTGTTGCGTTAGCAACCTCTTCATAAGAAGGAGAGACAAAAAGAGTGTTTGAATTAATGACCTCATTTGTGGGGAAAAAAAAATCTCATTTTTAAATGCATAGTTCATCTGCTAACACACAGACACTAGCCTCTAATGTTAGTCTTATGCTGTGTACCATACATGATGAATTACCCACTAGCCATCATCATTACTGGCTTTACGTTTTAGGTTTTACTAACTTACAAAAAAGGTGCCTACAAAGTCTTTTGCATTATCCCTTGCTGCTTCAAAGACAGGAAGAGAGGTTTGCATCAGGAGTTTTTAGGAGATCAGTAATCAGACTTCTTGAGCTCACCATGAAATTTATGAGAAAATATATACCAACACTAGATATGTATAAGTACCTACTGCTTTCTGTCTGAGAGTGAATGCTGCAACATGAATCATAATTATTTAGGCCATAATTTCTAATATTCTACATTTCCTTTTGGTCAGCGGAAGTACTTCAGAAAGTGCCTGCTAGGGTATAAATACAAATAAAATGTGATTGTCTACTCTTCTAGCTCCTAGAACACCACTTATCATCAGAACAGTTAGAACTATAGACAGACCAAAAGACCAGATAATGGGCCTTTTTCTCCAAAGCACCTACAAAAGGGAAGGTCTTAGCTAGGCATTCTCAGCTGCCTTTGTACACGTGCAACTTAAACACCTGTTTATTTTCATAGGGCAAATGCTTAACTCCTTAGCACCAGAGAACATCCCTGTGAGTATGAAATTACAGCAACTAGTATATATGAAATACACTCACATACACACAGCATCTTCAAGATAAAATGCTCAGATACACTTAAAGAAATACAGCTTCATCATATAAAGTGGACACTCCTATCAGAATGATTAAATGATCACACACCACTATGGTTGCAGCACATTAAACATTTTGTTCTCCCTATGATGCCGTTATTGTTTGGCACATCTTAAAAAACTGATGTTAAAACAAAAGCACATTCTAAAGTAAGGGAAATATTCAGCTCTTTTGTCAGATGCACAATTGCTTTCCAAAGCAGCAGCTTCTCATAATCCAGTTCATGTGCCTTGAATCTAACCCAATTATAGTACTGAAGCTTTTTCCCTTTTCAGTATCAGCACAAAGAAAACGGGGGACTAGCTCCTAGTCCATGCTCTGGCAGCTTTAATACTGTCCTAAATAGGTTACTGAGGATTACTTTTGGCAATGCTTGGGTAACTTAACTGATGTCAAGCCAATGCACCCAGCCTTGCGCCAACTGCTTCTTGTTCTCTTCTAAATCAGGGAAGTAACATAAAAAAGTGCCAGGGAGCAAGCTGAGGACTGGGCTAAAGTATGCTACGCTCTAGTGATCTCTGTAAGCACAAGGAATCCATAGAGGACACTTACAGACCAGAACAACCTGAAGTAGTCCTTAAGCTACTGTAATTTGTTCTGGGCACAGTATAGAGATGTCAGTGCCTCCTCCAATTGCCAAAAACTCCTCTGGCAATTCTTGATATTTTGTCCACAAGTCAGTGTTTGCAGAAAATTTCCTAAAGCGTTATGTCTTCTTCCTTCCTTCCTTCCATCCTTCCGTCCATCCTTCCTTCTATCCTTCTGTCCTTCCTCTCAAAACTTTACCTGAAATCCCCCTTTCACTCTGTGGGACCACAAACGGCTTAAAGGGGGTATTTAGCATATACCCTAGATAGGACTGAACTTTCCAGGTGTTGGAACTGTGCAGTTTCCAAGACCTCTGCAAAAACATTAGCTTGCCTGACTACTTTGAAATTTAGGAAATAAGGCACTGCTATAGAATATTGTCACTCCAGCACAGACATTACAGTTGAAAAGAACTTTTTTGGTCATAATTCCTCTTCCATCTGCTATTGCAGAACTTTCTTCCCCGCTGAACTCTTAAGGGTTAACTGGCATTGGGTGGAGGAGGGGGAAATCGGAGGTCAGCTCATGTTCTGATACCAGTGAACTCACAAGTTACTCCTTAAGCATGTGGTTTCATCCTAGGTTCTTCCTGCCAGCAATTTCTCACTTTAATCATACACCCACAGCAACCCAGATCTTTAAATTCAGCAATTCTTTCTCAGGTTTCAGCAAGTCATTGGCAGCCTGAGCTATTTTTGGGATATTTTCTCTACTGCAGATGCAGCTCAGGAAAACGCAGGGAGCATGCTAAAGACCTGCAGCTATTTGCCTTGTACAATTTGCTCATTTCTCTTTATTTCTCTGTTTTCCTGCACTGATCACTTAAAGGACAATCTCTCTTGCAAACAAAATCCCCGGAGCCTGATTAGAGCGACTGAAGGCTCCCAGACACGGATTGCCTGCCAGCCACAGCACGGTAAGGACATGGACACTTTTGGCTAGCCTTGCACTGCAGCTTTTTAAGCTTTGCTGACCGTTTATTTGTGTCCATCGCTTCCAAATCAACACTGCTGGCATGGCAGGCAGTCTCCAGCTCCTGGTCTCCATTTTCATTCCCTAAAATCCTCAGCACTTGTAAGTAACACATTTATACTCACCATCTCTTTGTGTGTTCTAGAAATCAATGACTGACACTAATACTGATCAGTTCCAGGGGTTGGGGTTTTTTCCTTACATCTGTTAGAGATCTGTAATTTGTAATCCTGATTGAAACTGTGGGTATTTCTATTGCCTGATCTTCCCTATTTTAGGTATATTGTTAGTTTTACTATTTAGCTCAGCAAATTATTTGAATCAGGGAATGGTTTTATGTACAGTAGATTGAAACATTATTAAAAAGATCTGCTAGTTCTGATTTACAGTTATATACATAGCTTTCTTGTCTTATGTACCGGCTCTGCTATACTGGCTCTGCTATAATACCTTTAAGCTGCCACATAGCAGTTCGCTAACACTACGAAGACATATACAGCATAAAACCAATGCAGCAGACATAGCTGTACTAAAAATGAATAGGTTTTATCATGCAGTTCTTTTTATATATGCTCACAGAAATGCACCAAGTAAGCTCTGCAAAATTCCAATTTCTAGGGCATACTATTTTATTGGAATACTTGTAAAAATAGTTTAACATCCTCAGGGACATTTTACATACATACTACTGCAGGAAGGTGAACACAGTTCATGTCTAATGAATGTACAAACCAAATTCTGAGAATCTCTGGTGACAGAAATTGGAAAAGGGATTCTTTAGGTCCTTTCCTGTACTTCAGGCTTTTCAGAAAAACTGGAATTGCTTTATGCTTTATCATCTCATGTTCAGTAATATGATGATTGCAAACAGAGAATTCCCCTGAGGGCTTAATGTACATCATCCAAATATTTGACTGCAACTCAGTGTTTGTTGTCCTATTAGAAGAGGTTTTAGAAAGCTTGACTTTGCACTAGAGATAGGGAGGCCTTCAGACAGAATAAGCAATCAAAAGCTACCTGTGTCTGCTGCCAGAACAGACAAGAGCATACTGTACCATTGTAGCCCCATAATATTTACTATCAAAATGGCTAGACATTATAGTCTGCAGCAGAAACAAAACTTCGCGCAACCTCTGAAACTGTATTTTAGGAACTTATTCAAACTTCGCCTTTCACCTTTTCAATACGGGAGAATTTTGTGTTCATTTTCTAGCTTGCAAATGCTTCTTGAGTGATTTATAAAACCAGTTAGAGGGATGGGAGAAATCCTGTATGTGCATGAGTGGACTGAAGGTCTTCAAGGCTTATTTTTCAATATGGGAAAAGTTCTGATGTTGATATGCAAAGAATTAAAAAAAAAAAAAAAAAAAAAAGCCATGCAGGATGTAATAACTTACAACTCAGAGCACTAGAAGCAAAAAGTGAAAACTTCAACTGGTATCAATAGATTTAGGATCAGGCTCTGAAAGTGGTATTTTTGCTTCTGAAAGCCCCTCATCAAATTTGAGACAATGTCTACGATACTGTCTATGTTGCTTCTGATCATAAGACTGGTCTCTGAGCCTGGTCCTCTCCTCCCACTGGTGAATCTTTGCCTCAGTTTCATTGAAGTCACTGATACTAAATTAGCTTAATGAGAAATATGAATCAATCCTTCAGTCCTTAGTTCCATTTTATACTCAATCCCAAATGTTAGCACTCAGCTTGCTGGAAATCTTGAGACTCGACACATTTCCCAGAAACCACAGGAAGAAAGTAATTATTATAGCTGGATGTGTTTTGCTAAAAGTTAGCAAAGCATTTGATTGTTTACTGTTATTAGAGAAACTGAAATGCCATTAGACAAGTTACAAGGCATGCATGTAAATCTAGATCCCGTATTTCTCTCTCTCTCAAAAAAAGTTACTCTCAGCACAAACAGAAGTCAACTGAAGGAAGTTCTACCAACAGGACAGGGCTGTGCAGAATTGAGTGTTTTGCAATTCAGTGCAATACAATTCAATACAGGGATACACCTGTACAGATAACCATTCAAGTGGTGCTTGTTTGGGCCCATTTTAGAAAATGTTGTACTAAATTGTACCATTGATAAAAATTATTATTAGAAAGACAATGCATGTTATTTCACAGCATGTACAGAAGGGAAATAATCTGATTAATGAAAAAGCAGTTGCCATCTAGGATATATTAACTTTTTATTTTTAAAACAAACTGTTGCATACAGGAGCTCTCAGGAAATTGAAACCCCATCTTTGTCAGGGGAGGAATGTAGACCATGGGGATCAGCAACTCTCCAGACATTCCCAACTGAGGATACACTCATGCTATGTTAATACACTTTTTTTTTGGTGCATATACGTTAAATCAGCCACACACAAGATACTAAAGATAACTGACTCTATAAATGCACTAATTTATAATTCAGCAGCAGCTGTGATGCCAGGCACTCCATAACTCATCCTTGATGGTCCTTGCCTAAAGACAAGTATACATAAAGGGCTAATGGATATCAATAAGGGCAATGGCTAAAGTGGAACCCATGCTGACTTACAGTAGAACTTGTTCTAGAGTCAGAACATGAGTCAAAAACATAGTTATTCCTTCACTTGAACAATCAAAGAAGTGGGTCCCTCCAATTTTAAGGACATCCTCAGACACACACTAAAGTTACAATAAAAAGTTGTTGTGCATGAGCACAGCCATGGTAATTGGCCAGTTACATTCTCTTCACCTGACTTATGTTTTTAAGTTTACTCTTCTCAATTTTAGCTTAAAATTCAGTTAAAAAAAAGGTTTAATTGGTCCTGCACTACTCTAAATCACTAGACTAAAAGCAGCTATAGTCTCAATGGCTCCACTGACATACAGTAACTTACTACACTGCAACAACCTGATCAGATGGCTCAACCCTTCATTAAAATTGAAGGAACAGTTTTATTTTTCCTGGCTGTCACTCTGCATCAGACTAATTCTATTAAATCCAGTTGAGAGGCTGGGTTGAAAGCGGAATCACCAACAAAAAGTGAATAGTACAAGAATTCTTCAAGGACTGGGTCTGAATTTTAATAGTCTCATAGAGCAGGGCTCTGCAACAAACAACTGACAAATTTTCCTGGTGATACATTGGGAGGCAGCATCAATTTAGAGGAAGAATGTGCAAGGAAATGAGAGGAAACGTAGCAGAAATGTAAGGCTCATCAGAGGCAGGAATAAGCAAATGAGGGCGCAGCCTAGAATGGCAAGCTGCAGACTCATGTCCAAGGAGCTCAGCTTTGTCTTCTCTGTAGCTGCTAACCCCTGGCAGCACCAGCAGTTCCCAGCCTTCTCCCAGGTGGCAGCGGAAGCATGAAGATGCTCTGCAGCCCATTTCTGACTGATCCTTCCATCTCCATTTCTTCCCACATCATCCCACAGCAGGAGTAGGCCTTGGCCTGCTTCTGGCTCTCACCTCAACCTCAGTCTCAGCCTCAGCCTCAGCTACTGCCTCTGCTAACAGAGAAGCAGAGGGAGGTAGTAAGGGCTACCTGGGAAGGATGGGAGAGGGGTTACAGGGCCTGGACAACAGAGTGGGAGCGACACAGGAACGGAGACATGGCAGGACATCCTAGGAGTAGTGTGGAAAGAGACAGGTAGACAAGCAAAGTGCAGCTGCTTCCACCCAACACTTCCCAATGTGATACAGCTGAGAAAAAGACAAATCCATTTTATGGTAAGCCACTAAAGACCGTAGAGTATTATAACTCAGTTCCTATGTAGATTCTACAACTGCCATATAGATTACAGTATGTTTGACTTGTATACTTTCAAGGTCTTTTCACAGGCTGCGGTATCGATAAAGAGAAGGCTCTAAGTAGCCTTCAGCAAAAATCAGCAGTTTTGTTGCAGTTAACCTTTACAAATGGATTGGCTGTTCTTTTCAAATTAACTTTTGAAAGATATCCTTGCAAAATTTGTGGCTGAAATTCCATCCCTAAAACTGGAATCTGTCACTGCAAATTCCATAATATTCAAGTATTTAAATTATCTTGAGATTGTAAGGCAGTGAACTCTCACAGCAGCAACAGGGAGTACAGTATATCAAAGAGATCTGTTTAGAGATGACATGTCTGAGGCTACATAAAACAATGGCTACAAGAAACATTTCAACTGCAGTCACTGGGTAATTTTACCTTAACCGCACTGAAAAGAAATAAATCCACTGGATGAAAAGACTAGATTTCTGGCATTTAAGATATCTAAACTGTTGCCAAAAATAAGTAAAATTATTGAAACAGGTAAGCTGGATACTTTAAAATATTACCTATATAAAGACTGACTTAGTTGAATCACTTAGTAATTTTCCTTAAAACTAGTTGGGAAAACAAACCATTGTCATTAACGTTTCGTGAATTTCAGTGACAATGCTTTGTAGTCTGCAAGACAGATAGCTATAATCCCTCATACCATCTTTTTGCTTTCTAGACACTGGCTCCAGTTAAACACAGGTGCAATAGACTCCTTAACGTTCCCCAACAAATCTGTCAAACTTTCTTTATTCAGCTCTAGTGGATATTTCTCTGATCTTTCTGATTCTTGATTGACTTTGGTTTTACTACATAAGGTGATCAGGCCAGCAATCATAAGAAGGAGAACCATTAGCAAAGGTATCTAAAAATGGTATTCATTCTTGAAAGTCCAAACCCAAATCACTAAGGCAAGTCACTGACAGATACTAATGACATACAGCAGATCCTAACTCCAACTTCTCCTCATAATGCAATATAATTTCCTCTGCTACCTTCTGTTAGTAACTAAAGTCACAAACTTTATCTAAAGCTAGATAAAGTATGCAAACTCAAAGAGTACAATATATCAATGCAGCAATGGTCTACTAAATGTAAATACTACTTTTAACAAGGGTAACAAATGCAGGCAAAATTTGGCTCTCATTAACATTATCTCTCATCTATGCTGTGACTATGTCTTTCTTGATGCCAGACACAGTATTCAGCTGTCAGTCCTCAAAATCTGAAGGTATAAAAGGGTTGAAATGAATAATTTTTCTGTTTTCAAAGGAAAAACAGAAGCCCTCAGCTGGGAAAGAGGAAAGAGATTACCACTAAGTATGAGGAGACCTTCAGATAAGATATTGATCTAGTCATATTTATGTCTAATAATTTAACTGTTTTAGAGTTAGACGGAAACAAATTATGTTTCACCCTTGCAGACCATGCTGACATCACACAGCACCCAAATTTAGTTCTTTCACGTAGTTTGTCTGTGCTGGTGTTATTAATAGGCACACTAAAATGGGGACTTCACCCTGGCTCAGCTTTGACTCACTGAATGGCCTTGGGCATCACATAACCTCTGTCTCCAGTTCTCTGTCTGCATAATGCATTTGTCTGTTTAGCGGCTTTACAGAGTCATGGGGCAAATAAATGAGCCATTTCACAGAATTTTTATATTGTAATACGCTAGCTTGCCTTATAATCCCTGTGCACTTTTATATTTCCTGAATTTTAACATAAACTTGCTTTTTTCATAAAAGCAACCAAACTGTTTAAACAGAAGGAAGAACTATTTAAAACTTCCAAATTAAGCCTCCTAGGATTAGTACCTTGAAGTAAAAGAATGGAGCTGTAGCCACCTAACAAAGCTTGTAGTCTCACAGCCCAAAATATCTTTATTTGGTGATGTTTTTTAAAAAGCTCTTCACTGTTCAGGGGAAAGGGAAGAAAGAAGGAAATGTAATTTCTCACCTTGCAAAGAAGTAACAGATAACATGGTCAGTAAAATCTGCACTGCAAAGTATGGTCTGGGCATACCAGATGGAAGAATCTGTCAACTAATCTCCTTTATTAAACTGGCAGGGAAAAGAGCTATATTATTTTGGAATCCAAACTGGCTCTGAGTGCAAGACAGTAATATTCATTTGACTGCACCAGAGGACATAAATCCTCAGTGTAGCTGAGATGATTTGCCCAAAGGTAATTGAGTTAGTTATATGCTTAGTTAATTTTTTTCCGGCTGTCCATTGAAACTATTCAAATTTTCTAGCCTTCTCTAGATCATAACTTCTCTGCTCCAAGTATGACCCTTTTTGTCTTAAAGAGAGAAAGACCCCCTCCCATCAAGAAAGCCCCTGAGGGGACTTTTAAGACATTGACATGCAATACTCAAATGTTCATTTATTTATAATGGGAGCCTAAAGTAGATGCAAAAATAAATTATAGTCATCTGACATTAGTTGAAAATGCAAAGATGGACAAAGCAAGCACATAAATTATCAAAAGTTGAATAGTTCAACACTGATTATTGCATCAGTGAATGCCAGGAGATAATCTCCATGCTGCAGCTTTACAAAGTTCAGACATTAGGCCAACTACTGATGCCTCATTAGATATAAGCAATTGAATCTTTCAAGGTGGTATTCTTTGGATGCATCCATTGTTTTCTTATTTTTTGTTATTAATTGATTTACTCTTTGCTTAGATTAGGGACTAGATAAAAAATGAAAAGGGAGCAATATAAAGGAATATTTATAATCCTGGGATATGTTGAACAGTGTTGCCTTAACTGACTGAGCAGTGAGTCGTTCCTCACAGTTAGGCTCTCTCAGCTATGCTAACCGGGAGCACAGATCTCCAGATAGCACAACTCCCAGAGAATGGTAACTCCCATTTCTAATTATATCACTACAGAACAGTGAGAAAAAAAACGATGTATTAGTCAAATAGGGCTGCATGTAGATATGTATAAATGCCTAACAGTTGCCTGGTGTTGGAAGTGCCTTATCCATTCCACAAGAAAAAAGAATTCTGAGCTCCAAACTAACTCACAGCTTGTGTCCTCATGGAACTTGGAAACAGGACAAGGAAAAAAACTCTAAAGCTGATCTAATCACTAATAATGACAATTATTATGACATAACTACAAATCTATGATATATCTATCTAGTCTAACAATGCTATTTTAGGATGTTAATTCAAATGAGGATGCAAAAAAAACAAGGTCTAATTCATTCCCAGTATAAATTGGCAGTATTCCCATTGACTTCAATGGGACATTTAATTTTTCACCCCAGTTCTAATTTTGGGTCAGCATCTTTCCAATATTTCCAATATTTAGGATTGAGTTGCACCAGCCTAAAAACTACTCACTCTTAAATCCAAGGCAAGCATCTCTGGGGAGCTGGGGGAAGGGCATATTTTCATGTATCTGCATTTAGACAGGACATTTAGATTTACTCTTATTGGACTAACTTACCCATATAAAGAGAAAAGTTGTTAAAAAAAAATAAATAGCCTCAGAGGCAGAGCAGCAAGAACCAGTCTAAAATATCTATGTGACTCTTTTATATCCAGATAATCAGAAAGCCAGACTCGAAAGTTGCTTAATGGCTGAGCAAAATAAAGTCTAACATACAATTTGATGGCAATGGCTCTGAACGTCAAATGGAAAAAGGCACAAATCCTTAGCAAAAAGAGAATTAAAGATAATGGGAAATTTGGGTACACAGAGCCCCCCACCATGATCCTGACAGGTTTACTGCAGAGGAAACCTGCAGTCACGTTAAGCTGAGGAAAGAACAGAAGGAGTCCCTGAAATAGAGAATAACGAGGAAGAAAGAACAGGCAGACCCTTAGATACATGTAATCTGCTTGGGTTGTGTAGGCAACAATAATAAGTTCAAACACTAAATTGGAATGAAATGTTTCTACTTTTTTGTTTTGCAGGAAATCAGATTTTGTTTTCATTGTGATGCAACCAAATGAGAGTTTCAAAACAGCAACATTTCCTGAGGAAGGGAAATTCTGAGTTGTGCTATGTGAAATACTTTAGTCATGTTAGTGTGTGAATTACAGTAAAACACAAGAAGATACTCCACCATACTGCAACCCAAACTGTAACAGCAGTGAGGCTAGAGGATCAGTGGTAGCCCACACCAAGCCAAAAATATTGCAACAGAAATTTCTTGATCCTGGAGAAAACACCATAGGTTGGGCTATCTTTATTGCTGTGATGATAAAGCATATATTTAGATACTTTACTGTATTATCTGAGTGATTTTGCCACAGAGTAGCTCTATGAAGGGAAACATGAAGAGAAAACTGAGGCAGCCAAGAGGTCCATTATGTCTTCTCAGAAGACAAAACAGTGAATCATTTATGATTAGTTCGATAAACAAAACCACTGGTTCTAGAGCCTAGCTATAAATATTTTTTAATGTGGTTATTGATTTACTATTTAATGATGGTTGGTTAAAAGATGAGGTTGCCCAATATCTGTATCCATTACCATTAAAGAATAAGTGCCTAGGACTTGTGGATAGGTGCTGTTTATTGACTTTGATATATTGCATAAATATTGTGGCCAAACATCAATGACTCCATCAGGTCAGGGTGTGTTGCTCAAAACCTTACAAATGTCAAACAAATGAAATCCCTGAATTAGTATTTTTTATATTAAAACATAAAAAGGAATACAAGTTTTATAAAAGCACAGGACTTGAACAGTAGTTTAAGAACTGCTAGGTTACTTTCAACAATGATCACCTAAACTTCCATCCACTGTAAAACTATTGCTTCCCATCAAAAAGAAATCGACTGGGCTCCATTGCCTAAATGGCACTGCAAGTTTCTGCCACTAGAGTGTGTCAAGGCATATGTGAGGACTAAACCCCTTCATATTCCGTCGTTGAATTCAAACTACAACCATAGCGTTGGACAAAGAGAAGCAGCTTGGATGTACCATTTTTCTGAATTCCTGCTTGGCTGCTAGAAATTGTCTTAAAGGTTGTACTATTGAGGAAAGGTCTCACCTCATTACTCTGCTTATGCTGGGCATAGGGATTTTCATATGAATATTGAACAACGCAGGCATCCAGAAACAGTCCAGCCAATTTTAAGATCCATTACACTGTGCCTATGTTTTCAGTTCAGTGTCAATGAAATATCCCTTCCAGGCTAAGACTCTTACTTTGATGCAATACAATAACCCTGTTATTTTGTATTGAAAAGTCAGCACATCCAGTCAATGTATGTAAATCTGTCCCTCCCTGCTTCTCTCTCTGCTGGATGTGTACAGTTGAACAGTTGCAGTAAAATTTGGGAAAAAAAACCCACATACCTATGCAAAAACTGAAAATGTGCTGTTGTGCTGAGAATGGAGATGCTCTGCTGTATTTAAGAAATCATTTTGAAGAGAAACTATAAAAGTCCTTCTCTTTGATAGTAAAAAAAAAAATCAGAACAGTTAAAATTAGAAATGCGTAGGAATAAAGCATTGCCAGTATCAAACAGAATATGTTGAAATGTACACATTTGGAAATGCTAAAAATCAGGTTCTGCCTCCATACTTTACTGAATCAAGGCTTGGCCCCTTCTCCATCTGTAAAACCGCACTGACAGCACTCCCTTCCTCTCTCTTTTTGCTCATTTTTGTCTCCTCAGATTGCAAACTCTTATTAGCTGTTTTGATTACAGAGGCTAGCTCTTAGTTATAGTTCTCCACTGCCCATAGTGTCACCCTCTTGCTGGAGATTTTAGCTACTAGACCAACCCTATTAACTTTTCTTTAAAAGACATTTAAAAATGTATAAAAAAAAAAAAAAAACAAAAAACAAAAAACCCAACACTCAAACTGACAGATAGGAATCCTACACAAAAATTACCAGTCACATACATGCTGAAGTGATGTTCTGAATGGAGATGTGTACCACTTGATTTCAGTATCTACGTTACTTCCCTTAGAAAAGGTCTGCTAAGCCTCTCTTGGAACCTGTATCAGCTTTCTGAGCTTCCCAAGGTCCACAGTGTTGTAGTGACAATGATAACTAAGCAAAACACCCTCTAAAATCCTTAAGGATCCTTCCAAGTCAGCCACATAGGGTCAATACAAATAACGGGAGAAGAACCCTAGATACGGAGATTTAGCCTTTGAGTTGCCTAGATCAGCCTGAGAAAAAGAGAGAGTGAGTGCCTGACTGGGCACCTAGAGTTCTCATCTCCTGCTCTGCAACTTTACCTGAAAAATTTAAATGTTGTATTTATTTGAAATGAACTGGTGGCTGACAAGAGAACAAGGACCATGAAAGAAAAGAATAGGAACATAAAGTATAAGGGAAACATCTGTGACTGATAAGGTCTCTTTTACTTACTCAGTCTATACTGAGCTAATGATACGTTAGTAGGTATCTCACAATCACATCAGAACTAAGAGATCCTTCTTTCTACGTGTAGCCTGCTGAAATCTCAAATCCTTGCACACTACATTTTCGTCCCAAAGAACAGGAGTACAGCACAGGCAGAGTATGCAGCAAGGCTCAACGTCTAACACTGGTACAGCACAAGGGAGGAACTATTATCCTTACACACTAATAGAGGTGTAAACAAATGTCTTTTCACAAGTCACCTGAAAATTATCAGGAGAGTGCCTCATGAAGATTTCATAAATACAGCTGAGCAAGTGAAGTTTTCTCCAGTTAATAACCAAACCAAAAAGTCAGAAAGAAGCAAGCAGAAACCTCAATTCAAATAGAGCTCACGCAGAATATTTTTTTTCTTACAGGGGTAACCCAAAATATTAATTTAATTAAAAATAAAATGTTTCATGCCATTTAACCCCCCCTCCCATATTTTACTTTTTAATTTAGGCTAATTTTGAAGTGGAAAATGGTCTTTTGGTTTCAAAAGCTCAAAAATTTCATTTTAAGACTGTTAAAATATTTCCTTTAAGAACTGAGAATTTTTCCTATTATTTCACTTGAAACTATCTGTCTAGTTCAACCTAATCTCAAAAATGGTCTCAGTCCTTTCAAACCTCTGTTATTCTAGGAATTTAAAAATAATTCAAATTTTTTGTCCAGCTCTGTTCATAATTTCAAGCAATATTTTGGTCCTACAGTCTTGGGAGAGGAAATACTCAAGAGCCTTTCGAGAACATCTTTCTGTTTTCCTGCCACTGTGTCCCTAGTTGATAGTGCTTGTATCCTTGTGCAGCAGTAGCTTTACCCTAACTGTGGCTGTCCCTCATTAAACATTTTCTAGAATTAGAGTGTGAAGGCTAGAAAGTGAACTTGCTGCTTTGATAAAGAGGGAAGAACACCCAGGAGAAGGTATTTAAATTATGTCCTGAGGCAGAATGAAGTTGATTTATGCCAGGGATTATTTTTATCTCTCCAGTCAACTAGAAGTTATGCAGCAAAGTCTGCAGAGGCACAGACACGCAGCATTGTTTTGTACCAGACTCTTGACAGTGCCTGAAAATAAAGGGAACTCAACAGCAGGCGGAGCTCTGCCCTTCTGCAGCCCTTCAGGCAGTTCTCCCCGGGAAGGGTTTCCCAGCCCAACCACCCAGGAGCTGGCTCTCTGCTCAGGTAGCCACCAGCTCTACCCACTTTGCAGGGCTGGGGCAGTACAAGCCAGACTTGGCTTGCAGATTGCCAGAGGAAGGAGACTGTTGGGTTTGGCTCCTGCATCCACCACTCCACACTTGTCCCGGCATCATGATGACAGAAAAATGGGAAGCTTATGGCAAAATCCCATGACCCGTTCTTCATTTGCATACTGCCACTAAACATCTCTAATCTGTGCTGAGACTGGGGAGGTTGAACCATGAACACCTGGGAACTTTCTCCCTCCTTTTTGGGCTGGCTCTGACACAGGAAAGAATATATTCTTCCACCCCTGAGACCTCAACCCAAAGCCTACGACCTTTCCATTGATTTTAAAAATCCTTGGATAAACCCCTAACCAATTATGTCTGCAGAATTCCAACAGGAAAACAAAACCAAAACCCCACAGCTGTGAAATTACCTCTGGAAGAGGAATGGCTATTTCCTCAAGATCTTTTCCTGTGAAAGAAGGCAGTGTATTTAGAGTTTTTACCATGTAGAGGCATGTATGTATTCAGTTGCCTGAAAGAACATGACCTAAAACATTAAACCTCTGCATTTAATTTTCACAGGTAGAGAAGGAAAATCAGTAAAATGCTGCTAGAATGAAAAAATAGAGCAAATGTTTCCAAGCAGCCAACTAAAATAAATAAATTACTTGGATTTTAAAATTCTTTTGCAGTGTTTGAAATACAAACATTGCACCACATTTCCAGTGCTTGCAAGAAAGAATAAGATTATTATAAACTAACATAAAACTACATTTTCCTGTACCACTGGTGAACAAGCAGTGATGTGCAAGCTCATAAATAAGAAATTTAAATGCATTTGTATGTTAATAAATGTAATGGTGTATATAGCTGAATTTTTAATCATCTAGTGAATATAGTTCCTAAATTACAGAGGGTAAGGAACTAATTGGATTCTCCTCATCTTGTCTGTTGGCTGTGAGTACCATATTGTGTGTTCCCGAGAACTGAGAAAGGACAATGCTCTGGAAAAGGAAGGAGTTACACCCAGAGGCCATCAAGTAGCTTGAACTTTATGATGATGAGCTTTTTATCTTTTCTTTTAAATTTCCTAAGTAAAAATACCATTTATTTTAAGAGACTCCTCATCTTTTGAAACAAATACAGTTGAGAATCAGTGAGGTATGTTATAAAGAACATTATCAAAATAGTAGCTAAAAGGAATAGGTCTTAGAGCAAGTTACATACTTTAATCTCTTTGAAATTTCAGACAGCACATCTTCGCAACAGCTAAGATGTGATTTTACATTATTTAATACAAGTGTAGAGGTGCAGTGGATATATATGTTTTCCTAATGAACCTATCTCTGAGTTCTTGACATTTTGAATCAGAGCAGCAAAAGGCACTGGGACATAAGATGGGGTAATGCAAAAATTAAAAAAATTTTAACAAGAAAAAAAAAGATCTGTACATGTTTTCTGCTAAATACGTGGTATATACATACTACACTCACAAGCTTTGTTCCTATCTTGACATGAATTTTTATGACAACATTACTTGGAAGTGGAACAGAAAGATTATAACATGCATTACAGATTTAACACATATAAATAGTGTTCTGCCAACTAAAATCCAAAAATTTTTTTGAGTTCTATATTGTATTTGGTTATCTTTTTTCCTGTTATGAGAGGAATCTTGTATCATTCCTATGAGATAATGACATCTAATAAGAGCAGATGAAATTTCCACAGCAGTTTGCAAGAAAGAGAACTATTTTTTAATCTCCATTTTACATAAACAAAGCTGATAATAGCAAACCTTCTGGTGAATAAATTATTAGCAATTAGCTTTAATTTGGGTAGTGTATACTGTCAGAGCATTTCAGTGGTAGATAAATGCAATTTGAGAGAGGTTTGTTCTCTAGCAGTAAAATAACAGACTGAGGTCACTTTAAACAAATGTTTGAAATGCAGCATGTTATTAGTATCTCAATCACTGCCAATTGCCTTTACTTACTATAATTATTGTTTCATAAGATTTAGAACAAACATGTTTTGCTATCTGCTGCAAGACAACATATTACAAATTGAGGTGATTCATATTGAGAGTTGTCTTATTGTAAGCACATTCTGAAGCCAAGACTTTAATCCTAATATGAATTATTCAAAACTCCTCACAACTGTACCTGTTTCCTTTAAAAAATAAAGTAAATCTTGTATGAATTTTGCCCCTCTTCTCAGAGGTGGCTGCTCCTCTGATTGTCTTAGTCAGAACTTGATGATTCCAAGTATTAATTACTTTCTACCACTTTTACTTTACTAATTTTCCAAAAGGAATCTTGGTGACCAGAGTTGTCTGACTTTGTCAAAAGTAACTAATTCACAGCTTTCTACAAGCTTTGTGGAGCGGATTCCCTTTTTCCACAGAAGGGTGACATGACAGGCCACCCTGTTTTACCTCGGAAATTAAAAGCAAACATTGGAATAACTTACTTGCAATCTAATGCATTGGTAATGAACAGAAAACTACCTGATAATATTTCTCATGGTATTTTTTTGCACACTGATGTTGGATGATGACCAGCAGTGGCCTTGCTGAGGGAGCATATGGTTGACCAGAGATGATGTGACATTGACTTTAGTGACTTACCCAACATTTTTAAAGCAGACAGTCTTTTGATATCCTAACTTCTAAGTGGTTATAGTAAGATAATGCCATCAGATTTTTGTAAGTAAAAGGCACATAGATTTTCCATTGTCATCAGCTGGAGAGCTGTCACAGCATTTTTCTTCTTGTGCACTTGTTTATAATAACAATTACCTCAAACATTGACAATCATAAACACATTGTAATACTAAATGCTGTATAAACAAGTAACTATCTTTCCAACAGATGTTAAATGTTTTAAAATAGAAACTTTAAAAGTTTCATAAGATAAGCATTCATAATGTATCAGCTTTGCAAAAAGAAAAACCAAACAACCCAAACAAACCTCCAAATTTTTAATTTATCTTTCAGGGGGAAAAGTGGTGTATGTAGGATAGTTAGCATGAATGGGTATTATTATCTCCTTGGTCTTGGAATCTGAATGTATGAATATAATGGTTCATACCACTCCCTTCATACATCACAGACAGAACAGGTTTCCTGCATTGTCCTCATGGGGCCCATAAGAATTGAAACTCTGCATTAAGGCAATAAATGCAATCAAACCACATACTTCAGCCAGCAATCCACAGGACTCAGGAAGGAGTTAGTTTCCCTGATGCACAATTAGTTTCCCTGATACACAATTAGTTTTTATCTATTGGATTTAGGTTTGGGTATTTTTCACCTCCTTCTGAAGCATCAGCTCAGCCCTATTTGTCTGGACATATATCCAAACTCTACCCACCCAGATCAAGTCAGAAGTTAAATCAGATAGTGCCAACAGACTTTTAAAATTAAAAGCAATGTAATTCAGCAGTGTATAAATAATATTCTTCCACTGGCAGCTAATGCAACTTCTCAAGCTCATCTGGTGATTCTTGTTCCAAAGCAGAAAAAAATAATTTTATTTCACTTAACAGTTTCTCAAATAATTCCACAAACTGTGTATAGCACAACCAGCTTTTCTGATACTTTGAATTATTTTTCCCTAGTAGTGACAACTGTGTAAGTAGGACTAGAAAAGTGTACTATTATGTTACAGAATTCTGTTTTGGTTAATGTATTTATAGTCTTCATGACCCTTTTCATGACTGTACAGCATGGGCTCACCCTCCACAGTCCTGAGACCCTTCCCTCTCTACTTCCTTCCTACTCTGCATTTTTTGTTCTTACACCCCTTTTTCTCAAGCACACGGCCTAAGTCAGTCATGGGGTCCATCTCATGATGGACTGCAGCTTCAGACCTCTGAGTGAAATACAAGTATGATCACATTTGACATGGCTTCTTTTCCTCCTGATACCAGCATGACAACACAGTTGATGACAACATAGCTGTGTTAGAGCCTGGGCTGCTGCTAAGGGGAAGGGAAATTGGGAAAACACGGTAGCAATGTGACTTTAAAGTCTATATGCACACAAGGTCTTTCACACATCTCCTTACCTCTATACTGGGAAGAGGAATACAGAAGTCACATACAGCATTATTTCTCTATTCCTTGGATTACCAAAGAGGGCTACCCATGGGGTCAGAATTCATACAGAAAACCCAATCTTCTTCACCTCCATAAAGGCCATCAAGATCACATGTAAGATTTGGGGAGACAAGAATTCTGCATCTTTCTAAGTGCTGACAGCACTCTTAATTTGACGCTCTTAATTTGATCTACTTCTGATCCCTTTTCTGTTTATGTCCTTGGTACAGGCAGTTCAAAGAACAGGATTTTCCTTATCCCCCTTCTCCTCCTTTGCAAGTCCTCTGTGTTGTTCTCTGAACTTTGTTCTTGGCATCTCTTACTTCCCTCTCTGTCTGACAGGCAAGGCAACCTTTGGGACCCTTGTACTCTTAGTGTCACCACAGGGCAGAGGTTACAATTCATAGAAGAGCAGTCTCCCGCTAGGCTGTGAGTGGTATGCTAATGTGACAGCTTGGCAAGTATTTGAGAATGTCACTTCTAGCAAAGTAACTGCCCTGAATGATATTTGTCGTATATACAACCACATACCCACCAACAAAAAGCCCTACAAAATTCAGCTCTAATATATATTTCAAATGAGATACCCACAGGCACTCATAACACGAGTACATGTCAGTAGCCATATGTGCTGTAATCCTCCTCTTTATACATATACCCAGCATAACCCTTTCATGCACCATATATCTAATCTGTATTCTCTGATTTGGAAGCAAGATTAATCTAAAATTTTCAGAATTAATTCAAATGCATTAAATGGAATATGAATCTTCATTACTTTGGCTACCAAGCAGTTAAAGAATAGGGCAAATGACCAAATCATCAGTCGGCCATTCAGTTTCAGCTATATGCTGTGCTACCATTTCATTTCAGGTTCTTCAAAGCCCTGCAGCTGAAGTACAGCCGGGTATTTAATGCAGAATTGTATCTTTTGGGGGAATGTGTTATTTTTAAATGCTTAATAATTATGAATTCATTTGCCATTCTTTTTATAAGCAGGGGATCATAATGAACTCATCTGTTATTCATGTGAATGTCAAATGTGTTCCCACAGGAGTTTTATTCTAATTCACTATTAGTTAGTGGACTCATAAAATAAAATGATATCCATTTTTTACTCTGAACATGTAACGCTTAGTAATTGTTCATCAAAGGGCCAATGTAATATTTTTCTTTGATAACTTTCAGTTCTCATTTAACCAGGTAAAGAACTAGGTTAAAAGTAAGGGTACCTTTAGAAACAGAAGTAGATTTGATAAGCTGTGGTCTTCCATTTAAAATGCAGTGAATGAGATTATCATGAGCTAGTATTTAAAAATGTAGATGTATTATACTATAAGCATACACACTTGAACTACATGCATTTAACATAACAAGACAAACTGTACCCCAATATATAATGCCTAATGATAGTTCAATGAAAGTTCAGTATTCATGAGGAGATAACAACAGTTTTCATGCAGCTGTTCTAATGCAATAGAAAATTTAGAGGTGAGATACTTACAGGTCACCGCAGGATTTGAATGTGATGACGCTGGACAATGGGACTTTGACTTCTGAAAACAAACAGAAACTAAGCAATAGAAAAACAGAGAATTCAGACTTCGATTTTTTATCCGTAGAGTTAAATATGTGGAGTTTTTTATGAAATTATTTTCAAATTTCTTCTGAATCACTAATCTAAACTGAATGTTAGCTATAAGGATGTACCCCATGAAGTGACAGTCCTGAAATATTTCAGGAACAGTCCCTTAGATCTGACATGCTGTGCTAGGCTTCTCCTCAAGTATGTCACAGTGCCTCTTCCAGTCTTGAAATGCTCTTTAGAAATGCTAACAGAAATGAATGAATTATTATAAAGATGCATTTTCAAGGGAGATGGTAACAAATCCAGAATGCCATTTGTAATTGGAACCACTAGATTAATATATTTATAGTTTTACTTCAAAATACACAAGTAAAGGAGTTCTTTTTTTCAGTTGAAGTAACAGAAGGTTATGTTTTTAGTGTTAAGGATTATCTCAATTACTTTCATCAGTTCCTCAGATCAAATGTACAGTGTTTAAATCAAAATATGTTACCCTTGTGCAGTCTCTGGCAGTCAGTAGGTTATTAGAATATTAACCATGAAGAAACCACTGAGAAAAACAAGCATGCGAACCAAAGCTCATATGTGAGTCTTGATGATCACAGATATTTCTAGATGTTAAATATTGTAACTTCTCATTTTGTAACGGTTAGCAGAAAAACATAATAAGCAACAGTACCTCCTGAATACTATGACTTCTTTCATAGTTCAAGAAATACTAATTACTTTGCTCTTTTAAAATACTTTTTACTTTGTTTAAATAATGGTCATGTTAAAAACAAAAGGTCTGCTTTAATTGCTGTAATGTCAGCTAGGAGGAACCGATTTATATAGATCATGTGAAAACAGGAATATCAGAAATGGGGAATGAAAGGAAGACTGCAAGGGAGGGCTAACACTACTGTGCCAAGAATTGGGTGAAACTTTGTTGAAGCTTGCATGTTTATCAGCTGCTTTTTATTCAAAATGAATGTATTTATTTTATACATTAAATAACTGTGACAAAAATTAACACCACCAGCAGGCAGCCTGAAGGCCCTTCCCTAGAGTGAGAATACAAATGTGGGAGATAAAACGAATGAGAAGACATACAGTTTTGTTTAATGGAATTTGTGTGTGCATGGACATGTATCTATATAAATACCACTTTCCTTGAAAGCAGAGGATACCTCAGGAGGCCTAGGAACAGACAAATCATTCATCAGTTTACAAGCGAACCTACAGGTTTAAAAGGCCTGATTTTGAACTCATCATTCTGTAACAGTGAGATTCTATTGACTTCATTGCAGTAATTTGATTTATACATCTCTGAAAGGAGAATTGACTTTTGCAACAGAAAGCACATTAGAAAATATTATGCTGGAGAACGTGAATTCTACAGAAAGGAAGCAGTAAAACTAATGAATAAGTAACTATGAATAAGTGAGGTACGGAGTGCTACCACTTCCCACAGATTCAATTTTATTCAGAAGCTTGCAGGACTTGGGGTTCAGGCTTGCTAGTCTCCTCTAAAGCCTTCAGGATACAAGCAAGAGTTATGGATGTGATGCACATGAGCTGTTTGGCTTTTCCTGACACACACAAAATCTAAAAAACCGAATCTGCAGGACTGAATACTTGAAAGCAGATAGGGGTGAGGGGGAGAGATGACTCCAAAGTGCCATGAGGATCAGCCTTACTGGGGCTCCACTCACAGACTGCCAATGATGAAAGTAACAACTCCAATGAGAAAGGTTTTGCTGGAGCTCTGCTGGCTTTTTGCCACAAAGTGTAACATCTGCTTTTAATTAACATTCTATTTATATCTCTAGGCTCTTTTAAGACAATGTATTTAGTGCTTTTAGCAGCTATAAGTTGATAGCACTGGAGCACCAGCACCTCTAGGGCAAAATGCTGGCATTTGTCAGTTTTTTCTTTGCATGGAAAAAGAGAAAGATAAGTGCAACAAAGTGACATAAAAGGTGATTTTATAAAACTAGTCACAGAAAGGAGGATCGACATGACATTCAGGGTGACATGTACAGAACAGAAGCACTAGAAGATGTAAGGTTAAGTAATTTAGGCACTGAGTATAAAGAATGCTAATACTTCTGGGGGAAAAGGAAAAAATACATTCAATAAATAATAAAGTTACAATACTGAAGAAGGAGAAATACTTAAGACTGACATGCATATGTTAATAAGCTGCAATAGTCTACTGCAGCTAATGAACATTTTTTCAAAACAATAGCCAAGACATTTCATGAGGCATGACTAAAAACACCCAATATAATGTGATCAGATGTTCCCACCTGGAACAGTGGAAGTGGTTGTTGGCCATCTTAAGATTAATAGGTTCTTTTATAGAAGTTTGAATGGTAAAGGGCAAGCAGAAGGATTCACTATTTTTTGCTGCTCACGAAGATTAAAGAAAAAAGTTCTTCAGACTTAGGAGAAAAGAACAGTGTATCTCTTCTCTCTGAAAGGAATAGAGAGATGACAGCTTCAATGCTATCTGAGCAGCGTAAAATACCAGAGCAAGGGAGCATGAACCTAAGCTAAGAACTGGCTGTTAGAGGAATGGAGGTGGAATTCCTTCTCACCAAAAGCTAGATAACATGCAAAAATGTAGAAAAAACAGCAGCCAGAAGAAATTAAATAATTTCACAAAGAAATCAAGTAACATCTGAAAAAGGAAGCTTACATCAAAAGGAAGATCAAAATCTATGCCAGTTAGCTTCTTTATATGGGAGCATTTCTGTAATCCTTATCAATTAACATTGTTAACAATCAATCAACATTGCTAACATTTGCCTCTTTTCCGAAATTTCTGCTCCTTGCATTAACTAAATTTACATGAAATTTTCATTTTTGTGTTTTTAGGTGAAATATAAAATCAAGTGCTGACCACTTGGGATGGTTAAAGATCTAGTGCAATTCTTAGAAAAAGGCATGTAATTGTGGTTTCTTGATCAGATTTTAATTCTCAGCAATTGCATTCTATCCTCCTAATTTGCTCATTCATTTGAAAATTAATGATTACATTTTTTCCTAATACACCTCAAATGTTGTGTCAATTGTTGCGAGGTTTCATTAGGGGTGGCTGTATGACTGCACTGGCTAAACAGACACCTATATATTGTTCTAAATTTATTAACTTAAAACTCTTAAAGATAGCACTTTAGACTCTTCAGAAATGAGAAATATTAATACATATGGTTGCTCCACACTCGTGGAAAACATTTTGTGAAGGAGACCGATTACAAACAGCCATGTCAAAAAACATGTCCTAAGGCTTATTATTAATGTATCAGCTAGCATAAATCACTGTAGCTCCACTGACCTCAATGAAACCACGGTGAATTTATACTGAGAATACAGCTATGTAAGCTACATCTTTTTTTTATCACTGTACAATGGAAAAATACATTTAAAAAAGCATAGGATATTGCATTAACATAATATTTGAGGAACATTCCAGCTCACAGAATTAAGTTTAAAGAATTCCATTAAAAAGCTACTACTAGTCTCACCTTTCATTTATTGCAAGTGCTTTGATCCTTAGGTTTTTAATTAAATAACTTTTCTGATTCCATTGACACATTTAAAGTTTTTATCTATAGTTAGAAAACTGTCCAGTCCTAGATATTTAGTTTGACGAATAACATTTTAGAATACATGGTGTTTTTTTGGTTTTCTTGTTTGTTTGGTTTGGGGGGGTTGTTTGGTGGGGGCTTTTTTTGTCTGTTTTGGGCGTTTTGTGGTGGTTTTTTTTTTTTAACAAACTGATGCCCAGTTTTGCAGTGCAAGCTCCATGCACAGATGGTTTAGCAGGACCAAACCCTAAATTTGCGTAAGAGTGAAAAATGTCTGTAAAACAATGTTAATTTTAAAATAACACAGATTGGATTCACAGTATGGTGAAATTATAACATAGCTCAAAATATGAAACAGGGCCAGGATTCCAGTAACACAACATGTGAGGACCTTTTGTCTGCTGGCTGGTATCACATCCTGAGATGAATTTTTGTACAAGATTTTTTAGAAGAGACTTCAATAGGGGCTTGATATATGGAACAATAGCAGGATATGGCCTCTAACTGGTAGGAACAATTACTGTTCTCAGACATGTGCAAGTTAACTTTCATTAACTTCACTGTATTTTGTGCACACTTTCTGGCCTAGATTCAGAGCTGCATCTAATTTCTCCTGGGGACAGCTGAGACAGGGAGCGTACTGAAGAACAGGAACTATTCTGTCTAAGCAGAATATACTGAGGAAAACTCACATGAGCCTCAAAAGCATGATAGACCAGTTTGGGAATAACATGCTAAAGTAATACTGGCAAACCCACTTTCTTCCCAGCTACACACATAATGCCTTGTAGGCTGCAGGGCAAGGGAAGAGTTGTCTAGACTGTCCCCGCAACGGGTGGAAACTCCTCAAACCAAAGGAATTCTCAGCATGTAAATCTTCCAGTTTTATGGCAGGCCCATCCAAAAAAGATCATTATGATGGGAAGATACAAAAATAGAATTTAACCTTTGAATTTTGGGAGATGTAAGTACAGACTCTTCTCTAGAATAATAACTAACTAGAATAATAACTAACAACTTCACAGAGATGCTAGCTGTTCACACTGTTCAATTTTTGGAGTTTGGTTTTTACAGAATTAACTGTGGTATAATGTTTCCTCTAGTTCTAAGAAAGTGGAAAATGACATATTTTGAAAAGAGGGCTTTCTGTTTCCCTTTCTTTCATTCCCTAGCTCTGACTTTTCTACAGTCTCAAGCATAAACTATTTCCCTTCACTTTCAAGGCCCTTTATCCACTCCTTATCTTTCATATCTTTCCTCAGCTGGCTTTCTTACCTATTATTTAAAATTCAAACAATTCTGTGATTTCTGACAGTTTCCCCATAAGTACATGCAATGCCACCTTAGGCTGTTCTCATTTTTCATCACTACTGTTTAAGCTGCCCAAGGCTATTAATTATCAATTTTGTATAGCCACTCCAATAAGCCAGCACAGATTTTTGTGCAGCCCTCTGATAAACCAGACTAGAGAACTGATTTGGCTGAAAAATAATCGAGGGGAAAGAATAATTGTTTTTCAGCTTGATCTTCTGCCTCACATCTGCACAAACAGCTGCATGAACACAACAGCATGGGTGGGACAGGAAAGAGAACAATTAGCTGAGGTAGAGCTGCTTAAACTAACATTACTACTACTGCAGAAATGCACATGGAACCAAAGCCTGAATGTGCTATTTTAAGTACCCTTTTAAATCCTCACCTGTCACAGTGCCTATTAAAAGAATTGATACTAAGATATACTAAGGCAAGGATTATATCACTTCTGCTTACTGATGCAGCCCAATTTTGGCTCATTGTTTCCTTGATCTGGTTGTTTTTGTCTTGTAATTAGATTGTAAGCTACTGAGAACATAGATCATCTATTAGCCTACTTGAGAACAATCTGACTTCTACTACAATCAGTACAAATTTTACCTTGGATTCAAAAGGAATTGGAATTTCCCCCAGATACTAGCCATTCTTATTTTTTTCAGAAGGGCAATCCTTCAGAGCAGCTTTGGATCAGTGAAAAAAAAACTTTCTGCAAATAATTCTATTTTTCTTATCATCATACCTCTAACGGTTCTTTTCAAGAATCATGGGTTGTGATTTTTAATTAAAAAATTAATTTCAATCTCTCACTTGTAACAAGTGACAATTCTAAAATCACTGGGGCTTCAGAACATGAGGTGAGCAATAGCACTAAACAGCAGGAGTCATAAAGGAGAGCTACATCACACCTAAATTAAACTGATCTAATTGCACTACCATACTGACTCTGTTCATACCGCTAAAAGAGTTTGTTTTTTATACTCAGTTCACTCAGTACATTTGACTGCATATGAGGCACAGCATAGCCATCAACCAACAGGAGAAAACCTGCGGAAGTTAGCAAAATATAGAAGTACTATATGCATGAAGGAACTGAACACATTCAGGGTTCCTTCTAGTAAGAAATTTAAGGGTCCTTGAGATTTAACCGAAGCAAAGGGCCAGTGAAACAGATGCTGCAGTTAACTGAAGCTGTCTTAGCCAAAGAATAAACTCATCTTCAAATATAAATGGAAATCTTCCACTGATCTATGAAAAACATTTTGGAAATCTGCAGTTCTCTCCACTTCAAGATACTGACAAAAACATTTGGTAATACAGTTGTGTCTTCCTGATTCCACTAAACAACGATTTCCCCAGTTGTGTTTGCACATTTGCTGTTGTCGCTAGGAAAGAGAGATTTGCTATACATTACTACACTGCACTGAGGTAAAATAGGAGCACAACTATAGGCAAATACAGCAAAGAACATCAGCAGAGGTAGAAAAAGTAAAGTGTTTTTAATGAGTAATATATTTAATTTACCCTTTCACTCAGGGACCATTGCAATACAATATTTAATAAAAAAGTGATCGCTGTGCACTGTCGGTATTCTTGATACTGCATATGGATATCAGTTCTAGTTCTGAGACTTACACTGAACCTTACAAATATCTGTCCCAGCAGAGTGAATGATTTATGTTTGCATCTGTATCATAATCTTTTGCAATTACTTGATATTTTTATGAACGTTGGTATTAAATAATGTAGGATGGTAAAAAAAAAAAATAGAAAAAGCCAGACTTCAATACCTGGAGAAACTATTTTCCCAAAAGCAACAGAAGGTGTCACTGCTAACTGATTTTAAACAAATGAATCCCATAAGTGGAAAACACTGCCTTTGTTTTGAAAGAAACTTGCAAGTTGCTTGAGAGAGGGTAACTGGGTTCCCTTCTCAAGTATTCTCCAGCTCCAAACAAAAACGTGACATTTAAAAATGGAAAAGACTGCTTTACACCATCTAATTCTTCTCCTTTCTGTTTGCTATTACTCCCTGCAGCTGTTTCACCTCAGGCTATGACTCACAAAGCAAGAGAAGTTTAGGCCAGTATTTGGATAGAAACCCTCAAAGGGCTTTTTAACCCGTTAGTATTAAAGCTCTAGTAACTGGGGATTTTCTCTCCAAATCCACGATAATTCAAGATCCAGACAAAAGTAAGGCCATGAGGATGCTGGAGAAACCATTTCCAACAAGAAATATAAAATTGAGTCTCTAAGTAGTTTGTGACTGCAAAAACTTTCTGTAGACTGCATTTTAGCTTGACTAACTGCATTTTAGACTATCTATCTCTCTAAACTTGCGATATTATTTTAACTCTACGTGGCAGTTCTCACTCCTGTCTTTGTTGATATTGTAGTGTTGCTATTCTATGTTAAACAGCTGTTAAATCCCATGCCAGAGATGGCTGCATAACACTGACGGGTGAGGTGTTATTTTCTAAATATACATACATACAGCTTTTGAAGTACTTTATGGCCGCCTGCAACTCTCTCCATAAATTCAGACATACCTATATGTGAGGCTAATACAAATCATGCTTCCCCTCCCAGCCCGGTAGCTTGGTAAGCTTAAATTTTAGATGTCTGGAGCACTGCAGGAACTCACATCTTTTCCCTCTGGACTTCCCTTCCCTAGAGATCTTGCCATGAGGAAAGCTGGGCAGCAGGCGTGGAGGGCCACGGTCTCACAGCGTCACGGCCACTTGCCCCGTAGCTGAGGGCCTATTCTCTGAGCTGCCACTTATTGGATGTGACTCGCCAAATCTGTAATTACAAAAAAAATAAAAATAAAAAAATATATATAAAGCCCGTGGCTTTTAGCCATCACTACTGCATGTTTAATAGCTGCATCTATGCACTCTCCTCAGGCTCCCAGCCTGCCGACTCCAACACTTTTCCCCCTCCCTCCTCTTCCCAAGAGGAAGGCATCTCAGGTCACTTGAATTATTTAGCGGGGTGTTTTTAACCATCTCAAGGGCTTTGCCTCTACCGCGCGGCTCCTGCGGATCTCGGGTTTGTGGGTTTATTTTTATTTTTTCTTTTTTTTTTTTTTTTAGCACGCGGGGTGGAGTTGCTCCACTTCCCCGGCAGAAGGAGGAGAACGAGCCCAGGGGGGGAAGGCGAGAGGGGCGGCTCGGCGTGTGGAGGGGAGGGGAAAGGCCGCCAGGCCCCGCCGCGGCCGCCACACCTGCGGGCCGCGCTGCCCCCTCAGCCCCGGCCCTGTCAGGCGGGGCCACTCACCGGGTCTCTCTAACGCAGCTCTCTCTGTCTCTGTCTCTCCCTTCTCCC
>JANZLQ010000040.1:4343141-4384898 GCA_026212715.1 Elanus axillaris
CCAACACCCCACCCACCCACCATCAGGTAGATTATAATGAAATTTTAATGAGGCAAAGTTGGGAGGAAGATCAGAATGCTATACAGAAATGATTGAAATACTTTAGGGGCTATACTGTTAGAAATGCGATGAAAATCAATATTTTAGAGAGCAGCTTCATGTACTTCAGGAGTAATTAAAAACTGATTCCGTAAGTGTGGAGTTTGTTTCTCTCCTTAGTGGTTTCCGGGTATTACCAGTTGAGTGCCAGTTGTCTCTCAGCCTTCATAATGCTATAGATATGTAAAGGGAAAGTGGCTATTTTAAAGAGACATTATCAGTAAAAATAGGAATGTATTAAATACAATTGTACAACAGAGTGGCTGAGATCTTACTTGTAAAATTTTATGGTTCTGCTAGTCACAAGAAAGACATTTTCTGTTTGCAGAGCAGGGCAGCCAGAGTGCCTGGAAGAAGTGTGAGATCAGTTTGCAAAGGAAGATGAGAAGAGCTAGGCTGCTTTAGAGGATCAGAACAATAGCTGAGAGGTACAAAATTTGATTGGGGGTGGTGTGTATACATACTGGTGTATGTGTATATAGGAAGAGAAAGACAAAGGGACACAAATTAAGTGTTTAACCTAGATGCCAGTAGTGCCAGAAGGTCAAAAGAATACAAAATGACTGTGAATAAGATTCAGAGTGCAAGGTTTGTACTTACTGGAGCAGTATGGCTTTGTAGTAACCTTTAATAGGATTAGCGGGGGCAAGCAATCCAAATAGTTTAGATAGATCTTGATCACTTTATGATAAGAAATACATGATGCATGGCCTTTGGTAGCAAACTTAATAGATTTGATAGTTTAAAAGGTCCCTCATTCTCTCTGAGTTCATTGGGGTGGATTTGGGCTTTAGGTATCAGTGTGGGTGTTTTTCCTTTCACATGGACCTCGTGTGGAAGGGGACTGATGGATGGCAATAATCCCAGTCCTTTAGAGGCTTCTGCTTTGGTAATATGTTCTAGATTGAGAAATCTTCTGATGAAGTTTTCCAGAATGAAAGCATTTGTTTTGCCATTGAAAGTTATCAGGCTATTGTGACAAAGCATATCATGTCCGTATCATAATATTGTCAGTTTATTTCTAGCTTAAAAATTTTTTTCCTTTTTTTTTTTTTTAATTGACACTTGCAGATGTTGGTAAATTGTTCATGTCCTCTTGTACAGCCATAGTAGGTAGTAATAATCCACAGATACTTCTGACAAAGTTCAGTGTTGTCAGTAACAGCTTCTGTGTCTGAATGTGGGGACAGGTCTTTTAAACTGACACTGATGCTTTTCTTTTTTTTTCTTTTAAAGGGAAGATTATTATTGGAGAATAGTGATGATAGATGAAGTTTATTATCTATAAGGACTGTTAGATGAACTCTCTGTAGGCAGCTTCTGATAGAAAGTGGAATAACTTGGTTTTTAGCAGATTATTTGTTTCAGTATGAGTTCAGAGATGCCCAGGTTGGCTCTCTGTGACCTGTTTAGGTCTAGCAGGATTACTAACTCAGTAAGTGGGGCTTGTTTTCTAATAAGCTGTTTTGCTTTGGCAGAGAAACTTTTACTGTTCTTTCCACCCTCCTTTTGGCTTGAGTAAGACTTGCGTCTTTTTCAAGGTGGAGATGAACAGAGGC
This sequence comes from Elanus axillaris, assembly GCA_026212715.1. Lineage (NCBI taxonomy): Eukaryota > Metazoa > Chordata > Aves > Accipitriformes > Accipitridae > Elanus > Elanus axillaris. The sequence continues at coordinate 4,344,800 of JANZLQ010000040.1, forward strand.
AAACATTGGTCAATAACAGAGCTCTGTGGAGGTAATGAATTTGGAGAATGTTGTGTGTATAAATAATTTTTTACTGAATTGGAACTGAACTCAGTAATGGTTCGTGTTGAACAGGGAATGGGGATATTGCTTTTCTGAACACATTATCTTTGCTGTTAATAAGAAGCGTTGCCAAAATAAAACCTAAGGAAATGACAACTCAAATGGCAAACAAAGCATTTGTTAAGCAGTAATTTTTTTTGAACTAGTGATACTGAAGACTTTACTACTTGACTTCAGCCAACTAACAAAATGGATTTTGATTTGCGTAGCAATTCATGACAGCAAAGAAATGGAGCAGTTTAGGAACACAGGTTCTATGAAAGGGAGTAACGGGGAGCTGAAATGACAGGCTCACCCTGAGGTATCTGGGGAAGTCAGGGCTTCCACATTTACTTTGTGATGTCAGAAGACTTCAAATTGATATGTTTTGAAATTGTGGTTTGTGAACGGCTTTTTAAGCAAAGCTGGGTTTTGGTGGGTTGTTTATTTAAAAAAAAAAAAAACAAAAACCAAAAAACAAACCCAAACCAGCAAAGTGAGAGACTAGGCGATTATTGCTTCCACAGCTGATAATATGTTTATTGTTTGTCAGTGTTTTTAAATGGTTGTTCTTCTGTTTCCCCTGATCTTGGTTGAGGTTTCCCCCATCAGCTGAAGGATGGCCACTGCTACCTGTGTGTTGGGCTTGGATGCAGTTGAGAGAGTGGCAACCTCTAAGGAGATAAAACTGGGAACGATGGTCAAAGGAAGAGTTTGGCCTCACACCATGAGGTAAACTGCTGAGGTGGAATGTGCTACCTCCTGTTCATGTGTATGGTCTAGCACGCAGCTGAGCGCTGTTGGTGGGGTGGATGCTGTACCAGTGGCTGTACCTGAGCAAAGTCAAGTATGTAAATCCATGTTTTAGTTTTCAGTAGAGCTTGCTGATCAGTGTAGACCCACCTGTCACAGGTTACTGAAAGAAAAATGGGTACCGTCCTCTAGCTTTCAGGTCTGGTGAATAAGAATTGCAGCCTGGAGTCTGGTCAATGAGCGAGACGATAGTTGAATTCTTCTGCCTTGGAAGAGGTGAAAATAGGAGGCCTGGCACCTTGAAGCATTGCATTGAGAAATCTAAAAAGGAACAACTTGGACCTCTCTTACTTTCAAGGAATTTATAGCCTTTTTCATAGACCTTTAAAAGCCATCTACCATTATAAATGTGTTGATTTTAAAAATAAATAGGCAGTAGAATGGTTGAATCTTTAGTGTTCTGGAATAAAGATATATCTTCAGTGGTTTGGCCTTTAGAAACTTCATTGACTAACCAATGTAAAGATTTAATAACAAAATAATACTGCCCTTTAGGTCAGTGATTTTGTCCACAGCTGTTTTATTTAAGTTAATTCCCAGAATAATGACTGAATTACAGTTGTGTGGGATCTGCTCATGGATAGTGAGTTGTTGGGGGCTTTTTGGCAGTATACCAAGTAACTATCTTTAACAAAACTAGCAATTTTATACTATATATATTTGACAGAGTTGTAGCATACTGTATTTTCAGAGAACTTGGTACTACTTTTGAAAGGCTATATATATTGCTGGTGCACAATGTAGTTGTAATTTTGCGTTAAATAGCTTCAGATATGTTGCATAATTTTCAAAGTTAATTTGAAAATGTAGTTAGCTTTTTACTTTCATAAAATGGTATCTAGTGAAGAAAAACAAACCAAAACATGAACACACAGGTTTTAATGCATCAAAATTAAAATGCACCTTGGTTATTTTCCAGTGTTTCCAGACTGATGAGATGGTTTTTGAAATTTGGTTTTGACATTTTAAGGGATCTTACTGAAGGTGTTCTGTACATAGCTATGAGAGACTGTATCTCCTGGTGTTTGAGAGAATATTTAATTTTAGAAAGAAATGTTCAAGCTTTACTGTGGAAACATTGTAGTCTCTTTGCTTGAGGTTAATTCTAGATCTTCCAGAAATTTCTTTGCCTTTAGTATTGTTAGTGTTGAATAGCTGACTATCTTATGTGGTGTATTTGTATCCTGTGAGCCATTTGAATTACATTATAGAACCGGACTGCAGTTTCCCAATCTGACTTCACTCACATAGCAAACCTATTGCAGGCATAATTAATGGTGTGACTATACTCTGCTGGTTTGGGGAACTAATGTGAGTTAAATGCAACTTTTAGATGAGACTGCATGTGCATGGCAAACAACATCCTCACATATGTGCCCCACACCCTCACTTGTACTACTTGCATTCATCAGTGTATGCTTGCTGTGCTGTTTCTGCTTGATAAGTCAGCAGCAGATCTCTACTGTTTTTTTGTTAGGTTATTTTTTTGCTGAGTTGTAAGACTTTTTTTGCTGAGTCTTTTAGCATGCTAAATGCCAGAGCTGGCTTAAGGGATTGGGTCTTCCCATGCAGTCTGGGAAGAGATGGGACCCTTGCAAGCAGCCATTATTAATTTTAGGCTGCCAAGAACTGCAGCTTAAGTTGCTTTAACCTGGATTTGTTTTCTGCTCTAAGAATGTTACTGTTCTCCTGGTTGAGACTATTAGCCTGCTACTGTCTCCAGAGTTGTTATCTTTTTTTTATATATATCTTCCACTGAAGATACTAGTAGAGAGAAATACTTGAGTTTCAACCTGATTTTCTTTTTTCTTCTTTTTCTTTTTTCTTCTTTTTTTTTTTTTAACTCACCTCAGCGACTTTTTGGCACCATCAGCAGGTAGATTGGTGCCTGCAAGTATGTCCAGAAGCTGTGGAAGAAAAAGCAATCACATAAGACAACCTTCCTTTCATGTATCTACTGTTAGCAGTATTGCAAGTTGTTTGCCCTACATCCAGTTCCTCAGTCATCAGAATAAAGCTTATAGGCTGGAATATAAGTCTAAACAAAGTGATGGGTTTTGTTTTTTTTTTTTTCCCCCTACTGAGTTCATCTGGGTGCACCATGGTGCTTTTAAGCACGTAGTTGCAAACATTGCAGTGTACAGCAAACGTGTGCATCATGGTTTTAAGATGGTGAGGTTTGCAAGGAGCCTGCAATATGTAGCAGAGGAATGTGCAGGCTGTCACAGAAAGTCTTGAGCCCCTTTTGGGTGGCTGAAGATTACAACTGCAAGTTTTTTCCAAAATAAACCCAATTGATCCCTACCAGAAGACTATCCCATGTTCAACTCAGATGTTCAGTGGATCCGATTGCTCAGTCCCCAGATTCAGAAGTATATGTAAGCTGGCACCAACTGGGGGGAAGAGTTGTGGTCTTGGTAGGATTTCCTTTTATAAAAGCTGTGCATACTCCTTCCAGTAGACTGTGGTTGTCTGTGTGCACAGTGATCTGATCCGCTATTACTTTGCAAGGATGGAAATCACCTTTGCTTTTCTGTAGCGCCAGTCCCTTTCAGATCTTTTTTGTGTGCACTGGAGTTAGACTGGCAACCTGTTGCCCAGCAGTTCTTCAGGTTTGGGTTTGGAGCTGTCCTGTAAATGCCTCGTCTAAGTGAACTATGTCTAACTTGTCTGTTCAGCGTAATGCCTCCTTGGAACTTAGCTCAAATTGACCTAGTACCTCTGACTATACTATAAAGATAGGTGTGAATGTCTCTCCAGTTGCTTCACCGGTAAAGACTGGATACAGTGTTCAGTGAGCTTCTCTGTATCCCTTTTTCAATTTGGTTGGCAAGAGATCCCACTGTTTTTTTAGTTGGTTTCCTGCTTCTGATGTATTTATGTAACTTGCAAGGTGCTACCCAAACTTTTTTAGTTCTTTATTTACTGTTTACTTTTTACCCACCATGTGTTTTTTAATCTCATTAGGCAAGCTTTCTGGTTTTAAAAGCTGACCTCTCTCCTATGCCTTCCTTAACACCCTGCATGACTGCATAGGGAAGTAAGCTTTTGTTGCTGGGGCTGAGGTATTATTTTGATTGCTTTTGTTTTCTCTTCTAACTGTGGTGAATGTTTTACCTGGTCTTTTAATACAGAATTTTGTCTGCTTTGGATTTTTTTTTTGTGGGGCATGGTGGTTTTGCTTTTAATAGCCTTCAAGCTGTTGCACTTTTTTTGCTATTTGGATTTCTTCTTTTAGGGTTGTGTGTGTTGGGGTTGGTTGGTTGGTTTGGGTTTTTTGAGGGGGAGTGGGTTGGGAGAATTACTAATTAGTTCAATTTTTTTTTACACTGTTCCCTTACTTGAAATTCATTATCCATGTGCTAAATACTTTTATGGCCTGTTGTATTCAACTACAAAGTTGAAATATAATTGCATTATAGGCACAGTTACAGAGCAGCTTTCCTATCAGTATCCTTTAACTAGGTCTTGTGTACCACTGCAAGCCAAACCAAAAATGGCATCTTTTCATGTAGGTCCTAGTGCTAATTTCCAAGAAAGCAGTCATTACTTGGAAAAAAAAGAATTCTTTACATGTCATTCTGATGAGGCACAGAGTCTGCTTTATATCAGGAGATTTCAGTTGCCCACCGTTGCTACCTTTCCTAAACTTGCAACTTTATGATCTCCCTGAACTGCTAGTGCAGTTGATGATTCATCTTTATTACTTGATTATGCGACTTCTTGGGTCTTGATTATGTAACTTCATTGGGTCTCTCTTCTCCTGTAATGTTTTATGCCATTAAATGTTTGTATGTCCTTCGCATACAGTGCCATTCTCCACCTGCTAGTTGTTTGACATCCCTGTTGGAATTGCTGAGTAAGCAAGCTGGTAGCCTCTCAGCATTATACTGCATTGATTTGTCCTCCTTCCACCAAGTCTTGGAGGTGCTTGTTGCTTTGAGGGTGTCAGGTGAAGCCAAGCATTTGGGTTTTCCATGTGTTACTTCTGAAATTTCTAGCAGTAGTATAGAAGTGTTTGTAAGTTCCAAAACTCTTATTAGCATACCACTCTGGCTGACTCTGGCATGCCTAATGTGCATGCCTAACAAGTTCTTCCTGTTCCCATCATGCCTAAATCCTTTCCCTCTGTATCATTGACTTCCTATCTCAGCCTCCCTCTCAGGCCTTGCATGTAGAACTGGCAGCATTTCAGAAAATAATGCCATGAAAATCCTGAATGTAAGTCTTCTGCTCAGTGACCTGAGCTTACTTTCCAGAGCATCCATCCTGTGTTTCCATCACTGTTGTTACTAGCATGGATCCTGTGGACTACTGTTTTCTTTGCTGAATCACCAAGTAGCCAGTGTAGATGCCCTGTGAGGTTGCTACCTTTGCATCTGATGGGCGGTGTGCCAGCTGATTGTCAGATGCCACAGATACAGCTAGCTGTGTGTCTAGTAAAGTTGTCTGATACCCCTGCCTGCTTCTTCCTAGTCTTTAAGTCTGTCTGCTACAAGGAGGATCCCTAGTTCAACAGGACCCAGTAGTATCAACTGGAGGGTGGATTGTTTCTAAGAGATTAGCTCTGACCCAATTTATGACCACATGAATGCTTGAGGTGGCAAAAGACATGATGAAGCATGGAACAGAAAACAAGTAGGCAACATGGGAGCACCTTTTTCAGGGGCATTACTAGTTATCAGTTATAAAACTGCAGTGAGTTTCATATGAGGCAGTGTTTTGTGGTTGGTTTGGTTTTGGTTTGTTTTTTTTTAAACTTCTTAGATTGGTTCCCTTGTAATGAAGGCATAACCCTAAATTTGTCAGTCTTCAAATATAAAAAGCGCATTTTTTTGGAAGCAAAATTACTGTGTTGTATACAGCATCTCTGTATCTGAGTGAACTTGTGTTTGATAAGAGACAGTGAAAGAACTGATGTCCCAAATGAGGATCCAGTTAGCCCTGTATGTTGTACCGCTGGAACAATATAAGAATGGGGGAAGCCTGTAGAGATGCTGCTGTATCCTCCAGTAATTTCCTATACTAGAGCCAGTGTCTTTGTGTTTATTGGTTGTCTAATTGTATGGCTGGTGACAGCATGTAGTAGCCAGTATGCTTGCTCAGAAAATGGTGCTTTGTCTGTTGTCTTGATGTCTGAGAGTAACCAAGGCATGTCTGCTGTGTACTAAAAACTGGGGCCTCAATTAGATACACTGGCTCTATGTATTACTGCATCATTCTATTACTAACTGCGGTTCATCCAGCTTCCAAAGGGACCAGCGACTGGTCATCTGGCCTGTCGCTAACACACTTCTCTGTTGCCTAAATGCTAAGTGTTTTTCTTGTTCAAGGTCAGCATGACGATGTTTACATTACGAGCAGTTTTGTTCTGTCTTGTGCTTTGCCTAATCTGCTAAAGCAGCAATGTGCATGAAAGCTCCTCTGCTTTTTCCAGCAATATAAGCTGGTGTAATATAAGTAATTATGTTTCTTTAAAAATCTTACTGCTGTTCCTTTTTGTCTAAGCTGTACTGCATACATTTCTTCTTGTGGGGTAGAGCTATAAGCAGTCATCATCCCTGCCCTTTTTCACTGTCCCTTTTGCGTCTTCCTGTGTTTTTGAGCTGACATCCCTGCACGTGCTCCTGCATAGTGAAACAGAGCAGAGACACAAGCCTGGTCTAAGTTAAACTGGCAAAAAGGAGAGAGAGGTATTTTTAACCAGATCAGTTCTCCAATCACACATGTTTGTTCCAGAACAAGAAAGGAGGCTATCTATCTGGGAATGGGAATGTTGGGTGAGGCTGTTTTTTATTTAAGCAACAGCTCCGAACTTCACTATTACTCAACCATCTATGCAGTCATTTATGATTTAAGGGGTGGAAAGACATTGAGAGATCATTTAGTTCATCTGAAGGCATGATAATCTCTGTATTTTATACCTATGCTGACTGACAGATGTCTGTCTTAAGAACATCCAGTCTCCATAGCAGACATTGCTTTCAAACCAGTGAGAACTCCCTGATGTTGAGTCATCTTTGTCAGTCTTAAAAGCACTGTCTTTAGTATGTCTGTTCTGTTGCAAAAAATAAAAATTTCATTTGGCTCTAATTCCAGCACTGTATTTAGTCTGACTTTGAACTGTTGTCTCATTGGTTAAATTACATGGCGAAGTTCTATACAAATAGTGCAATCTAGAGTGCATTGATTTAAGAGTAATTCTTGTGATCCAAAAGATGAATTTATTCCAGCTGTAGAGTTAGTGAAGTCAAAGTTATACATTTTAAAAATGTTCAAGTACACTCTAATGTATCTTGTTACTGTGTAGTTCCTAGTGTATCAAGTCTCTTGGAAGCTACTGTTACGCAGTGGACCTTTAGAATAATGTAGTTTAACATGAAAAAGGATCAATGATTTTTTTTTTTAAGGAATAGTTCTGAATGCTTGGCTCAATTGCAGTCTCTTCTGTCAGCTGACACCTTGACATATAAGTTCTGTAACATATTACTACTATAAAAAAATCCTGTGTAGTTCCAGTTTTTTCTTAGGTTTCTTTAAATATTTCTTGTTCCTTTGAACTAAGTTTCACTTAAGCAGAAAACTCCTGTGTGTTAATTTCTCAAAGCCTTGGCAAATTCTCAGTTATTGGCGTAAATTTTTTGTTCAGCTGTTTGTTGTGCCCCTAGGTGCTTATGTCTCAGCAGGCATCATGTATTTGGCAACTAACAAAAAGCATTTTAAAGGTCCAAATGGATGCCTTTATGACTATGTCTAGTGTCTTGTATGTATAGTGTGTGAATTTAATTAACAAAGTTATTTTCCAGAACAAATTGCATATATTTCTGCCTGCTCTACTCATTCATCTAGTATTTTGAAAGAGTAACGTGTCTCAGAGTAGCTGAAATTCATTAAAAGATAAGTTATGATTTGTCTGTAGCAGGAGAATCCCAGTTATAGCTCTAATAAAATTTTGTGTGACCTTTTAATAACTATAACTCCTGGTTTTCCCTGATGTCTTGACTAACTGCTTCAGGTAATATTTCAGCAGAACAAAAAAAACCAATTTATGAAAACCCAGCATCCCTGGTGCTAATGATCACTGGCAGTTTGGGTAAAACTGTCAAGTAATCAGAAGGAAAAATTCAGTATCTTTGTTGGCAATGAGAACAGACTTTTCTCTTAAGGTACTATGTGTAGCCTCTAAAGGGCAGGAGCTATGTGTTAAGCTGCTGTCTGAAATCTGTGCAAAACAATATTCTCTGGCTCTTGGTTTGTGGTTAATATGCAGCAACTACTTGTGAGCGTGGAATTGTTTGCTCTCTTAGAAGAATGGAAGTAGTGCTGCAACGCTAAACTTCCACTTTTAGTGCCTAGAGAATGCTTTTTCTCTATCAACTTTCAAAACTGATTTTATGCCTGAATCATCCTGCTAGTAACAGAAGGGGAAACATTATACTAGCACCTCAAAACTAATGTTTGCTGCATTCCTGCTAGTGACTTCTAAGGAAAGAAAGAATCTAGGAGCTGGAGCTATTCTTATCTGATCTCTTTAGCATTGTCTTAACTAGTCTTTTATGGGGAAAGAAGTTCTGGGGACCTTATGCAGCTTTCTAAAACATTTTGGATGTGGTGTTCTTAAAACATTTGGGTTTGAATCTATTTTACTTCATGGAATTTTGGGAAAGGGTTCTGCTGAATCCGCCCAAAGCATTCATTGCAAAAAAGAAGGAAAATGCTATTTGAAGGAAAATGCTTTCGCTAGAAACACTTTGTCTCAATTCCAGCTTATAAGTAGAATGATCATAAAATATACGTGACATCTTTGGTACTGAAATTGTTTCAACTTTGGCTTGCAAAGCTTCCAGTTATGTGTTTTTAGAGTGACTGTGCTGCATCCTTTAAAATGTTTTTCTTTGACATGAGTATCTCTAATTCAGGACTGCTTGCTCTTCCTCAAAAGGAGGCTGCATAGTGTTGCTGGGGAGGATAAGTAGTGCCAGTCCTTTTAAGTGCTTGTTAATTTGAACACTTGTTAATTTGTTAACATGCTTGTTAATCTGACTACCCTTGAACATGGGGTACATGGTTTTGAGCTCATTTTTAGATATGGGAGCAGTGTGGTTTTAAGTTGCTGACTTTCTTTGAAAATTGGGTGGGGAGGTGACTTTGGCAGGGACCAAACACTTAAAATGTAGCCAAAGTTATTTGATGCAAACTATTTATTGGATCAAATGCAGTACTTTCCTAGTTTTTCTGTCTACAGCTATGAAAGGGAACATAAAATCATTTAATGTCTTCTGGGGTATAAGAAAGGTAGGAATAGCCAGGGAGAAAATACCAGCTTTGCTTTAATAGTTTTTGTGAATAGTTTTTGTGAACAAACCCAATAGTTTCAATGTATAATCTGAAGTTAGTTTGAGTTGATGAAAAGAAGTATAATGTATGACTAATAATAAAGGTATTGGGAAACAAAGTTATATTCCTTAGAAATATTTAAATGTGCCCCATAGAAAGTCATAATCAGATGACTGCAGTCTCTGAAGTAATAACGTTAATAATTTGTAATGACACTGAATTGATTTATTAACTTCATAAAGTCTTAATTTTTCTGCCCTGGTTCATAATTATGCAGTTGGGGAAAAACAGTTTGCTTAAGTAGGTCAGAGCATAAATGTGAACAGTTTTATCATGTAAATATACATATTGTTGTATAATTTTATTAAATGTTACAAATTATGGTGCTTAACCTAGAATGCACGTTGACACTTGTTCTTGGTTGCTTTTGACGTTAGAGCAAAAGTTTATGTGGAGGTACAGTCCTTACTCTGGATGCTTTTAATAAGCATGTGTACTGTCTTGAAAGATTAAGCATTATTTTGGCAAGAGGAGTTGAGTCTTCATTTTTGCATTCTAAAATTAAAAATCTACTTTCTCATAACTTTTTACTGAGTTTTTGGGAACATGCTGAATGCTCCAGAGGTTTTAATCTAACTGAGGGTTCCAGAATCTATGAAAGCAAATAGCAACCCATTTAGGGAGAAAGGCCTCAACCCTCACTGACTTGTAATGGGCATGTGGAATGCAATAACTTGAATATTACTTTATTTCTTCTCCCCCATTTTCAAAAGCTGGTCACAAAGGGAGATAGATTAAATGTGAAAAAGATAGAGGGAGGACAGAAATGGAAGAGGAGATGGAAGAGCATGAGGAGGCGAAAGAAAGGATAAAAATACATGAAATAAAGAGCACAATGGGCAGAGGAACGAATTTTGAACCGTAACGAGTTCAGAGTCTGATGAAGGCAGGAGTATGCACTAAAGCTGTCAGTTCCCAGATAAAAATTTGGTTTTTACATGTGTATATAGCAACGGTATTTGGCTTTGAGGATACATGAGTGCCCTACTGCTTCCCACAAGGAGCTGTGTAGAGCTGGGCTTCGGTGGCTTCTCCATCCCTGCCATTCTGATGTGGGGCTGCTGAGAAGGCTGCAATCCCATGGGCTGGAGGGCTCCCTGCCTTTGTGACAGATGGGAGCTGGCAAGTCCAAACGCACACCTGCTTTTCATCACCTTTACCTTGAGCAGTGTCAACAGCACCTGTTACTGCTGTATTTCTGTAGTGTTCGTGGAATAAATTGTGATTTTTGGTCATTTATTCCCATTCTGTAATACCTTGTCACATCTCAAATTGTGTGAGGCTGGTAATGCTGATCAGAGGGGTGTTATGTGGTTATGGCTTTGTCACAAAACAGTGTACAGTTCAGCAATTCCTCATCTAGTGCTTAATAAGAGCCAGAATCAACTAGGCTAAGTGCAGAGCCATCCTATCTGCTTTGACACGCGTGGTGCTGTACTGCTCAGATAAGTGTACTCGCCTGGAAGTAGCTGAGGGATGGATGTCTGTCTTCAGGCTGCATTGCTCCTAGACCTGTGCTGGGAGACCTGTAGGCACCTTTAATGGAAAGAATATGTATAAACAATCAAGCCTTTAAAAAAAAAAGCAAAGCTGATTATTCATTGTCTTTAGTGATTTTTGGTGTTGAAATACTGATACTTGTTTGGTTGGTTTTGAGGAGCATGTATGTGTGTTTACCTTGGTGGTCAGGACTTGGATAGGATTAGCAGAAGTTTACAAGATAGAAGGCTAAACCGACTAGTCAGAGGTAAATGTGGAAGAGCAGGGGATCATGGTGTGCATGATCACAGAAAATGCTGTGATAATACCCTGTTGAGGAGCCTTGGCATCACAATTGCAGCATTTTAAAGAGGATGTAAGCCCTTGTCCCATTCTGGTAGTTCCTTTTTACTTTGTTAGCTTTTATTATTTAAGACTACCAGACTCATTCTACTTGGCATTCAGAGGAAGATGAAAAAACTCTTCTCTTTCCCCACTGTTCCTTCACTTCCACAGTCTTCTGGAGGAGCTATGAATTTTCCATTTTGCTTCTTGCCTTTTTTTTCTTCATGGCTACTCTCAAATCTTGTCCTGTCCTCCTCCTTTTGTGTGGGTGATGGCTTTGTGCCACTGTTCTTCATCATAGCAAAGAGTATTTTAAATTTGAAATGACTAATGATTTCCCTGTTGCATGCGTGATTCTGACAAGAAATAGTAAACGTTAAGGCTGTGCTAACACTGCTGTTGCTAAGATCAGCAGCCAAGGTGCTGGTGTAACCTTTGTGATATTGCATCGGCTCATACTTGGGTCATACTTGGAAAGCTATCTCCGCAGCTGTATGGGCTAGAAATATTTTTAAAGGTTGATTTATTTCCCCCCACCCCTTAATTAAAAAAAAAATCTTAATTAAAAAATATAGCCATGCCTGTACCCTTTCTGGCTTAACTGCATAAGATCTGTGTTGGATCCTCACCTAAGCTTGATCTTAATGTCTTGGAAATATAAATGGCTTTAGTAGCTAAAGTACAGCCCTAGGGATTGATGTTCTGAACATACACAATCCTAGATGACTTCATTTAACTTAATGATTTACCAGCTATCCAGATGTATAAACCTGGTATCTGCCGATTGAGATATAAACCAGCTTGATGATCTTGGGAGTTCGTGGTAGACAAGAGCTGCAGTTGGAACATTGTTGAAGCATCGTAATTTGAAGTGGAATGAGCTGATGAACCGGTATGTCCTCTTGGTTAGTGTATGCATACTCAGCTGTGTGTCTGTGCAGACACCATGACAAATCACTCCCTCGTACCAACTCAATTTATACGCAATTGAGGTTGTCATTATGGGAACTTGGGTAAGAAACGCTCCATTTTAGAGGAAAATTCAGGTGTCTCACCCTAAACCAAGATACGTAGACTTAAAGATGCATCAGTAACCCTCAGCAGTGAAGTGAATAGTTAGATAACCTGTAAAGAAGGTGCCATCCTGAGGAATTTCCAGGTGCTCCTGAGGAATTTCCAGGTGCCCTGCGATCTGTGGTGCTGCAGACTAAGTGCTCTGACATTGCCACCTGTACTGCCCTGAGGAGTCTCTCTGTGGAGGATGTTACGATTTTGAAGGTTGTTTCTTGAAAGTGCAGTTATGCTGCAAGTCCTTATGTTCAGTTTCAAACACACTTGTGGGCTGGCAATGTTAAAAACTGTCTTGAGTACAGAGGTGGGTAAAACCGGTTTTGTCCTGAGCTGTGATTCTCTGCTGGTGTAGAATGTAACCTTTACTGTCAATTTTGTTTCTCTGATGAACTGTAAATATTCAATTTTTTTTTAGCAATGCTAAATAAGCCTGCATAACCAACTTTTGTGATCTCTGAGTATTTCTGGATTTTGTTACATGCAAATATTTATTTTAGCAAAGTGAACAGCTAACTTGGGAACATATGTAATAGAAACTTAATTTCTTTCATAAGTTGGTGTTTTGTCTTGTGAGAGTTGGAGGGAGAAGGTACAAAAGAACAACTTTGTAAATACAGAGTAGTGTCTGACTGACCGTCCAATCTGGGCATACCTAAAAGTCCTCATTCCCTTATAAATTGTTACTTTTACCTTCTCTTTTCTGGAATGCTGCCCATATTGCCTTAGCTCATCTAATATAGTGTACAAGAACAGCAGCACTGGCCCACAGCTGAATGAACAGCCACATCATCTGGCTGTATTTGTGAATTTATGTCCATTTTAAAAATAAATTGTAATATATTGAATGCAACCTTAATTAAGGTGGTGTAGGTTCACTTTAGAAAATGACCTACCAGTAAGCAGTCCTCTTATTTTTAACCCTGATTATGCTGTTGTTTAAACTAGGTTTTCTTAAAATAGTAGCTGCTTTCTGACCTTCATTAAGATTAGCTGCTTAGATAAGCAGAACTTGCTAGCAAATTCACACCTAGCAGCTCAGGTTTTGATTGTGACACTGGTCTCTCTAGGACATGTAATGCTTTAAGGAAACGCACCAAATAAATTGAGTCTGTTATATGGGTAAAGAATGAAATGAATAAAATGCTTGTTTCTGAAATACAATAGCTGGAAGAGTTGCTCATTTGATTATTTAGTCCTGAGAATGACTGAAAGAATATGCTGTGCCTCAGAAGTATTTAATAACTTTTTCAGTAATTATATAGTACTTTAAATTTGAAAATTGCAGATCTTGCTTCCAGCTTCTGAAGCCAGTAGATTGTGGTGATTGTCTTTGGATCATCATTTATTGGCGATAACGAACCTTCCTCATTGACTAAATGTGTTGAAGGACTAATGCAATATAAACTGGTTTTAAGAATCTCAGCATATTTCCCACAAAGAAGAGTGTTATCACAGAATAAATTTCTTCCTGTTCAGGGAAATCTCTGGGGTTTTCAGATGTGCTCTAGTCTTTATGAATTTTGCTAGATGAAGTCATTATCCTAGGAAGTTGAGGTGTTTGCGTATATGTGTGTACTCGGACATAGGATAATGGATTTCAGACACTTTACTCAGTAGCTAATTCTTTTTCCAATTGTGTAAAAGTAGTCAAGCAAGTAGTGCTTTTTCAACTCACGTCAAAATATGTGTTAAGTGGCACTGTAGTGGAAAAACTAGGTGCTGCTTTTTTTTTTTTTCATCTAGCTGCAAAAGGCTCTTTATATTGGCTTTCAGAATAGGAAAAATAACATCCATGGGCTTCTCTAAATTTTCACTTTAGAATTCACTTTGAACTTTAGATAAGTTGCTGAAAAAGCTAGCTTCTATTCTTGATTCAGAAAGTGCTTACACACTCAAGTGAATGTTGAATAGCACCTTGAGCCTTGCCAAAGCTACTCAGTCTTACATTCTTTGAAGCAATAAATTAATGTTTTCCGATCTTTAGAATATGGTTAATATTACATACCTCTCTTTCTCTATGCACTTCTGTAATACTGCTACATAGAAGGAAACATACAGAAGTGTACGACGAACGTGGTTTTTCTCAGATTTTTTTTTTTTTTTTGATCCTGGAGGTTTGTAATTGTCTCTTCCACAGTTTAACAGTTTCATTTGTGAATTGTCCCTTTGTTCTTTTACATTGCATCATACAAAATCAGAATAGGAGTCTGCAGTAAACATCAGGAGGCCATTTGGTCTTTTCTCTCGTGAAAGGGCAGAATCAAATATATTTGCAGTATTCCTGACAGTGGCCTGTTTTTTGGAGGTCTTTGAGGGTACACTGATGATGGCAGCTGTACATCCTCCCAGGCAGTCAATCCCAGCATTCATGTTTCTTACCGTTAGGATTTTTTAAATTGAACATTTTACGGTTTAGGTTTCTTAGCATCTTCTGTTGCCAGATGTTCGTCTAAGTTTCCGTGTTAAGTAGCTGGCCAACAATTTCCTTGTCTTTCTCGTTTGTCTCATAAATGATAGTTGGTTTTCCTTTATACTCATTAATATTCATATGCCATGTTGCAGATTGATTGTCTTCATTGTGCCTGTTTTTCTCTCTTTTCAGTAACCTGATTTATTTCCAATTTCTCCAAGAGGATCTATTGCTGTGATTGTTGGTCTTGTCTGCACTTGTGCCTGTTTCGTTTGAGGAAATTTCCTTTCCTGTGAGGAGCTACTGACTTTTTCTCCCTTTTATTGTTTCTCTTGTCTTCCAGAAAATCTTATGTATTAATTGTCTACATTTATCAAATTCTGTCTTTATAAATTTGGGGTGGGGGTTTGCTATTCTTGCTTATTCCCCTTTGGAGGTTCATGAACTCTTGTCTTGACTTTCTTATGTCTTACTAGATTTTTTCCAGAATATATCTGGTAAGCTAAAATGTTCTCACACCATGTTGTGTGCTTGTATGACTGTTGCAGAAAGGCACTTATCAGACCTTTTTGTTGTTGTTGTTGACCAGCTCCATAGTATCATCCATCAAGTTTCCTTTTTCATCTCAAACTAGGTAACTTTCAACATATCTGCCCCCCTCCTATGCCTTGGAGTGTACGTACAGATGCCCTTGATAAAGCTATCAGTGTACATGTTCCTGCCTCCTTCATTACTAAGCTGTATTATATTAAGTAATGCAAATTAGCTCACTGAATTGCGACATCTGGCAATGCCACAGCCTGGAGTATCACAAAGTTTTGAGTGCATCAGTTAGCAGGGAGGCTGCTTTCTGTGGTTCTGAGTAAGGCTGGCATTGCTTGTGCAAGGAATTGCAGCATACTGTTCTAATGATAAACTTTAATTTCTTTTTCTTTGGATGTATTACGTGAGGGTTTAGCATTATTTGAAGGTGTAGCATGATCCTAATAAGACAGTAAGCTTTATGTTAAAAAATATAAATGTTAAAATTTCTAGAATTTAGGAACAATAGCTTGTTCACTTGTGCAAAACAAGAAAGGACAACACTGCCATTGCAACTTTGGTTGTTTAGAGTACTTTCTGGGTGTGTTGTAGCTTGGAAATCCTCAGAGCTGAAGTGGAAGCACTCTGGTATTACAAAGGGATGAACATGCTGACTTTTCAGTGTCTGATCCTACAGCCCTGGGTGTCAAGTAACATTAGGGCCGTAGAGACTTTCTTCCCTTCTCTGGTTATAAAAGATGGTAGGTTAAATAACTATAATTAAAGTATCTGTCTAAATATGATTTTACCTCTCAGTTCATCAATTTTAATCCTTTTCAATTCAAAGTCCTACAAGTTTTTTTTATTACTTGGAAGTCTTCAAGTGAAACCAAAGAAGTTCTCACTCATCTTTTATAAAAGTAGAGAGATATTCTTGGTCTGTTACCCTTCCTTTCCCCTATTCTTCCCAATTTCCTCCCCTTTCTTTTCCTCTCTACCCATAACAAAGAGGCTTTTCGTGCTCCTTCTGGTGGTATCGGAAAAAGACAAATGTATTCACGCTTCTTGCCTTTTCCCCCATACCCCAACTTAAAGAATCCCATCGCTTTTTTTTTTTTTAATAAACAAACTGGTAAATAAAAGGCAGCTTGTATCCAGTGCTGCTTTATATTAAAAGAAGTATTTTTAAGAGTGCTTTCTACATGATGTCAGTGCATGTTACTAACATGCTGACTGATTACTAAAATAGCTTGCACACTTTTGCTTTCAGTCTAAATATTTTCAGTAACACATACCAAGCAGGTCAATAATTGGTTTAGGTGATGTTGATTGTAAAACATTAGTAAGAAATATGCTTAGGGCACTGGTAAGTATGGTGTATAAGAGACTATTTTGAGATGTTCAATGTTTACGTAGGTTTATACCTTGTGTTTATATAGGTTTCTATCTTGTGACCTTCATGTGCGTGCTCCAATTCTCCACAAGTTGTAACAGATTAATGCTCAAGTAAAGTACAGGCCTGTCCTAGTTTCTTCATTAATGAAAATAGTGTAATAGTAGCTCAAGTGACACATGGAGCAGAACTCTGATCTGGTGACCCATGCTCCTGTGCTTCAGCCACACGTTTTCTGGCTGTCTTTAAGGTCAGCGTTTAGGGTGTTGGATACATGCATGTATTTCAGTAGTCTTGTCAGAGAAACAAGACTATGTATGCATGCCCCTTTTGATGACAGCAGTTGTATATAAGGAAGTAATACTAGTTTAAACTCTTACTGTGTTGCAAGTGTCTCTTGAATTCAGTTTTGCAACTGAAAGTAGGGAAAACCTATATATATGATCAGCTGGTTTTCATGGAGTAGTGCCTGACAAGCTCCATAGCAAATAACTGAAACAGTTGCCTGCTATTTAGATTAGAGCTGGGCAAGACTTTTCAGTAAATGGTAAATTAGGCAATGACTGGATGGAAACTTTATAGTTGTCAAGTTGTTTGTGAATTTGCTGTGGCACATGTAAACAGTTCTAGATTGAAATATTTTTTCAGTGTCTGGCTCACAAACAAACAAAAAAATCACAAAATACAGACCCTTATGAAAGAAAAATGATTAAGATATTTAGAGATGCTTCTAAGGGTCTGGATATGGTCCCTTCTTCTGCTTCTGTGTAGTTTGAAACATCTTCCGCCAGCTTTCAGCTACTGAGTGTTTGGGGTGCTCTGCATCACTCCTGTTGCTAACACTATCAGCAGTGCATGTCAGAGGCTCCTGGCACCAGGATGAGAAGCTGAATAACCCATCGGACACATGAATTTCCAAGTCTCTTGGTTCAAGAGGGCTCACTCCCAAGCTCGGAGCTGTTTTGCTTTTTAGTACAATGCTTCACCCTAAACTGAGAGAACTACTTGAAGCTGATTGTTAGAGCCCTCCCAGGGAAGTGCAGCATCTGGTTTGGTTAGTGTTTTTTTTAAAAAACAAACAACCCCCCACCCCCCCCCAGCTTTCATGCTAGATCAAGAGGGAGCCAGAGTTGGAAAGGTGAGCGCGCTCCACCTCCATATGCTCCCCCACTTTTGTGGGAAACGTGGGTGCAAACTTCTTTAGGCAAAAAGAGGACTCTGATCTCCAGCATGCGTACAGCATTGGATAAAAGGGACTCCTTGCATCACATCTGCCACCTCTTCTGCTTTTTACTAGAGATTTTCTCATCTGTTGTTCTCTTCTGTTTTGTTTCAAGTGCCTGGAGGTGCAAATTTTCATTTTAGGTCTGACTGCGTTGCTTAATAAGCTCCTCCTTTTCATTCTAAGAAAAACAGGTAACAGATGAAAATAAGGATTTTTTTCAAGTTGAAAATGTATGTATTGATGTCAAGAACAGTTAAGTAGATATCTGTGGAGTTTGGCACTTAGCCTCAGATCTCATATTTGCAGTTATGTTAGGTGGCGAGTTTATTTGTGGGCTATTGGCTTTAAAACACAAGAAAAGCAGTGCAGGCTTGGAAAAAATAGGCAAGCAGCTGAAACCAAGGATGCCAATAAAAAGCAAAAGAACACCACTAGAAACATTTCTCTGCACAGCTTCTCCAGGTTCTCCGAGCTGGTTTTCTATTGTCTTTGTTTAGTGTAAGACTAGAAATACTCTGTAAAGTTTCAAATGGCAGACTTGAACTTTATATTAGGCTGTGAGAATTATCCTAAATTGTAGCAGTCAGTGTTTCTAGTTCAGAGATGGAAGCATTAATGCAAGTGTGAGACCCTCCTCTGTAATTCTGTGTACAGTGCTGGGCACTGATGTTCAAGAAGGCAAATTTAAACTGGAAAAAGGTGTAGAGAAAAGCTGTTATGGTCAGAATGGAAAGAGCCCTTGAGAGGAAACTGAATGAACACAACCCATTTAGCTTAGCAAAGTGAAGTCTGAAGAGGCATATGAATTCTTTCTATAAATACTTTGGGGAATAATAACCAGGAAGGGAAAAGAACTATTTAAACTAAAGGACAATGTTGGCACAAGAATAGCTAGGTACTAGCTGGCTGGGAAAACATTTTGGCAGGAAATTGGAACGTTTCCAGAGGTTCTGAACTTCAGTGAGGTTTTGAGGGAATCTTCTAATTTTGCATTTTGGGGGGTATGTCCCCATTATTTCTAATTTTTAAGATGGAGAATGTGGATCATTTATGAACAGAATTATATAATATAATTATTCCTTATGATAGTAGGAGCCCTGAAGGTTCCTTTCGGCCTTATTTCTTGAATCTTTAAGAGTTAGAATCCTCCTGGGTCACTGACTGCTCTGAGTCTTTGGTCCATATTACACTTTGAAGACATCTGTGATGGTAATTAAGAAAAGTAATTCTGTTCAGTAGGCTTATATCTTCTGTGTAGACATGCTGATACCTTTAGTGGCTCCTGGGAAACAAGGAGGCAAGTGTGGGGGATACAGAAGTTGAAAGGCTGGAAAAACATCTTGAGTTAGATTTTGTGATGTATAGCATGTATGGCTACCAGTGGCGTTCATTTACCCAGTGGCTAGAGGTTTAAATTTAGTCCAAACGGTATGTTTATATTACTACTACCACTGGTACAAAAATATATGTATATAACCTTTACTTTTTCTGTTGGTACTCATTGAGAAGGACCTTCAAAGCATATGCAAATGTTTCAGTAATCTATTTGACATTCAATGATGGTCCCTGGATGTTTTCTTCTGTTGTCCTTTTAAAGTAGCAGTAATGATGCATCCATCCTAGAAGGAATTCCCTTTTGACAAGAAAGTAAATGCATGTATGTTTCCCTGAATTATAGCCTGCCACAAAGTGTATTACAGCTAATAAATCTCATAATCCAAAGATAAAGGTCAAGAGAATAATCCTGAAGTCCGATTTGAATCTTATTCAGGCTTGTTTCTGTGGAAGGGGAGAGAGTATCTTCAGTGCCATTGCAATCTAATAATTTTGTTAATGCCATTTAAGGGAACTGGAATGTCTTTCTGGAAAATGCTAGTAAAATGCCACTTGTTGATCTGAATGGAGAATAGTGTAATAACCAGTATTCTACTAAATTTTAGGTAATAGTCCCTTCTGGCTTTATGCTCTTCAATTTTTATCAAAAAAAACTTTTTAAAAAAAAAAAGGAAATCCAAAAGAAAGATATGACTTCAGCTTCCTCTTCTATTCATCATCATTGAAAGAAGGGAACTCGTCCAGCTTAATCAAATAAGGAGGAAGTTGCTCTACCAGCAGGCGATAACAACAGGTTTTGGAAAGTTACGAGAGGACTGGATGCTACTGTATTGGTGCTATAGAGACTGGGAGGCATAGCCTTTTCTGCTGTTACTTGGGGAATATCTTGTGCCCTACCAGACAAAGCAAATGGGATGGAAGGAGAAAGGGAATATGAGCTATTCCTTGAAAGTCCCAAACCACACACATACCTGTGTATATATCCCCAGTACAGTTACATCTGTCTCTGTTACACTGCACAGTGATTCATGCAGGTGTGCAGTGACTGATCTGCTCATATAATAAAGTTCTTAGCCTTAGTATATTTTAAGAATCTCAGCATAACTAGAAAGGGAGGTTCTGTTTCACAAAATACAGAGAAACTTTCAGATTATGTTTTTACTGATCCTTCAGGTGAGGAGTCAGACAAGACGTAGTTACCAAAGGTTGTCTTGCAGTGCAGAGTTGTTAAGAGTGCACTGTTGTAAATCTATTCATTCTTCGCAGCTGATAGTAGTAACAGATGACAATTCTTACTTTTTTATACAGCCAACTTGACTTTTTGTGAAGTTTTGGATCTGCGCCCCTCCTTAAAGGCACATGTGGTAATTATTTGCTTTGTAATCTCTTGCTTCTCAGATGCTAGAGTAAGGTAGGTTACTGCATCTTGGACTTCTTGGTCATCATAGCAATGGCTATGGACTATATAGTAAGGACACTGTGTAAGAAACAGCTATAAAGAAAACCAAGATGAATTCAGCATGATTTTTTTACATGTGTATATGCTGAAGAGCAGTGCCTGATCACATAGCTTTGGAGAGAAGTCAGTTGTGCATCCTTAAGCGTGTGTACGGTGGTGGCAGGTGCTCTAAATGTCAGAGTTGCACCGTGCTTCTGTCAGCTTTAGTGCAGCGTGGCTGTAGTCCTCGTATGAAGAATGAGATATGGCTGAATGGTCTATGACTTTCCACAAAAATTAACACCAGATTTACTTTAGGATTTAAGGGGGAGGTGCTCTGGAGTTGCAGGGGAGCAGGGGGTGGGAAGGGGTTGCTTGTTCTGCAGAAGCGTGAACCTATTTGTGATCAAGAATACGCTATGTCAAGTTGTTTAACTGAAATCCTCCCCCCCCCTTTTTTTTAGTTTGTTGTTGTGGGGTTTTTTTAAAGCCTAACAGTAAGGAAAAATGCACTCTTGTTTGTGAAATCCACTTTGATTTGTCTCCTTTCTGGAAAAGGAGTAAATTTTATATTCTTTTCTTCTCTATATGTCCCTGTTCATCTCAGGATTAGAAATCTTTGTTAGAGTTGAGGACTGGGTATCCGGGAGCCATGTGCACTCTCTTGAGAAATTCAAGTTTGTATAGTTTTCTGTTGCTTGCATATTGATGTAATGCTCTAGAACTGCAAGGAGAACTTTGGTACCCAAAAGCTGTATGGTTTGTCTTTTTTTTTTTTTTTTTGTGAAGTTAGTGCATAGATTGGTACAAAGCTGATTGATAGTAGAAGTATTTCTTTGTCACGCACATATAATTGAGACATGTTCAGCTTACTAGAGGTTTTGCTCCACTCCTCATCATATTTGAGATTCTTAAATACTAATTTGGGCTTCATGGAGAAAATATCCTTTCCTCAGGCAGTTCTTTAAGTTTGGAGAGTGTTCCTAAATTTTGTCTCCCCAGGATTTTGGGTAGTTTCTTGCCAGCAGTGTTAGGGTCCAAAGTATTTGTGTTTAGGTGGAGAGGTGGCTAGTGTGACAGGGGTATTTTTCCCTTTTGTAAAGAATTCCTTAGGTACAGATATCTAAGGCGAGGCTTTTCCCATTCACAGAAGGCTAATGGGTAACAGTGAGGGACGCTGAGCATGTCATATCTGTTACCAAGCAGTTTCATTCTGTCCATTAGCTATTCCAGTAATCTTATCTTCTATTATATCACATGAGCAATGTTTCTAGAAGAGTCAAAAGAATTGCAAAGAACTTTTCTAAATACTATGGCCTGCTCAGATACAGTTATTTTAGAGATTTGGCCCCCCATTACCTGAAATGGAAGGGCACTGTTGCTGAAATTTCCCACCGACTGTCAATATTGCTTCTGTGATCATGTCTTTTTTTCTTCCCTAAAACAGCCCACTGTTTGTAACGTGGAAGATTGGTCGAGATAAACGATTGCGTGGATGCATAGGTACTTTTTCTGCCATGAACCTGCATTCAGGACTCAGGGAGTACACACTTACTAGGTAAGATCTTGTTTTCTGTAGCCTTGACTTAAGTATTTAAATAGTCTACCGAGGAGATGATAGGTGTGCTTTGGTTCGTTTTGGGTTTTTTGGCTGTGTTGCTGTACTGATCAATGAAAACTTGTATCTCCTTTTGATGCTAAGTGTATTGCCTGGTTATTCAACTACTTGTGTCTACCTACTATGAGGCTACGGTTTCAGTTAAAAACCATAATGAGCCTTTTTTCTTTTTATTGGTCTGGAAAACTACTCTCCAGTAGCTTATTGTAAATGACCATTATAGTATTTTTTCCAGTGTTCAGACTAATTTAAACCTTAATAGTTAATGTCAGGGCAGAAGACCAGAAAGTCAGATTTGGGGATTATCCTATTCACACTTCTAAAACAGCAGGTATTCTCACCTCTTCTCCATCAGGTGCTTCCAATCAGCTGCAGTTAATTTAATGCTACAAATTTCCATTACATGTTACTCTTCAGATACATCCCAGCCCCTGAGTGGGAAGCTTCTGGATGAGGGAGGTAAGTGATGATAATCCTTCACTCCCTGGCAGCATAATCCTTCATTTTTTGATCTACACCTAAATTCATTCACCTTAATATCGTTCCATTTCCTTTGCATAGAGTGAAAACTAATAAGTTTATCACTAGAGCTAGTAGCAAGCTTTCTACTTGTTTTTTCTAAGAGTTTTCTTAAGTTTATTTTCTAAAGAATCAATGGAATTTTGTTCCACTCAGTTACAATAGACTGTTTATAGTGCTTTAAATTAGAAACTACCTTCTGGCATGTGTAGACCTCTAAAATTGTCATCACTTAAAATAACTGGTGCCTCCCAATCACTTTAGATTTGAGGCTTTCCTCTATTACAGGATCTTCCTCTCTGCTGTTAAAATGCCTTTTCAATCCCAGTATTAAGCAATATTAAAATGGGACATGTTGTTTCTTACATGACTCCCTAGTTTGTTGCAAGCTGAAGTTCATTTCATGCTTCTCTGCTCAGCTTGAAGAAATCAACTGCTCATCTCCAGGAGTCCTTACAAACTTCTGAAAGACCTAGTTACCTTTATTGTGTTGGTTTTATTTATTATGTGGTCTGGAATGTTTCTGGTTGTGTCCTTTAAAACCTCAGCAATCAAAATGGTCAATGAGAAGAAGCTTATAATAAAAATGAAAGCAATTTCTCTGTGGAAGGTTAAAAGCTTTAAAATCTTAACCATTAGTGAGCCAGACTGGAGGAAAAACAACTTGTCCCCTGCACTGGAAAGCCTTTCATTTAAGTGTACGCTTTGCAGTGCCTGATCGAGAACAATGAGTTTGTACAGAAAATAGCCTGCTAAGACTAAGAACGTGGTGATAGGCAAAAAAGTAGTCTTTGTTGCTCATAGATTTTTTTTTTCCATTCTCACAAGTCAAATAGGGCTGTACTCTTGCCTACCTTTAAAAATGCTTATAAGATTCCTGTCACTGCATTCTAACTCTAAAAGCTGAAGTAAAAAATATATGAAAAGTGATGAAGATTAAAGGGAACTGAAATATTTTCAGTACAGTATTTAAATGATGGCCACATGCTTTGGAAGCTTATACTAGGCTATTCAGAGGATAGATAATTCAGTAATTTTCAAGATAGGAGAAATGAAACTATATACTAAACTGTTTTTCAAAAGTCTTTGTGAGATCATCAGCTGTTTTAAAATAAAACATTATATTTAGTGGTGTATTGGGTTTTGTTACCTTTTATGGGAAACTTTTCCCATGTCTGTGGCACCAAAAATGTTTCCTGTTGTTTTTTAAAAAACCCAAACTTAAAATATGACCACTGAAATGTAAAGTTCATATCTGAATGTCTGGAAAAGTTGTTCCATTCTATCAGTCAGTATTTAAAAAGAGAGAGGGTTACCTGTGATCAGTTTTCCTCATGGTGTCAGTCTTTTCAACGACAGAGCTTCCAGAGGAGAGCATCTGAGGAATAACAGAAGCACCTCTGAAACACAGCTATGAACTTTCAGAGTTTGGAGCTCCACAGGCCTCCCTAGGAGGGATCAGAAACTAGGACATTATAGCTTGATCTAGCAGTGTGTGGGCAATAGGCTCCTGCAGAAGATATGACAATTCCTGAGGGGGGGAGAAAAACTTCTTCAGGGAAGGCAAAAATTAATCAGCAAAGTAGGGGGAATGAGAATGGACTCTCCACTTCAGAAAGTGGAACTTGACCAAAACTTTCAGTTGAGGATACAGGCAGATACTCTGACTTTATTTTACTTTTACTTTGACACTGGGAGGCACTTCTCTTCAGTTATTCTGAAGATACAGCATGGCTAAACAGAACCAGCTTGTTTGTCTAGTTCATTCTTCTCTTTTTCAGCACCTTCTGTGGAATTGTGGCCCAACTTTCAGTGAGTAAAATGGTACAGAAGAAGAGCTGTTCTTAAATGCCCAGGTGCTTAGTGATCAGACTATCCTCAATTTCCTTCAAGTGTGATTTTATTACAAGTATGCTGAGTAGTGCTTAGGATCAAATCAAGATAAATCAAATTTTCCTTAATTCTAGTAGTGATCTCTAGTTGTATACAATGTGTAGCATATACATATCTATCTGCATACAATAATAGTGCAGTTTCTTCAAAATGGCATAATGATAGTTCATCTAGGAATCTGAAGTGAAGAATTTCTTTCTTGGGACACCCGCACTCTCCCACTTAAGAAACACCTTTTGGGGTTCTGTCTATAAACAAAAATGGTGATGTTGTATGACCAAGTGAGTTTCTCTTCCCCATTTTGAGCTCTAGGTTGTTATGCTGGTATTGCCAGTATGTTCTAAACAGGAAATTTGTGTAGAATGATTCATCACTAATTGGATGCATCTGCCTAAGTTGTGAGGAGGGATGAGAATACCCATAGTTAAAAATGCCAGTACTGTATTCCTAATAAAATCTACATGTTAGAATTCAATTTTCTCTGCAGTTATATCAGTGAAACACAGGGGAAAGGAAGTGTATTACTAAAAACTTCTGCAGAACTTTATGAAAAGATAGATTCAGATTTAGTGATTTTTTATGTAATTTTAGTAGGAGGTTAGTTGGATAAAAATCTGACCTCATCCAAAATGTTTTACAGTATTGAATATTGTGTATTAGGATGTAAGAAGTTTATTGTGTGCAAAATGGTCCTTTAAACTGAATGTGTTAATTGAATATCCCACCTGACTATGTAAAAATAAACCGATCCAGATTATGAAAAATACCTTGTGTTTTACAGCTCCTTCCAGAAAATACACTGAACTTGGAAGCAGGTTACCACAGAATTCATAACAGGTTGATAAATTACTTTTTCATGTATTCTGTTCAGCAGTAAGACTTAGGTTTTGGCATTGAAGCTTTAAACTCCTGCTCTCTTACATTTGAGATACTGAATGAAATGGTTTCATTTGTTCATTTTAGTTTTTTAGTTTTTTCTACCCATTTCATATAATTTGAAGTAATGTTTTATGCCTAGTGTATATAACAAGTGTAGGTGTATAGATTTTTAACTCTGCATTGCTTTGTCCTATCAAGGCTAGAATATGTATCTGGGGAGGGTAATAGTAGAGAAGAGGCAGGTAAAGGGAGATGTTATATGACAGAGCCTTCTGTCATAGAAGAAAGCGGTGAAGAAAAATTGGAGGTCTCCAAGCCTTAAGTGGATTAGCATAATGGCTGAAAACTGGATTTTAAATTTTAAAATAATACGTAACTCACCCTCCTTAACAAGGATAGGCCTGTCTCTATTGACTGTATGGTGTTATCGGTCTTTTTGTTGTGTGTTCTACTTGGCACTCCACCTGAGAGAAATATGACTGCTGTCAGACATTCAGCCTAGATGTGGTCGATCAAGAAAAGAAAACAAAGAGGGAAGCTTGGGATAAGAAGCACAAGATTGAAGGAAATGAAACCTGCAGCCCAACTTTCTCGTAACTGAATTTGGGTGTAGATTCCATATGAAGATTTGGCTACCAGTGGCATCAACTACGGCTGTATATTTGTCAGCAATTTCAAGGGTCTTACTCCTTCTCACTGCCATATCATCTGCTTGCTCTCTGTGAAAAACATTGACCCTTTCCTCCTGTTCCACACAGTAAAGTTAACTGTCGAACTGCAAGACTACACTGGCAAACTTACTTAAAAGGGGTAAAATTGAAAAAAACCTGAATGATCACATTAATATTCATGTTGGCCTTATTTACTAGAGGCAAATATTTGTACAGTGAGGGTAGCTTCCCTTTTTTTGTTTAGCTGAGGTTACTACTGTTTAATTCCTGTTTCTTTTTACTAATGATAGACTTGTCCAACCTCCCCTGTAATCAGCCCTGACAACTCAGTGCTAAATTCCCAAAGCCTTTACTGTCAGGCAGTGTTGCTATGGGTGTACGTAGTCATTGCTGTTGATCCAGGGCAAAGCATACTCGTGTATCTGACTGCAATTTTTGAACGGCAAAGTTGGGGGAATTATATATGGTTTTGACATTTGTTGTGACCTTCACTGTTCACAGAAGTCATAGTCCAAATTAATTCCTGCAGATAGCATTTTATGTAATATTTCAGAGCACATTGTCGCCTCTGTGTTACCCGCTGATGATACTTTGCAGGCTATCTTATTTTGTGGCCTTGATTTCTAGTAGACCACTGCTGAAAGTCATCTTTTTTTATTCTGTTACTACTATGCATCTGGTGGCCACCAACGAAAAATGCCTGATAATTGTGAGAAGAAGCTCACGCTATCACTTTCAAGATTAAACTCTGCAGAGAGCAACGTAGACTCTTGACAGCCTGAACTCACCAGCGTTATGCTATTCTTGTATGTTTAACATTGTCTTTAAAGCCAGGAAGGATCACGTTGCTTCCTTTTCATTTGTATGTTTCTGTGAAAAGCAGGCGTCTGCTGGTTGCCTCTGAGTTTTCAAGGTCATCTTACTGAGGCAGAGGGCACAGATTTTGCCCCTACTAAAGGATGACTGGCAACAGAGGGAGGATCTCAAGGTGAGAATCTTAGGGAGATCTATGGTAACATGGTTCTGTGTCGAGTGGAGCGGGCGGACAACCAGTGTGTCCCACTGAGCCTGCGAGAAGGCAATGGCAATGGGGGTTCAACTTACCAAGTCCACTAAGCTTTAATAATAAAAGGGCCGTACATGCAGCCAAAGCCTTTTGAGCCAGTAAGACTGCCGGCAGCTGGGGCTTCTCAGGCGGTCACAGCATGTGTCTTTCACTTACACCATCCCATCCCTTTGCTGAGTGACAAGGATCTGTCCTAGGGAGTCTGCAGTTAGGAGTGATATCAGAGCATCCTACCTTCCTGGGAGGTGGGAAGTGGGGTACCAAATTGATACTTAAAACAGTACTGAGTGTTTTTCCCTCGACCCGGGGTGGGGTCTCTCTGGCCCTAAGGAAGGTTCAAGGATGCTGAAGAAGTTGCAGGACTGTTTCACGGCCCCAATGGAAGATTGGCAGTTGAGGATGTTGCCATGGCATGGACATCTTCCAGTGACCAGTGTAAGGCAGATCCAGCTTGTCACGTAGTCAGCAGCAGAGAGGGTGGTTTAAGTGATTCTCGTCCCTTTGTAGCAATCTCCGGTCACTAAAACCCTTTAGCAGAAGAAAGAGGCATCTGAGCCAAAGCCATGTTTGAGAGAGATTTGGAAACACATAAGCACTATAACCTTTAGCGTTATTGCTCTGAAGGGAGGAGGGAGTACTGTGCAGAGAAGGTGGGAATGGAAACAACATTTTTCAAATGAGGAAACATTTGGTATGTTTCATTTGATGTGGCTGAGGAAACAACAGGCCGTATCAAGGCAATAGATGAATTGAAACCAATTTTTACTGGACTTATTTTAAAATGTATTCTATTGTGACTCAGAGATAAAGTGCAAGGGCTAAAGACACAGCATCTTTGAGTTTTGTTGTGTGGCTGCAGGATTTGTGAGCTGCCTCAGCTGCCAAAATACAGAATAGTTGAGAAGTTCCTGTTCAGTTTGGTGTTTTTACTCTTCGGTAAATTTGAAGTCTGCTGCCCCTGTCTGCTGGCCTGTGCTGCACCTGATTCACCTTTGTGTATAAATCATTTGCAAAGGTAGCTATAATTTTTGCTGTTGCTAACAGGCTTAAATGAGTTCTGTTTTTCAGTCCTCAACAGGTGTTAAGCCTGGGCCATGTGCTGTTTCTCTCCCCCCAAACAAAGTGCAGTGCAGGAAAGGAGGAGGGTGGAATTCTATCGCAAATGAGTGCATTTCAATTAATAAAAGTATAGGGGGAAGAAGTATTTAAAGTGACTTCTATCAAGCACAGTTAGACATCATATTTATTAGAAAATGCATCCTTTAAGTTTCTCAGATTGGTGAGCAAAAGCAATTTAATCAGGTTATTCTAGTTTATAAGTGAGATGAGATGTTATAGAGAGATGTAATCTCTTTTGTGGGGCTGATGCAGTCACGTAAAATTAGATAAGCTCTTAGCATACAAGCCTTCTTGCAGGTTGTTAGGAAAACCTTTTTTAAGAAGGCAAGTTAATCTTAAATGCAGTAGGAGCCTGTTCAAATTCTGATTATTTTTTAAAAATTATTTTCTTTTGGTTTGTCCTTTAATTTATGTTTCTGTTCCCTTCACCTGATTATTTTTTGAAGTTACAACTTTACACGTGAGATGAACAGGGTTTCCATTGGTGTTCTGGACATTTAATTGTAGTGCTAGTAAAGATAATGTACATTGTGTTAATGTTAATATTTTATTCTAATCTTTATAGGAATTGCAGCTGACTTCATAGAATTGTCTTAAACTCTTAAGTCAAAACTGGGCCTAAGTGTATTAAGACAGTTCAGCAGTAAACTTTGCTTTACAAATTAGAAGATGTATAAATATGTTTATACTTGGTGGTGTTGACCTCCAGAGGTGGTATTAATAATATTAGAACCCCCTTTTTGTTTTCTAAAATGCTTCTGGTAAAACATAAAATTAAGGCATTAGCACCTTACTTTTTAAATGATGACCGATCGCCTTTAAGGAAACTGAGGCAAAATTATTTTAATGTATAGATATTTTGTACAGGCTCATGTGTTTTGCCTGCCATGTGATCTGCATAGAGATGAGACCTTACTGAAACTTGGTGCTGCTTATATTTCTAAATTTCATCTGAACTGAAAAAAGTTTATTGATGAACTATTGTAGACATTAATTTTACAAATAACACCACGTTAATTTGGGTAAATAATCAGATCTGTTATAGTGGACTGTATTTGTTTAGTAGTAAAATGGATTGTGATGTAAACTCACAATACCAGAAACTCTAAATTAAGTATACAAATTTGAATTTATCGAGCCAAGCTTAGTTACTTTGTGAGTCAATTCAGTAAGTAGGTCTTCAATGATTTTGTGCACACAGTGCCAGGTTGTTATTTCAGGGAACTGTTGCTTAACAGCACTGTCTGCTGCTTCTTCTCAAAGTGCAAAGCTAAATACCATACTGGCTGTCGAAGTGGAAAAAACCCCAAACTTTTGCTTTAATAATGGGTTAAATTCTTCTCCTTATTTCATAATGAAATGAAAATAAAATAATGTTGTTTAGGAGGGAGAAGGGGCATGCCGTAATGAATATGTTTCTTCCACGTTGTGTGTTGGGGATGTAGTAATTCTGCCTGCAATTTTTTTTTTCCTTCTTTATTTAAAAGAAAAAAACAACAAAAAAACCCCAACCAGTTTTGTAAATGTTGGTCTAGTTTTCCGGAGAAAAACCTTGCTAGGCCCTTGGACCTGATGGCAGACGATAGGCTGTTTCCTTAGCAACACTTCCTGAAAGAAAGCAAAGGAAAACTCCGCAAATGGAAGGACAGTCCTGAGATGATTATCTTTATGAAAGGAGGAGCGCATAACGATGCCTTACCAAAGCTTTTTAAATAGATCCAGGATTATCAAATATTGATAACCATTTTGCTCAGAAAAGTGAATTGTAGAATATGAATTCTTTAGCACAGGGGAATGTGTTACTGCATTTAGTGGAGTAAACTTACTCTGAATTGACTGCTTATGAAAGGTAAATGGAAATCTAGGAAAAATGGAATTTTAGAGTTAAAAATTATTACAGAATTGATATATCTATATAAAGTGGCTCAATGAAGTTTGGAGGGGGTTTTGTTGAGCCTGTCGTAAGTCTACGGTCTCAGCAGTAGAATTTGGTGTAACTAAGGAAGCTGTCCAGAATTAAAATACTTACTTCATCATCTTATTTTAAAAAACATGCATTAAAATAGGGAATTTCAAAAATGCTTCTCAGAATATGCGTGCTTTGAAAAAGCCATGATCAAGCAAAATAACTTGCATTAGTTGATGTAATTCGTAGTATTTTGAATAAATGAGATATTCCTGAAATCTGATTGTATGTGAATGAGTAACTGGGGACATCTAGCAGTTACTCAGACTTACCAGATGGGTTTCAGGGAGGAGCCATGTCATTTGTGCCTCTTGTCTTTCCCACGATACTCTTGCATTTCATGTTCTTCCCACACAGTCTCCTTCTGTTATGCTCAGAAAATGGTGCACACCCTGTAAGTTCAAAGACAGAGTTTTAGTTGAGTTGAAGCACTAGTTTGGTTGAAAGTCAGATTTGTATTTGTCTTTGAATATTACTTGACGTAAGTATTCAGGAGGAAGGGTGGAGTCAGGGGAACTGGCTGCCCTGGTTTTCCTAGCAAAGCTCTCCGTTACCATAATTCTTATTTTTTCCATTACTAGTATGGATAGTTGTTGGTACTCCATGGGTTTTGGTCAACTTTTTCATCTTTTTGTATGATACTCTTAAAGGGAATGTCTTCAAAACATTTCCCAAAATTCTTTTGGAATGGCATTTGCTGTCAATTGAGTCTTTCAGTGACTTGTTGAATTTTTTTAAGCGCTACAAAGACATAGCGGGTTATGGGCCAGTGCTGAAGAGTACAGGATAGGCCTGTGTGCTCACATAGCAACGAGAGGTGTAGGTGGAGTGTCTCAGAGCACTTGCCTTTCTTCAAAAGCTTTTGCATATTTGGAAACTCTTAGGACAGAATGGAAGAAGTTGGCATAGAAGTTACCTGCTTCTGGGCAAGTTTCTCTGGCTGTTCTCAGCTTAGCAGTAGATGTTTACTTTTAATATAGAGTAAGGGACATTTCCCACAACTTTATTACTAAGGCGGGGGGGAGTGGTGGAGAAAACTTCCCGCTGCACATACTGGCCAGTGTTTTGATGTGCTAAATACGAGCAGGATGTTAACATGGCTTGTCCCACACTTCCTGAGACACTGGAAATTGAGGTGCAGCAGTGGTATGTACATTAGCTACCTCACCCAGCAGAAGTAAACTTAAAGGCTTTGTTTGGCTCAGGGAGCTAATTTTTGGTGAAATCTACAGTTTTAATACAAGTTATTGGGGATTAAGCGAGGTCAAAGGAAAAAGAATTGTCTCATGCTTATAAGCTGTATACTCTGCAGCTTTGTGTGGGAGGCACTGTGGGAAAGAAGTCTCAATTAAAGTTTTCAGTCTGTCAGCACCTCCTCCATTTAGGTGTTTTCTGATGTTTCCTTTTAAGACTGTATAAAAAAGAAACAGCACCAACTGGGTGTGGGGGACCAGGCTCCAAAAGCCCTCGCTATCTCTGTTCACTTTAACACAAAGATGTTGAAGCTTGTGAAATTGAATTTACCATTTTCCATAGACCAGAGTATTGAGAACTAAAATGCTCTTGTAAACTGTAGCAGAATTTTCTGGTATTTTTAAATAGTACCAACAGATACCTGTTTCTAAAAATCATTCCTGTTGATACCAGGAAGAGAGAATTGGCCTTTACAGAGCTGTACAGTTGAGATGGTAGAAAAGCTCTTGGAAAAAATAGTGTATCCACCTCTGGTGGGATGTAAGCAGCCATGTAAAATGCTGAACAATGAAGCTATCTAAGCCTAAACACAGTTCAGATGCTGAGGTAGTCCAAAAGTCTTAAATTTCATCATCTACAAATGGCTGAAGTTTTACTGTTCGTTTGATGCATTGTAAGAGGGTAT
Source organism: Elanus axillaris (assembly GCA_026212715.1). Classification (NCBI taxonomy): domain Eukaryota; kingdom Metazoa; phylum Chordata; class Aves; order Accipitriformes; family Accipitridae; genus Elanus; species Elanus axillaris. Next base: position 4,376,919 of record JANZLQ010000040.1, read on the forward strand.
ATATATTTACCTGAAAATAACAGGGTAGTTGTTTTTCTGTTTTTGTTTTTTTTTTTCCCTAATGTGATTTCAAAATATAGTATGAGGGACAAAAGTACTCCAGGTTTGTCTCTTCCCTTTGAATTGATGCACTACTCAAATCCTGCCTTTTTTGACTGTACTCCCTAGAAGTGTATGGAGTGATAGATATACTTCATGCAAGTATATATTGGCAATAGACTTTATTTTAGAATCAGAAATTGAATGTCCTTTGATTTCTTAGCTATGTATGACAATGCATTGATACAGTTTACAAAGCATCTAATGCTGTGAAAGCATGTAAACAGTTCCTTAGAAATATTGGATGTAGATCCAAAAAATATTTCTAACCTCACAGATTTCTACTTTTATGTGACTTTTCGAAACTTGAATTAAATTCTTCTAAATATAGTTGTAATTAACACACAGAGAATAGCTTTTTGACCATAGTGGAGAATAGCTTTTTTTTGGCCATCAATACCAATTTCGGTAGGACTGATAACGCTCAATTGTTAAAGCAAGGATACTGGGGGGGAGGAGGGGTGACATGGACCTATGTTTTAAATATACAGGCTACAAAGTCTGTCAGCTCACATGCTTAAATTTAGGTTTGCTGTTCCAATGCAATGGTATAATCTTTGCTTCTTAGTGCAGATTGCTTGTAATAAAGGGTCAATAGTTAGGCAAGCAGTCCCTCAGGCTGGGGAAGTACAGTGTGTAAGTAACTCCCCCAAGAACTTAGGGAACTTGTACAGATGTTAAGGAGTGCTCTGATGTGCCGGAGCTCAGCTCTTGGGAACTTCCCCATCTGTCGTTAGCTGCCACCTCAGATTCATTGAAAAGGGCCTTTGTGATAATGGCAATTATTAGTGGTTGTGTAAGTCAGTATATGAAACCAGGTATCCCAAACTTCTATCAGCTAGGATATGTGACTTCGTTGAAGTGAATAATGTTACACCTTTTTATTTTCACTGAATTTTTCGGTTGAGTAAATTTTAATTAGCTCTAATTTGGTTTGATTTGACAGGAGGAAAGAAGAAAAGTTCTTGGTTTTTTGAACACTACAACTTTTTGATACTTCTAATTCACCTAATTTTAATGACTTATATACATCTATAATACCATAAACTGAAATAGGTCCCAAGCTACCTGTAACATGCAATTAATTTGCCGCTGTAGATACCAGCCTAATTGCCAGTAACGTTTTCAGTGTTTTATTCATGAACAAAAGCCAGATTAGAAATACATTCACACTGGTACATTCAAACCCTTTTTCTCTGTTTAGAAGACTATTCATTTTTTCTCTATGAGAAAAGTTGCTAAAGCAAATTATTTAGAATAAAAGCCATCTTTAGTATGTAATAAAAAGTTTCAGTAATTATTTTTCTTCAAATGTTGGTTTATATCCCATTCAACGGAAGTGTCGGTATAAAGCCAAAAATGTTTAAAGCCAAAACATGATCTGACTCCACTGTATGGAAGTTCAGATTTGAATGCATTTTAAAAAGTTCTCAGTGCATATGTATATTTCTAACAGCTTCAGTTCTTATGAAAGACAATTACAAGAGCTGCTTCTGTTACCTGTAGGCCAGTTACTTCCACATGCTATTGCTAAAGCCCCATAGATAGCATGTTGGTTTTGCCATGAAGAAAAAGTGCTTGTTAAATATATGAACACAAAGAAGGGAAAGAGAAAATGTAGTTTTAAAATAACTGAGAGGTCACTGCAACCTCAGTCCTGTAACAGGGCATCGCTGCTTTTCACCAGAAATATTTTTACATGTTCTGTCAAGAAATTGATGCTGGTTTTGTTTCTGTTCCCAGAAGCTTCTACACAATTTGCAAGCTGGTTAGATGGCCCTTTCTCATCTGTGCTGAGGATGCATTCTGCAGTTTGCTCACTTAGCTACAGAGAGGCTTTTTTTCCTTTGACCTAGACTGCTAATCCCTCATTGCAAAGAGCAGCAGCTGTGCTTTGTCTGTGGAGGTCTCTGCGCTGCGTGCAGCCTCGTTCGGTAGAGCAGCCCCCTCTTTGTGTGTTCTGCTTTTTCAATTGCTGAAAGGGTGACTTTCTGTTTTCTTGCTCAGAAAACCCTCTTCAGGTTTGTGGAAGTCTACAATGCATGAAATTCTCACCCTGCCAAAAAAAAAAAAAAAAAAGAGTAGGTTTCCAAGAGCTGTTGCATACAATTTCACAAAACTGTGTGTTTGACTAAAGTGTTCCTGACATTCAGGAGGTGAAACATCTCTGAGTTGCTTTTCAGAAAGGTGATGAAACCTATTTTCATTTAAATATTAAACACTTCAGATGTGTTGAATTGCAGCTTTAATGGATATAATTACGACTAAACCAATTTTTGGTGTGTGCACACGTTGTATCCTCATTTAACATGGAATAATCAGGCTTCAGTTGCTTTTGGTGTCATTCCCTCAGTTAAACATGTAGCAATGTAAGATGTTACTGGTAGTTGAAAGCTAAGGTAACACAAGACTAGAACATAGTCTTTTGCTGGTTTAGGCTTTACTGCAGTGAATGGCGAAACTCCTGCTACCTTCAAAGGGAGAAGAATTGGGCCTGTAGTTTCTCTAAGAAGATATGATGTAAAATGTTTAATTAGTAAGCACAAATTTCACATTTCAATTAATCTCCTAGTCAAACATTTGTGTTTATACTTTCATGTTTTGTAATAATCTTTATTCTGTAGCTGAGCAGAATTTTCAAATAGATGTAATGCTGTTGGGTTAAATGTGTTCCTTGACTATTTAAGTTAGTTTTTGAGGCTATAGACAGATGAAGCCTAACCTAAACCTTTTGCCTCTCCTTCATTTCAGAACTTCTCATTCCACTTCAGCTGTTGTTGTTTGCTACTGAAAACCTGTTTTAGTGGAAAACGTATACAGAAAGCAGCTGACAGACTCAGAACTGGCTGTACTGTTTAGCTGAGCTCGCAAAGGCTCTGTTGCTTGGGCACCTTGACCTTAGATAAAGTGATTTGTGAGTGCCCCATCCTGTCACTTCTGTAAGCTGAGTAAGTTGCAGGTGGCACTGAATGTGCCTCCCGAAGCAGACAGGGTTGTGATAGAAAGCTCGAAGGAATAAAGGGCTGAAATGGTGACCTGCCATCATGAGAAAGAGAGAAGTGGCAGAGTTGCTAAAAGGAGAATGAGAACTTATCTGTATATGGAGGAATATCAAGGGAAGGAAATACAGGAAGCAAAGCTTTCAGATTTATAGAATGTGTTTATATATCTAAAACATACTGGGTTTTAATTGGTGATTTGTAGAGGCATTGAACAGTTATAGCTTAATCTGTTAACATGCACAAAATTAACAGAAAAAAATGTTGAGAAGCCTTGTTTGTTGTCTTAAATAAGGAATTAAGTTTTGTCCTGATGCAGCAATTCTCATGCTGCATTCTAGGATGCCTTCATGATAGCAGGAGTAAGTGTCTAGAAACCAAAATTCTCATGAAATAAGGAGTGGCTATTTCTTTCCCTGAGGTCTTGTTACATACAACATACCACAAGGGATTCATCTTGTGCCTGTCTTTTTTTACTGTATTTATAAAAACACTGAGAATTAGTAAGATGCCATGAGCTCATATACCAGCTTTACACTGACAGCACTCAGACTTGCTTCTCTTTGCAGATGTACTTGCAGTATGTGAAAGAGATTGCACTTAGATAAAAAACAGCTGGTTTAAACATAATCCAAGTTGAGTTGTGATAGTGATGAAATGCTTGTCTTGGGAAACAAGCCATTATTCAGTGCCCTGTATTATGAGTGGTCATATTCTAGTCTGTAAGACCGTGTGCACCTTGGGATATTCTCAATTTACATACTTGTTCAGGAATTTCAAGACTGGATTCTGTCACCTTTCATTTCATTTATCAAACTATATTCATCAATACCTTCATATTTCAGAATATTCTATTGTGCTAATTTTTTTTATGAAACATTTAATCCATCACCTCAAGTAAGTGAATATGATCTTCTTCCTTCTCAATTCAGTTACTGCATATTCTACCATGCCTTTTGCTTTCCTTATTCTTAACCTGATTATATATATTTAATTTGTCCATCATTGTGGTGTCAGAGTCCTGACATAGTTTCTGTATTTGTGACAAACAGTATCAAACCTGAGCTTAATTGTAAAATTCCACCCCCAGCATTTACTGTCTTGGTTGTTTTTAAAGTGAATCATATTGACAACTAATAAAAATTCAGCTACATCATATTTTCATATAAAAATACAGTTTAGAGTATTGCTGGTGACAAAAGAAATATTGAGAAAATTAAGTACTCTATTGTTCCAGACTTTCTACAGTATAATAAAAATAAACCCCTTCTACAAGCTGCAGGAAATTGAACATGTAAATGTTCAAATTATATTCATGTATTTATATATCATTGCATTGTTGAGACGTTTAGGAACATATTTGTCCATATGTGCTAAAGATGAGGCTTTTTAAAGTTCATAAAGCATTAAAAATATTTCATGTTAACTCATTCTTTTTAAAAGTTGTTACTTGATTGCATCTTTAAGAGGGGAGTAAGATTTCGTGGATTGATTAAATGAGGGTTGAATTCAGCAATAAAGTGACCTTAAAGTTTTCTGTCTTGACTTCAGTATCTCTTTGGGGGTTAAATGGTCAATATTGAGGGACTTGCTGGAGATGTAAAGAATTCTGGAGACTTCTTTTTATGCTCCTAGGGATTTGAGTGGTTGGCGTTGCTCAAGCTGTACCGTTCTAAATGTAATTGAGCAGTTCATTTTTGTTAATTATCTAAACTTTGCCATCTGCTGGAGAGCCTTTTAGTGACATTGTAATTTAGTCCAGTTGGAGCTCAATTAGTTTTCCAACTAGTCTGTTATGTGTTCACCAAACAAAAACCTACACACCAAACCCTGGTCAGTTTTGTTACTCAGTTTTTAACTTGGCATCTGGAGTGACTGTGACAAGCTTACTTACTGTGTTATGTTGTGAGATTGTTTTAACCAGGACATTTCTATGGCAGTTGACACCTTTCAGCTTCCTGAATGTTTGCACGAGTATGACACAGAAATTGTCATGCCTTATTGAATTCCATTGTCCTCATTTATCCCGGCGTGATGACAGATGCAGGAAGGGGTGAGGGACAATATGGGAAAAGGCAGAAAAGAAGCTGCCACCTACAAAGAAACGACTGCAAACAGCTGCTTTGCCTTATGTTCCCCTGTAGTCGGAAAAAACTGTTCAAGGTCCATGCTGAGCAATTCAGAGTGCAGACAACTGTTTTGCATGGATATTCTGAACTGGCTTCGTTCAGTTCTAGAAGTAGGGAGCGTATGGAACATGGCAGTTACAGCTCTTTTGCTACACCTGGGCAAACGCACAGTAATTGCACTCTTGGTGTTGCAATTAGCTGTAAGCTGTACGTACCTCTCACTTACTGATGTGTTACCTGAAGACTTTGCATTTAGCATACCTTTGGGCAGGCATACCTCCCAACTATCACTGAAGCTCTGCTACATCCTAAAGTCAGGTTAAGATTGGTTTTGGTTTTTTTTTCAGTGTACTGGGGTGTATTGTACAGTAATGCAAAATGATCCCCCCACGCCCTGCAGGATTAAAACAGTACGAGAAAAATGCAGAGTCTTTAACTTGTTTGCTCTTTCCTTGCATTGAAGAAGAAAAGTTAAGTCCTTTAGAACCACGAAAGCCACACACTGTAAGATTTCTGGCTTCAGGAAGCAGAAAGGAAGTTGAAGCCATAGAAACCTGACTCTTACTAATGTAATCAGGACACTACAGTATTATGTTGTGGATTTTTTTAGTTCTGACTGCATTATATTTTCTGATGGGAGCTGCAACTTTTTGTGGTCATACTTTTCCACTTGAAGACCATAACAGCACATACACAAAATTCTCCTAAACTTTAAGGACCTCTCCATGCAAGCCTTCATTGTTCCCTTGATATGTTATAGTAGTAAGAAAAAGAAATCAATGTCGGGCATTATGTCTACACAGTGTAACATTATTGTGGCTTAATGGTGAACTGGGATTATTTGGAAGAATCCAGAGTGTGGTGGAACATTTCTCTGGGTAATTGTCAGAGCAGTAGAAAAAACTTTTTTTTTTTTCTGCTTAAAAGCTGTGTTTAAATTTATGGAAGCCTTAGCTTTTACAGCTTTCGTGGTTGTTATAAGCTTTCTTTTCTTAAGAGAAATTTTGTAATGGTGAGTAAGTGAGGAGTTCGATCATTTTCATCTGACATTTCCATCAAACTGACTGACCCAGCTGAAGAACCAGCAGTAGTTAAACCTTCAGGAGTGTCAGTGGTCATTACGCAGGTGCACATTAACCCCATGTCTTAACAGATAGCAGATTCACTGAGAAGCATCCCAGAACCATGTTAGTCATTCTGTATGTGCTGTGGACTTGACCTGTGCGTGTACCATGAGTCAAGATAGCCAGAGTATTAAATCAAGGTTAAAATAAGGATTTCTCTGGAAATTTTAAGTACCCCTAGAAATATTCTGTAAATACACACACACACACACACACACACACACACACACAGAGCCATTAAATCACTTTCCACTTGTGACTGCAGTTGATATTAAACTTGGGACGTATTAAAGAATTTAAGATTTCCATAACACTTTGTCTACATGCTGTGATGCCTTAGTGACCATTATATTGCCTGCCGTCTAATGGAACTGCTTCTGCACAAATGCAAAATCAATGAGCTCAAATAGCACAAAGGAACAGGTGGTAAAAAATACTGAACTTTATGTACAACTGCAGTAAGCAATGATGCAGTAAGCAGTTGAATGCAGTATATCCTGATTGTCTCTGTTCAGGTTTCAGGAGTGCTCCAAACAACACCTAAATTTCTCTTTTTTTCCCCTCTCTTTTCTTCCCTGTATTTGGCTAATATTTAAGTTCATATTTTATAAATATATCTTTCAATAATTTCCAGTTCAATGATGAAGTGTTCACAAAAACATATAACATACAGCCACAACTACAGTCTATTTTTAATACAGCTTTTGTTAACTTTACCTGTGTTACAATTTCTTTTTTTCTTTTTTTTTTCTTCAGTGTTCTTGAAAGTAGTCCCATGAAGTGGGGGTCGTTAAGGTTTTTCTGGGTTCTGTCATTCCCAGCAACAACCACTTCTGTTTTGTTCCAGACCATGAACGCTTTTGACGTGGCTTGCACAGCACTAGTATTAACACACATCACAGCTGGGCATCTCTTTCCTAGAATACAGAAATGATGGTATCCCCTGTGGGAAGGTGTGAATTACCCCTGCCTTGTTCTGCAGGAAGCTGCAGCATTGATTCAGAACCTTGCCATTTTATTTTTAATTTTTTTTAGCATGTTTTAGACTTGGATGAATTAATTTCACTAACCAAGAAGTTTAGGTGTCTTGACTTTAGCCGACTCCCTAAAGATGAAGGGTTTAGATCTTTTGACATCTGATTTTTTGTTGTTGTTGTTTGGGGTTTTTTTAAAAAAAGGCTTTGAAATGTGGTTGTTCTTGTCTGTGTTGTTACTATTATCTGACTGGGAGAGGAGCTCAGGAAACTATTGAAGTGAGCGAATAATGGTTCCTCTCTCTTTGGTAGATGGTTCTTCTTTTGCCCAGAGGTTCTTTTCTTCTTTGTCACTGAGCAATTCAAAACTGGTTATAAAAACTCAGTATATTGTTTTGTCCTTCAGGATGTTGTGAACACACCGAAGTGTTCTCTTACGGAAATGTTTGAAATGGAACACTGTAAACTTTTTGTCATCTCTTTTTGTTTCTGGGTCTACTCTTAATGGATATTAAGTATTTTTTTTAATCAGTATATTATATTTATGTTTTCTATAGCATTATGCCATAGTTATGCCATCTGCAGGAAGGCTAATAATATCCAATCCTGCATAGATTTCTTTAAAAAAAAAAAAAAAAAAAAAAGATCATCAAAA
>JANZLQ010000040.1:4384998-4411851 GCA_026212715.1 Elanus axillaris
TATGAGAAAGAGAGAGAAGGCTGTGGAGGTGGGGGAGAGGGAGGGAGGGAGAGGCAAGACAAGGGAACATGAAGCAGACTGAAGACAGAATGTGAAATAATTGATATACTTATGGAAAGACTAAAAAAAAATTAAGGGGGGGGGGCAAAATCTAAAGAGGCACTTTCAGTACCATAAATATCATCCTGCAGAGTAGATTTTCTGTAAAACACGTAAACGTAATCGGACTGGTCATCGTTTAGAAAGCCGGATTTTTTGTAGTTCATCTTGCCATGGGCCAGACTGCTGCTACTTTTTTACCCTAGAGCATGTTTTACCCTGTGGGGTTCATCTTACTCCCTGTAGTGCTACACCATAGTTAAAATACAATTCTTGGCCAATATTTCCATTTAAAACCTGTTTTTTAAACCACCGATAACATAGGATTATTACTGGAAGGTAAGCCTCTCCAAATCTAGACAAATGAGCAAATGTCTCACTTTGCAGCCATTACTAAAGATGGCAACAAAGTTTGACAGCTGACATTTGGGGAAGTGAAAGAGCTTCAAATACTACATGAATAAAGCATATTTTGTCTTTCTTAATGGAACATACATAGTAAAATTCTCTACGCTTAATACTCAGATTCTTCATGGATCAACATAAATTTGTACCACCAATGAACTGCAATGCATTTTTAGCACATCCAAAGCCATCTCAAAGCAATGGTTTCTATATATACAGCACCTTACATCTTCAAAGAGTTTGTAAATAGCAACACCTTCATTCTCATCCTGTTTCACTAATGCAAAACCCAAGACTCCTGACATCAGAAATATGTAGAACAAGAGAATTTAGATTTTTCAAAGTTCAGCTGATATTAGAGAGATCTAAAATTTCCACTTACTGTACAGGAAACTTCGCCTAGATAAAAACCAGGTCCCTGTGAATTTCCACTCTGTGGAGGTGGGCACAGGCATGAAACCTCTTCCTTTGCAGAAAACAAATGAACATCACCATTTCTTTTCAGGATTGCAAAATTCTTTGTTGACTAGTATTCACAATCTCTGCCTCCCAAGACACCAAGCCATAACGCTGATCGGCTGTAAAGGAACTAGCCAAATCTGTCCAGCTCATAACTGACCCTTTTCTCCATATTTTAAAGGACTCGACAAGAAACTGGTGGTTGTTATTCCTCTTTAGCCCACTGTTACGGCACAGTTTAAAATCCTTCCGTGTCATATAGGTTCATATGACTGTATATGTTATATTTCAACACATTTTTGAAACGACTTAATCTGACGTACCTTCTTGCAGCTGGCCTGCTGAAGTTCAGGATGGCGAGCATGGCCAGTTGCTATGAGAGTTCAACCCTTTTGTCCAAATGCCTGGTAACACAGTGACTGGTGTTAAATTCCTGGACAGATTAAATTGAAGCTCATCCCCCCGCCCCCAGATCTGAAACCTCTTCAAGCTGCTTTTTTAAAGCCACATAATAAGTCTTTACTCCTTATATTACTGTCCCACTTTTTGTTCCCCGTCTTAAAGGAATTTTCGTCCTTCTAGTTCTCATGGGAAATTGTGTTAAAATTCAAGAACCTGACCTTAGGTTGCATTGAATATTCCCATTGACTTCAGGCCATAAAAAAGGAAAACTGTGGAGAAGAGTTATATTCTGTCAGAAAGAATATGGCTCCAAATGCTGGAATCATCCTGACAGCTCTATTTCAGAAGTTAGCCAAGGAGAAAAAAGGGGCTAGGCATCTTGAAAATTACATACACATACCTCACACACATGTATACACATACAAAGCATGAAGGAGAATAAAGGAGAGAACCTGGACAGAAACCTGCCCATTTATCAAGTGGCAGATGAATTATCCCCAAGAGTTTCATAGAAGCAGCAGCCACCCCATTTTAAGGTGAAATTTTATTTCAATCTCAGCTGCAGCATAATCTAGGATCCATCTGTTTCCCCCATTCTCTCTCCTTTCCATGCTCCCTTCCCAACTCACACGCCTATATAACTCAGAGGAATCACTTCATCTCCAGTACCACAGGTTTCCCAGGCCCTACTGGGCAGGCAGGAATTACAGGCAGAGGGATGGGATCGATAGAAAAAAAAAAGGCGGGGCAGGGAGTAACAAATTTATTTCTACGGGTTTTTATCCCAATCAAAGCTTAGAAACTGTGCGTACCTTTTTCGATAATTTCTGGTGTGTTGAAGAGTATTTTCAACATTCTCCCCAGCAATAATGTTTTAGGGAAAACCAGCGACGAGTGACTGGATCTACGTGAGCTCTTACCCTTGTTTCCACTCAATATCCGCTCCTATGTATTTTTCCTGTATGATGGCCCTGCTTCAAGTCCTTCAGGATATTACGCTACCCAGAAAGTAAGTCTTTAAAAAAAAAAAAAAAAAAAAAGGAAAAAGCTGAATGAGTCTTGGTAAATTCAAAGCAACCGATGTGTTTGCTGGCTTAGTGTGTTGTGTCCTGTAACTGCAGCCTTGCTGATATTGGCCAATTAACAATTTCCACGCTGCTAACAATTGCACGCTTACTAGACAGTGAAGGCATTTTGGAGGACATAGAGACAGCTTATTTTAAGCACCTCTGGCTGCCTAAAATAGAGACTTAATTGTCTTATGTAGTCAATGAATGGAGGTTGCCTTTTCTGATGAGCCTTTCTAATGGCTTAATTTATGTATGTGCCCTGAGTTGTCTTTTAGCGGAATGGTATTCTTTTCAAAGCTAAAATAACTGTCTAAAATAGAATATCAGAATATTCCTTCTTCCTATTAAACTACATGTCTGAATTGAGCCGGAGATTGAGAGAGAGACTTTCTGGCATATTTCAGTTTTGTGGAGTCAAAAAAAAATATTGATTGAAGAGCCAAACTGCCAGATCAGTATTTTATTTCTCCCACCTGAAACACTGTTGGCATCACCTGCTGCACTGTGCTAATAAAATAGGCTAAGAACTTCAGAGAAGTATTTCTGTGCCAAATGTCAACAAGTGCATATTTCTTTTTTTACCCCGTGACTGCCACTTAGCAACATAATGTGCAGGAAGTATCAGTGGTGTTCTTTCCCTTTCTGTCTCCCAAATGTAAGGGAGGGTTCAGGAAAAACACGTCATTCACAGTTGTTTTGTTTCCTGGAAATTTTTCCAATCTGACCAAAAAAAAAAGACAATATAAATAAATTCTTTTTCCTTGCATTCAAGTGATTTGATGATGCATGTAAATCACTCCTTGAAATCGCCATTTAAGTTGGCAAAACTCTGCTGCTCATAAATAAAAGTTGTTAGAAGGCTGTCATGTGGGTTGTGTTACACTGTCTGATCTCTTATGCTGAAAGCTAGGAGAGTTTTGTTCGAAATAATTTCACTTTCTGAAGAAGTGCACGCTCTGCCCTGTTTTTCTGGCTTAAAAATTAATTGCATATCGTGACTTGGAAGCTGCTAGTTTTTTCTGCTCTCTGCCAAACTGAGCTATGATAGCTGATTTTCGTTAGGAAAATACTCGTGATCTGTTTAAGTGTTCCTTAATTTCTTCCTATTGGAGTTACTGAATGAAAAAGTAAAAATCTTAACTGACTTCACTGATTAGAAACCCAGCAATGGAAAAAACAATAACTATTGACGTATTTTTTTCGGAAACCCTGGCACCAAGTGTCCCTTGTGGCTGCCATCGCTTTGCTGTTATCTAAAATCCAGTGAGTTTGCCACTCATTAATTTCAGGATGTTTTGAATTAATTGAAGAGCAGTATCTAGGCTCTTTGGGCTCAGTTTATTGACATAGGGCCATTTCTTTGTTAAATGCATATTCTAAGGTAATTCTGCTAAGCACATTTCATTCAGTGAAAGAATCAAGAATCCCAGGGTTATACTTACTGAGCTAAGTGAAAAGGGGTTTTCAGAGCAAATAGAATTTAGGTCCTTTGTCTACCACCAAACAGTAGTGCCAATGTATTGTTTATCAGAAGAGGGTAATAGTTTGTAAGATGAGATCTTTAGCCTATTTTCGTAATTCTACTGATGATATTTGAAGAATGGTTTAGATGCCAAAAAATCATGGTTTGGTTTAGCCGTGTTGAATATTGGAAACTGGTTACGAGAAAATTGACGACAGCAGAGTAAACTTAAAAAATAATGGGAAACTTATTTTTTAAACTTGATAATTTTAAGTAAATTAATCCAGTTCTATTTTGATTAATCCTCTGGGAGCTATGTTTCTACATGGTAGGCTGAGCAGATTGTGAAAGAGGCTGTCACAAAAAGTAGATTTTTAGGAGTCGGGGATCTTGGATTCTATTCTTGAGTCTGTCACTGACTCACTGTGCAAGCCTCCTAAATTGCATGAGTCACTTAATGTCTCTGCCTCATTTACAGTTCCTATAAAAGTGAGTATTACTGATATCATGCCCAGTGTTTGACAGTTGCCTTTGCATGTCCTTCCCCTGTGTCATGTTTAAGCCCCCAAAGTAATTTCCAGTAATGTACAAAATTGTATCCAATTTTGCCTAAACTCTCCCTCCAGTTTGGGTCTGTAGATGTGACTGTCCCCAAAAAAGAGATTTACTGAGAAATTTCTTTGTTAATAATCGTCATTAAATAACAAACAATGAAATACTAAGAATTTAATTCATTTAGTACCTTCATTCATCTGCACCTAAATCCTTCTTTACTATTCTTTATATTTATATGCTATGAAACTTTTTTAAAGGATCCTTTTAAATTCAGTCACAAAGATTTTTAGGCACTTCTAAACTGAGTAATGTAACTCCATTGCTCTTTCTTATTTCCCCAATTTGTGTCCTAGTGTTTGTTACCCATCTGCCTCATGACATTTAAGAGCCATAGGTTCTTTAAGACTGAAGCTGACTTTTTTTCAAAACATTTTTATAGCCTACAGAAATTACAGATGGACAACACAACGATGTATTGCATTTTAGTTCATCTGCTCATACTATTATTTCAGATGATTCTGAGAGCTTCTCTGGTGGCATTTTACAAACCCAAGATGTAGTCTTAAGGAATATAAACTTTAATTTTATTTTTTTTTCTGTGTCTTTAAAGTGTTTGCAAGCTTTTCTATATCCCAGATACAAGAAGGAGTGGTACATGGAAAATGAAATTACTAAAAAACATTTCTGGAGAGCTTATGGCCAAATAAGCTTCATTTGAGGAGAGGCTGAGATTTGTATAGCATGGCTCAGCTGAAGAAAAACTGATAGTTGAGTAACACTTTGTTTTGTTTTTTTTTTCTTGACTGGCAATTACTTGATCTTAGTAGGACACCCAAGACTGCATAAATATTTAACTAGAGAGGCTGTGTGTGTGTGTGTGCATGCATTTTGTGTCTAAAAATAGTTTTCTTTGAACAGGATTCAATTTTGACTTTGCCTGCTTCACTTTTAACATGGAGCAGAACTCCATGTGGAAAAACTAATGTCCCTTTATTGGCCAGCTAGTATTCCCCGTGCTTGGCACTGCTTCTTTTCAACTCTTCACTGCTGTGCACTTCCATTTAGTCAGCAGCAATATATGTAAATTACTTCTGGGCATTAAGGAATAAAGAACGGATGGTTTAGAAAATGCTTTTAAAATTAGTACTTTTTTCTTTAAAAGTAGTTTTGAACTCTGCCTAATTTTTCCAACCTATTTTACTAATTATTTTCACTTACCTTTCCTTAATTCTAAGTTTAACAGAAAAAATTGTGGAGTTAATATTTTCTAAAGCTACTATCTAATATGCCAGATTTTTTCCCATAAGAATCCTTTTGTCTTTCTAACAGAATAATTAACAAGAATATGGCATCGAATGAGATTTTAAAATCACATTCTCATACTACAAAAATAATGCTTCCATCAAATAAACAGAAGAAAGTCTCCTCTACTAACGAAGAATTTTGACACACAGTTATACAGTGACTTTTCATTCTAAACAGCTCAGACCAGCAACAAGCTTTTGAGGAGAATGAGCACACGTTACCTTGTCTGTAGTTTGTGCTTGCTTTGCATTGGTCACCAAAGGGCATATACTAACTCGAGAAGTGAGGCTGAAGGCTGAATTTATATACAGACGTCTTTGTAGAGTGTGTGGAGCGTATGCGAAGTGCCAAACTGCTTCTAGAAACTAATATTCTTTCTTCCCAGAACAGGAAGAACTAAAGTAAAAGCTCATGCAAGCTTTTTCATTCTTGGTAAGTGCTGAGATCTGCTGACATTTCTGAGGGTCATGCCAGTCTGTTAACCATTGAGAGCTTAGGTTTTGTACGACACAGAGCTGCCCATGAGGAACTCCACTGGACACCATCCACTTGTTCTACTGACATCATCAGCACAGTCAGTAGATGGTGATTTATTCACTACCCACAAAGATAAAATTTAGGCTTAAGGATAATGGCTGAATTCTGAAGGGAAGCATCTCTAATGACATATGTCTGTTGCTAACCAAGCATTAAAAAATGCAAAGAAGAAAACACTTAATCTGTGATGAGATGATACAGAGTTGCTCTGCTCTTCGGTTTTCAAAAGGTATCTGGAACTTTAGAGTTTCAACCATGGTAGTAATAAAAGAATGATTGAGAAGATGACTGATGCTCTAACTGTAATACACAGCACTTAAAAGGTAAACGTTTCCCAGTTTTAAAGTAATATATGATGCACCTAGATCAAACTCATTAGGGTGGGGTTATTAAGGTTTAAGCTAGTTCTTTTAAAACTGGCACCTGTTACAATTGCTGGACTATGTTAGTTTTGTAAATTCTGCATTAGCAGACAGCATACTTCACGTGTAGCTAACCAGTACAAATAAAGGCTTTCTTGTTGGCATCTCCCTTCAGTATGTTTTGTTCCAATTGCTGATCATTTCTCAACACAAATTTCTCCAGGTAAATTTTGGTTTTACTTCTGTAACTAGAGAGATGAAACTGTTTTGAAAAATGAAACTAAACTGTACTATGGGGTGTCATAGACAGTTAGTCAAATCTCCGATCTCGTTCTGCCAGATCTCTCACTTACCTTCAGCAGCAGGAGCGCTAGTACAGGTCTGTAGGTCTGTGCACAGATGTGTATAGTCATGGAGGGGTTGAGGAGCAGTTTTTCGGCAGGCTCTACAGATCAAATAGCACCCAGCAGTTCTGAAGGAACTAGGTATAGTTGGAATGGCCCTATCATTTGATAATACCTTAGTTATCACAAGGTAGTTACGTGAAAGCAACGTATTTGGGCCAGTGTCATATTATTAAACAATGGAATTCGCCAGCTAAGCTTGCTAATAAGTGTGCAATGTTTACTGCATTGCTCTGCTTTCACTAAAACTGAACGACTTGTTTGCTGTATATGCCTGAGGCTTCTGTGCCTTTGTATGCCTTTCTGCTTCCACTGTGTTCACGTGAAGGTTTCGTATCTCAGCTTTTTATCAATATTCAAATCTGCCATGATTCACCCATCCTGTTCCCTTTAGCTAAACTTTGCATTTTTTTGCTTATGCATCCTTATTCGGTCTGTTTTAATAAAATATACTACTCTTATATAAAATGGCGGTACCTGATGCAGAGACTTCAGCCATATTCTAAACACCACGGCTATGGCTGTGATTATAACAGCTAATAGCAACCACTGACTCTTGCCAGGTAAAATGTGTAAGCATGGACTAACTGTTAGATGAAACAATGAGACGTGAAGAACTTGGTAGTACTTTATTAAGTCCCTTAATCTTAAATTCTCTTTACTCATCAGAAAGTTCAGTTAGCAGATCACTGTTTTTGATGGAGGTGAGCGTGTTTGTATTCATACACGTCAGATTTCAAATCTTAAAAGAATACAAAATTAGGAGATACCATACTCACTTGAACCTTCCCTTTTCCAGTTTAACTGGTTCTTAACCAAACCTATGCAAGTAGGTTTTTACAAACGTTCTTATGGTACCACTTGCTGTCTGTTAACCGCTTTGTTTTTCAAAGCGTGCTGGAATGAGCACAGATAGGTGCTATTCTCTATTGAATTTTACCCCATTAGGTGTGTGTTTGACTGTGGAATGGTATGTTGGCCTGAGGATTAGCTTAGCTGTTTGCAAGCTTCCCTGTTACTAATCATTACCTCTGCTTTGCAGAACATCTTCAAGTCCTGTAGGTTTACAGGTCCGTAGAGCCCTCGGATGTTTTTACCTTTTTATATTCACGCAGTAAGCACGAATAATATTCTTTTTTGGAGAGTGTTCTTCTTGTTTGGATTTTTCCCCCCCCTGAACAATTAAGTTCTACAGTTCGATTACTGTATTACGTGTTTGATTATTGCAGCCTATAGAATTTCCCCCTCTACTTTGTTGTATAGTTTAATCCTTTTTGAAAGGGATCTACTAAATTGCAAGTAGAAGAGCTATTGCTTCTGTAACTTCTTCCAAAACCTTTCTGCCGCTTCATTAATAAGATTGTCACAGTAGCAAAATCAGCTCAGGAAGGAATGACCCTCAGACCACCACCTGACTGGCAAGCCAAGAAGTGAAACAGATGTCTGAGGAAAAAGTTGGGAACTTTGGTCAGTGTGTTACACTGGCAACTGGATTATCACGGTGGTCATCATTTCATCAGGATTTTTTTTGTCCTTTATACTTTTCAGTTGATTCATTAGATCTTTGAACTTAAAAAACAAAATCAAACCAACCCCCCAAAACACAAACAAAAAAATCCTTTGAAATTCTGTTTTGTCTTCAACAGTGCCCTTAAAGATAGTCGTTTCCCCCCAATGACGAGGGATGAGCTGCCACGGCTTTTCTGCTCAGTGTCTCTACTCACTAACTTTGAAGATGTATGTGACTACATGGACTGGGAGGTAAGGATGTCAGATATCTTTTAAGAAAATTACTTTGATACCATGAACATCTAAAGCAGAAGTCACACCATTTAAATTTTCTGCAGATGTTTAGTGTAGTTGTCACCGCTTTGCATTCTATACACATTGTTTTGTGCATAGATTCAAAAGATCCTTTTTGGTAGAACCATCATCACCTTAGAAGTCTGAGCCATGAAAATGGAATAAAGCTGTATTTTTGCCCACTTAGGCACTCAAAGAAAGAGTGGTCTGCACAGCTGTATTTATGTCTAAGAATCCATCAAGCAAGGTATTGTCTGAGTGATGGTGTCCTGAGACCTCTTTTGCAGCAGAGGTAACTGCAGAAATGTGGTAGATCAGTCCATTGATTCTGGGAAGAGAATGTTCCAGTATGGAAGTTAATAATCTGATGTATGCTTCTGGAAACAAGCACTGCAAAAAATTGCCATCCCAAAACAAGCTGCCTTATTTAGCTTGTAGGAGTGAGCCATTGATCTTTCCCAAAATTTTCTTTGCTTTCAGAGTGAGTGGCCTGCGCAGACCCACAAAGTCCTTATGCAGTGAGGCCAAGTAAATCAGTGCTCTTGTTTTTCTTTGCTACTTACACATGGAGCTGAATCTATTTTAATTGTTAGGTTCTTGGAAATGTGCATGCATTTTCTTGGAACAGCAGCATAAAAGAGATTAAGGAGCAAATGCTGCTTTTAGAATTATTTCTGGGAAGGTAACCGAAGGAAGGGTTACTCTGTATTCTTCTGCTTTTTCCAAAATTATTTGGTATTGGACACTTGCAAAAAACCAAGTTATTGAAGATGAACTTCTCATCTCAGTATGACTGTTGTGTTGCCCTTTGAGTCTGTATTTGAGTGGACATCAAAAAAAAATTTTAAATTGTCATAGATGATAGCGGACATGTTACAATGCCAGAGACACCACACAAGTTACAGTATTTCCCTTTAATAATGACTTGGCCCTATGAAATATTTAGGACTTTTTAAGAGAAAAAGAGGCTTCCTGTTGTTTTCACATATAACAAATGTATATTGAATAGAAATTTTATTTGTTGTTAAAATGGTAAGAGGCCCTACTGTATCAGACTGGTGGTACCCAGCAGTAATCTCAGCATTATGAATTTTACAGTAGCTGAAAATATAATAAAAATGCATTTTCTGTTCAACTCATAATGACACGGGCTTCTTCCCTTCTGATACGTAATTCTGAATGAGATGAATGTAAGTTTCCTTTGGAGTTTATAAGCATTTTCACCATAGACAGAATTACACGTTTTTTATGTAATGTCAGACCAAAAATAAATCTTAGCTGAAACTGTGTTTGCATTCTCAATAAGAAGCTTTTTTTCAGAGTTAGTTTTGTCTTGTCACTCAGCTGTTGGAATACTTTAAACAATGTTTTCAAGTAATCAAAACTGTAGGGACTTTTAATACTAAACCAAGGTGGAAGTCAAAATTAAAACTGGTAGAATTTTTCTACTTTTTACTAGGTTGACTTCTGGTAGTAACCATTGTGATGTTTCCAGTTTAATTTCATTTATTATAATAAAATAAAAATAAAAATCAGACTACAAGTACACTCAGAAAATGTCTCTTTAAAAGTGTGAAGTGCATAATGAAACAGCATTTAGCTCTTTCCATGTGGTAGTCTATTAGATGCCATTTTATTCTCTCAATAATAAACTTTTAACATGACCAAAATATTCATCCTTAAAGAGAAGCTGAAACCAAAGCCTGAGTTCAAAAATCCATTCTCCCTTGGAAAGACTGGTTTTAACTTTGTTCCTTGGGAGACTTCTCATCCATAACTTTTAAGACTTGTACAAAACAAAGGAGGCTTTTACTTTCTATGTCCTTTCTGTATCTTATTGCAGAATCCTTGAGACTTCAACAACAGTGTAAACAATCCTAATGCAGAACTGTAGCCTTGCTCTGTTCTGACTGATTTTATGGTTTCTTACAGTTCTTCTTAGTGGAAAGCCCTGACTTAAGAGGGAAGAATGGAGGGGTCAAAAATATAATAGTCCTTGTGTTATCAATTTGCTTTGTTGCTCTCTCCTATTTCACGTAAGGTTTCTTAATGATAGGTTTTTAAAACCTCTAGCAAATCCCTAGGAATTCTAAGAAAAGGTCACAAAGTAGGTTTCATGATTTTTTTTTCTTTTTTCCCTGTAAGTTAAACATGCTTCTCAAGTGATTGTGTCATATAAAGCTGTTTGATGATCCACAAGCTTTCTATGCAAAAGGGGTGGGGGCTGTATAAATATGAGAAAGACAAAATTTGTAATTGTTGGCTTTTAAAAGAGTGATTCACTGCTGTTTGTGACCCTGTCAGTGCTTATGTCATCCATGTTTCTTTTAAAGGAGCTGCAGTTACACAATATTAACGGCAAAAAAACATTTCAGGACATCTAGAGTATGATGTAAAGAGATTCTGCATCTTTTGTCTCGTATAATGCTCATTTCCAGATCATCCTGAAAAACATCAGCCTGGTTAGGAGACCTTACTTCTGTAGGTACGCCACTGATGATCTGGTGGGAGCCAATTCAGCAATTTGCTGACAGAGGTCACAATATTTCAGAATTGCCAATTCAGACAACTCACAGTGCTCTCTAGTGTCTTGGAGACAAGACCGTTTGAAGGCACAGCTCAGGAGTGTCTCCTATATCCTGAAGCAGCATGATAGAGCTTCCTTTCTCTGATGAATGAATTATCTTCCCAAACTAAGTAAATTAGTATTTCAGTTGTATAAAGCAATGTGAGATCCTTTTGCAGCAGAAACTTCAACCAAGTAAACAGGAGATATGACTGAATTGACTGCAGAAACTTCAACCTTTTGCAGCAGACACTTCAATGAAGTAAACAGGAGATATGAGTGAATTGACTGCTATTAGCTCCCGTGTGATTTTACAAATTGCTGCCATTTTCACTTTTTATAAAAGTAACTAGGAGAAAGTACAAACCTTTAAAGGACCACTTCAATGCCATCGTTCATGAGGATGCTTCCTAAAATATAATTAGTGTTCTTACTTACATGTGACTTTATATGAATTGTAGTGAACTTTAATAGCTGAACAGATGTAGGGCTTTGAAATGAACACTGGGAGTGTGTGAACTGGTTCTTCATTTCTGCTAGACAGAACTCATGAAACGTTGCTGTGGTCCAGTTGCTGCTGGGGTGGAGTTTCACAGCCTTTCCATCTCAAAGAGGCGGGCAACATGAGAAACTCTTAAGATAGGTTTCCTCTTTTTGATACTACTGCTCTTTTATTAATGATCAAAGGACTACTTGGGAGGCAAGTCATAAAGACCAATTATTTTTAAACACATTTGATACTGATAGCTGTTACTCTTTCCCCACATAAACTCAGTTTTATCCATATTTCCATTCTCCTCGAGCTCGTCCTTTTGATCTGTCCTTCTACTAAGTCTTGTCTTTCCTGCACAAATTTGAATTCCTGACTCAGGATGCCTCCAGTTTTGCAGCTTGTTCTTAAAGCAGATACATTTGCATCTTGTGTTGCACTGGAACTGGGTGTGTAGCTAGCAGCACCCCAAAAGAAGAAGTGTAGAAGAGTTTGATTAGGTTGCTGTGAAGTATCGTGGCTTTAGGTCCTTTAGAAAGAACTCTGTTTGGTTTGTGAAGCATGTAAGTCTGCAATTTGGGCAAATAAGCCTATACTCGGAAGGTCCTGTGAGTGGATTCAGGTCCCAGAAATGGGATATATAAGGTGTGATCATGTTGTAGGTCTTGCAATTCCAGCTTTGGTGCTACGGGCTCTGCCTCCTTGAGAGAGTACAGCTGCAAGGTACATTACAATGGCAAATGATTTAATATATCCCCTGCATGCTTTGCTTTGCTTTTCTGTATTTCTAGAAAGAAGAGAGAAGTGCCTCTACTCATTTCCTCTCTATTTCATGTTACAGCAAATGAACACCTTTTAAATCTATTTTCTCATTAATTTAATTAAGAATCTGTAAGGTTTTTTGCTAGAAGATAAAGCCTTTCTTGCTAATTCAGACCCTCTCCCTATTTTGTATTAAAACATTATGAATGTATGTAATTATAAGAAGAAATTTTTTGGAAAACATTATTGTAATTCCAGCAGGGTAATAAATAACTAGAATTGACCAGCGGCTCTTCCTTAATATACTTTTAAAGAGATCTTTGCCCTGAAGTCGCTGTTGTTCAGTAAAGTAAAATCTGCAGAATTGTACATGCTTGCTGTGTTGATACTGAAGGCCTTTAGCCTGTATGCACTGGTTTAAATATTAGCTTAAATAGTTGCAGCCAGTAATGTTGACCGAAAGGTGGCTTTTCATTGTTGACAAAGTTAGTGCATGTAAGAGTTGTGGAAATTCTTTCCTTCCTGCAAGTGCAGCAGCACCAGAAATTTTTGCAGCTTATATTCCTTAGAACAGAGAAGAAAAAACCTTGATCTCGATATTTTGTTCTCTTTGGACAATTTTCAGTGATTCCATGTATGTAAATACGTGATTTGTTAAAAAGGGAGTGCTTGTCATGAAGCCGACAGTGTATCTCCTGAGTAGTCTTCTGCCTCCATTGTTAAATCAGAGTATAATATTTAAGCCCTACTAAAGGTGATCAGAAAGAAGCTGGCATATTTGCTATATATGCGAGGCTAAAAAGCTGTAGAATTCAGCTAATAAAAAGTGGGGCAAGCTTCTAATAAGTAGCAATTGTTGCTTAACCTGAAACATTCCGTTTCCAGACAAGTTTGTATATGGTTATTTCTGTAGTACTAGTTAGGTAAATAATGGGGAGAGTTACAGTGTTATGTGGTATCATACAGAACATGGTACAAGTTACAGGCCAACTTTCTTATTTGAAAATGTTTATAGCTTGCTGCTGGTCAAAGATTGAGCTGACAAACCATAAGTCAGTAGGAGGATTAGCCATAACCCAGAACAGCCTGATCGGGTTCCTCGGGGGTTACGTGAATGCTTGTAGCAGTAGACCTGAGAGGCAGGCAAGTAGAGTTTGTCAGGGTTCCGCCCGGCGTGCTGGCAGTGAGGGTTGTATGTCGAGCCGTGGGTCGAGTCCTGAGCGGAGGAGAACGGCAAACGGCAAGTGAACTTAAGGACCAGGCAGGCACTTGTTTCTGACGCCGAGGAGGGGTTGCACTACTCCAGCTCCGGGGTATTCCATGGGGATTCTTTGTAACAGACTCTTGTTATCTGCTTTAATATATTTCTGAAAAAATGTTTACAATTAATTTATCTTAAACTAATTAGTGATAATTACATGCAAATCTCTTACAGGTTTCAGTGCCGTAGATAAAACTGAACAGAATGGTTAGATGATAATTTACTCTACAGTGGACTAGAAGCTTAGATTTCAACAAGCATTGATGTTTTAGTTGCTTATCCAAATTCCATGTTGATAGTCTAACAAGAATCATGTTATTTCTTCCTCTCGGTATGGCTGGAGAGTCAGTACATGAGGAACACGTTTGTCAGCTGTGTTTGGAACTTTGAGTCAGAACAGTCAAACATGAGAGTTGCTTTAACTTTGGTTTCGGGGTGGGGTTTGGAACAATTCTTTCTTAGCCCAACTGAGACAGACACGGAGAGAGAGGTATTACAGGCAATGAAGTGCCAGAAGCACTTGGCAAAGCAATAAATGTTTGTGCATGTTTTCCCCCATACCATGGTGTATGTAAATAAATGAATTTAAAAAATGTGTATAAATGAATGTGAGTATGTGTAAATACACAACAAAGTTTGAGTTCTGTTGAGGTCACCTCAGAAGTAAAATATGTAGTTTAATGCAAACCTTAGATTTAGGGAAAGGTCTGTGTTTCTTAATTAATGTTGTCACTGGATCTAGTTTTAGGTAGCCTCTGGCCACCTATACAGTGGGCCAAAAAGTTTATATCCACAAGTACTGAATGAATAGCATACAGTATTTCAGGCTGTCAAACTCTACAGAAATATTTCTGTTGGAGGAGACTGGTCTGTCGTCTTCCTTAGTCTCTCTCCTTATCTCACTTTCCTCTCCCAATCCCAACAGTCTCAGCAGATTCCTACCCATTTGGGAGGCTCTGACGGCAATTGTGTGGTCTTTCTGCAGCTCGGGATACCTCTATGTAGTCATTTCCCTAATGAACAGTGATAGACGAGACAGAAGGTAAAACTCCATCTGCAGAAGATGATTGTTTCGCTTGTTTTTCTGAACTGCACAGACAGATATTATTCTACAAAAAACTTGCCTCTAGCGTATCAGTACTTCAGTTTGAGAAGTACGGCAAAGGCTTTGTATAAAGGTCAGTGCTGAGCCTGGTTAGACAAGCCAGTTACAGCCCAGTTTAATGCCTTCCAAACATGTACCTACCCCTGCCTCCCACCTTAGAGAGGAATAGTTTGGGCAATTTTGTAGAAGTTTTCATCAATGCAGGAACGTTGGTCTCTTGAGGAAGTCAAAATAAATTCCTAACTGTGCCCATGCCAGTCTTAGCATAGATCGTTCTTACGTTGCTTGTGTGTGGCTTCCATTTATTTAACTCTGGTCTGTTTTTGATTAACTAGAGCTAAACAATGAAAAGCCATTTGTACTGGACTAGGAGTACTGCTTAGCTATGCAGTTGGAATTCATGCTTCACAGAATGCTATGAGATTTTCCGAACCAGAGGAGTTGTGGGTACCATTGTGTTGCCTTACTCATTTTACATCTTTCTCTTCTACAGACATGGGCCTAAAAGTCCATTCAAATGGTTAATGGGAATCACCCAGTGCAATGCAATTAGCTACTGCTTGAATGTTGCATCATATGTAATACATCACTAGTGCTTCTGGTTAGTTTCTCATGAATACTACATGGTCACTATTATGCGAAACAGTTGTGTAAAATTTAGAATCTAATGTTCTGCGGGATTTGAAGGTGTGCAAAACCTGAAAATATTTGATCTTAGTGCTCAGGCGATTGAATATCAACAGTTGCAAAATCACCAGCTGCAAAAAACTTACTCTGTTCTTGGAATAAACTCGGTAGGCTCATTTCGGCTTCTAACACTGTTTCATTTTACTTTCAGGTCCTTTGGGTTCATAATTACATCATCTGAGTATGCAGATTTGATCTCTGTAGTGATTATATATCCATGTTCTGAAAGTTAGGTTTAGGAGTGTTAAAATTTGCAGTGAACTAAATTCATTATTCTCAAAGTTATTTTTTCCTTTTTAAGAAGTGTTAGGTTCACGGGGAAAAACTGTCGAGGCCCTGGCCAGCCACGAGAGACTCTTCCTCCCGTTTCCACATGCTTACATTATATATAAAGATTAAAAAATAAAGTCTTAATATAAGCAAATATGTTAATTGAACGAGTGGTAGAGCTTTGTAAATATTCCTTATTTGTTTTTTGACTGTCATGCAGTTACAGTAAAATAGGTTGTCAGTGGAAAAACTGTTACAGCATTTTTCTGTTAATTTAGTGTCCAAGAAGTGGTGCCATACCAAATAACATCCTTTTAAACATGAACCGCTCATTTCTACATACAGTGTTGGGGACTTTGGATTTAAATGGAAATAACATCTTAGTTATGTGGGCATGAAAATAAAAATGTCCATCTACTAATGCTTTGTGTTTACACACAGAACTCAAAAGCAACTGAAAACTTACTGGCAATGGAGTATCTTTTATGGCATGCCCGATCCAAGTGCAGGTACTCTCAACAGAATTATTGTACCTTGAAAACAGGGGTGCTTAGACAATGCCCTGGAAAGGTGCCTAGCCTCATTTTATTTTTTTAAAAAAAATTTTTTGGCAGTTCAACTTATATATATGTCTATTCCTTGGTATTAGTTATTTTGGTTTCCATACTGGCATTTTGTCATGTTAGAGTACTTAAGTAGCATGGAAATAGGAGTTTGAAGCTGAAGACTTTGGAATACCTCCTTTTCCTCATCATACATTAGGAGAAATTTTGAAGGCTCCAGGCTTGAGTTCGCAGTGTGACAAAGCTTTCCTTGTTCAGTTGTTACTTTGAACGAAATTAATGCTCTTAATTGAAGCATCATTAGATTTGCCAGCTGTTTGGTTGCCTGCAGCTTATATTTGGTGACCAGGTGATTTTATCAGCAACAACATTGCTGACAGTGTCAGAGGAAGACAGTAAAACCCAGAGACAGAACGACCTTTGCATCTCAGCTGGCTTTCCTTCAGACCAGAGATGAAGCTCTGTGGTGGGGAGCTGAGGACCGTATTTGTGCTGCTACTGATCTTACAAGGCTATAAGGTGAACACCTTTCAAAAAGATTACATTCACTTCCATACCACCTCTTGAAACTCTTTGCAAAATGGTGTTAACCACTGAAAGGTTCACGTTTTGGATTTTATCATGTTAGAAATCTCTTATATTTTTTTTCTTTCAGTGTACTAATAAAGCTGCCGATTTCTTGCAGGTGGGTGTACATGGCATTAGAATAGAATTCATCAATGAAAAAGGATCAAAACGCACCGCCACCTACTTACCGGAGGTTGCAAAGGAGCAAGGTCATTGTTGCACTTTATTTCATATGATCTGGTGAAGAATTTAAACGTACATATAAATCTAAAATGCAATATTTGACCTTGCACTGATGTCAGATGATGGAGCAATATTTAATTGTAAGAAGACTCTTATATAAAATGCCAATTACATGCCTGTATCCAGTCTCCTTATAGGGATTCAGTAAACTGTAGCTGTTTCTTTAACAAATCATAAATGCAGTGTAGCTGTAGGAAGACAAAATATGGAGGGGTGGTCCAGTGCTGTCAACCAACTACAGTTGATAAAAGCTGCCGATTTTCATATACTTGTTATGCTGTGATGTTAGTGACACACAAAAACTTGTTAAGTGATGGGATGTCTGGTCAATTATCTTCACAGCTTATTTACTCCTAAATTTGCAATGATCATGGTGGGTTGGGTTTTTTTTTTTGTTTTGTTTTGTTTTTTCAGTTAGGTACTTCCTGCTAGTACTTAGTTTCTTTTAAAAACACTGGCTTCCTGGGGGTTTGGGTGGATGGAAGGGAATTACTTTCAACGTGAAAGTCCAAAATGATGTTGTTAAAGTCCCTTTTAATAGAGGCACCAACTTAAATTTGTGAATTAAACTACAGTAGAATTTGTTGAATAGTAATCTTTTGGACTAAGCAGCTGACTATGGCTACTCACTATGGGGTTTTTTTCTTCCAAACTTGACAGTGGGTCTCAATCTTTTACATTTTGCTTTGCTGCCCTTCCCCCCCCCCCCCTTTTTATATTTGAGTTGGTCTAGTAAGGAATAGGATGAAATATTTACTGAGGATCATCTTTAACTGATAATTCTGCTTTCAAATAGTCACTTAAAAGTTTAGAGGCTTTTAAAGCTTCTTTTAAATTCAGGAATTGGGGGGTGGGGGGTATTTGCATTTAAATTTCTAAAAAGTTTTAGTAGACTGTGCATTGCAATCTGACTCTTTAAAAAGTACCCCAAACTACTATTTGTATTTTTTAGGTACTCAAAGCTACCTTTTTTTTTTTTTTTTTTAATGTAACAATGTGACTAATCTGATTGCATCTTTTGGAAATAACATGTCTAACAGCTACTTAAAATATTAGGCTCTTTTAAATCAAAAAGTAGGAGTTTTGAATAGCATGAAGATTTTATTGAGAACAGTAATGAATCTGTATTTTTAATCCATCACGTCTTTTTTTTTTTTATTACCCAGATTAGTCGTTCTGAAATTAGACATATCACTGTAGAGTTGTGATATTTATGAAACGGTCTAATCTCTGAAGTTCTCTGCACATGTTCAACTAATAATTCTTTTAAATTTTATTTTTTAATTTTTCATACTGTCATAGCCATTTATAATGTATAAAGTGATTGTGATACATGATCACACCTGAACCTTTCAGCAGAGTTTGATTTTTGTATCTCACCCCCAGTCCAGGACACCTGGATATAGTGGGTCCACTTTTAAAATATATCAGCTACAAGATAAAAAATACATGTTGAATACCTGTTGTTTGTAGAGCGAACTTTGTGTGTAAAGAAATCCTGTATGTCATATTTCCTTCAACTGTTCTTAAGTAGGGAAGAATGTTCTATGTTTTATGCAGAACTTCAGCAGAGCACTTTCATTATCAGTAACACTACATACTGTACTGTGTTTTTGCAACATGTCGTCTTATTGCTATATTTCCGACTAATTTTTACTACTGTAAAATTCAACAGGATGGGACCACATTCAAACCATAGATTCCTTATTGAGGAAAGGAGGCTACAAAGCTCCGATTACTAATGAATTCAGGAAAACAATAAAGCTAACCAGGTACGCATCATGGGATACTATAGATAAGTCCTGTTTTTGTAATACTGCGGTGTGTTCATACCCGGTAAGTGCTTATTTCAGATGTTAATAGTAAGCTTTCCTGTATATATTATTAATGATTTCTTTCTTTTCATAATAGCAGTATGGGCTTTTGAGACTATCTGTGCCTTGCGTAGGGATTAGTGGCACTAAGCAAGAAAGAAGAAAAGGCTGTTGTGAAATACCAGGCTACATATATGTCAGGGTACCCGCATGTTTTGTTTCGTAACTCTGAAAAAATCTTAGCAGTGTATTAGCTCTTGCTTTTTACAGTTTGTCCATTGGCTCTTGTTAACAAGGATTACTTGCCATTGTCAATTTGTGTCTGAGCAGATGGTGCACTATGGGTCTGCTGCTGTGAAGTCATGGAGGCCCCTCAGTGCCAGTAACCTGCTCAGTTCCCAAAGGAAGCACTGGGCCTTTTTTCCCTCCTCTGGAGTACGGGTTTCCCTTTACCTTAACAGGTGTTAGGTATGCAAACTAGGTAGCTGATTTGACAGTCGGTGTACTAGTTAAACTATGTCAGGGTAGTCTCAGGAGTGAAGACATGAATTTAATATTTTATTTCATACTCTGTCACTCACACGCTAGTGTATTTTGATTTTGCTAATTTAATAAAATGTGTTCTTGAGGGCTTCTTAGTGGGTGGAAGCCAAAATATTTTAGAATTGGCAGCAGATATTATGCTCATAATATTAGTTACATGGTGAAGGGTGGAGGAGTAAATGTCTATAAGAATGCCTCTAAAACTATATATTTTTATAAGCTTACAGTGTAAAATGACTGCTAAACTCTAGTTATCTATTCCATGCTTGGAGAAGTAAGACTTTTTAAAATCTTACATCACAAGGAAGTATTGACTGTTCATCCTCTTCAGGGAGGCCACACTTGACATACTTTTAATACAAGTAATAAAGTTAGAATCCTTTGTCCAAAACTGTTATCCTTCCTATCTTCTATAAACTTTTAGGGACTCATAGGTCACAAGATCAGTTCTAAAAATATTTTATATCTTACTCTTGTTTCTGTGTCCTGATTTCTTTGGAAATTCTTTCCTACTTAGTGCAGCTAGGTGTAAGCCAGACTTGACTTCCTTGTCCATAATTAAAAACCAATCCTTTAATTTCAGACATTTGAAAATACTTGGATTTTCCTGATTGTTTATGTACTTTGTAGGACAAAGACCTGAGATTCTGGTTCTTTTCAGCTTCCATGTTTGTCATCTTCATCTACAGATCTTGCTATTACTTAGTAGTAGTTAATGTTCAAACCAGATAGAAGGTAAAGAATTTATTAGAAAAATAAATATTTTGGTCTTAGAGGAATTACTTGTTCAGTGATCTTGTGGATGAAGAATAAAGACTTTGTATCTCAATGACTCTTCAGAATTCTGGATTCTTGTAGGAACCTGATTACTGTGGAGTAGCTGTGACTAAGGAGAACATGCTATTCTGAAAGTTAAATTACGGAGGAAGGATTTACAGAATCCAGCTGAATTTCCAAATGCAGAACCCAATCTCCTTTTAATTTATTTCAGCTGTACACCTTGTTGTCTTCTGTCCAAAAAGAATACACGGAGATAGCTGACGGCAAGAGTTATAGTGCTATAGTTCTTAAATGACAATTTCTGCACACCTCAATAAATAAGGAATATATTTTTCCAAGAAACAAAAATTTTATATAGCGCATGTTTTCTTCCAGCTACACGATTTAGTTTGGAGCAATGGCATGTGAATACAGAACAAAACCAACAAAAACCCCACCACTCCACGCCCCCAAAAAACCACCAAACCCCCCGTGTTTAGTGTATTTAAGTTCACAACATCCAAACTGCTGGCAAAATCACTAGCTTGATAAGTGGAATAAGCAAAGCAAATTTTTAATGTTCAGAAGAAATTTTTTTTTGCTGTTTACTTGCTTAAAACCTCAGCTTTTACTAACATATTATAAACAGTAGTGTTAAAATAGTAACCATTTCCCAGCATCGGACAACCTTTTTTTAGAGTCTCATTTTAATAACTCCTTGTCATACAGTAAAATATATATTGGAAGAGTGGAATAAGTGCCTTTAACGTCTTTTTCAACATCCTGTGTGTGAATAAAGCTTTAAGCTGATCAAAACTAGTCTATTGCTAACTATCTTCAAGTTAATGGCCAGTAGTTCTGGCCCCATTTTGAAGAAGAGAGCTTAAAAATAGCGGAGC
This sequence comes from Elanus axillaris, assembly GCA_026212715.1. Classification (NCBI taxonomy): domain Eukaryota; kingdom Metazoa; phylum Chordata; class Aves; order Accipitriformes; family Accipitridae; genus Elanus; species Elanus axillaris. Next base: position 4,406,391 of record JANZLQ010000040.1, read on the forward strand.
TGAAAGAAGAGTACCGATTCTAGGGGTCTAGAATGTGTAAGGACAGTAACTGCATTTTCTCCTCCATCTGCTTGAACGAGCAGATGTGATTCTCGTCAGGCAGCCTTTGGCCTGCTTTGACCCACTTACAACCAACTTCATTAACTGCCAAGCTTATGGTTTAGTTTCAGTGGCAGGGGATTTCATTCACAGACCAGCTTACTCGTCAAGTGCAGAGTGCCGCTTACCATTCACATCAGTTCAGGAAGAGCTGCAGCTAATCTCTCAGCAAGGACCAGCGGCCATTTGTTAAATTAGTACATCATTAACACTGTTGAATCAAGTAAGTGTGGGCACCTTTGGTGCTCTGAAACTTGTCCACTGAAGCAAAAAGCTGCAAGTGTAAGACGTTCTGCTCTGTTCCTCTGGCAGAGAGGTGACAGAAGTAAAATGTGTTTGTCACCTTAATTGCTGCAGTTGGTAACTCCACAGTAGTTTAAACTTTTGTGTTGGGTTGTGAGTGCAAGTGGTTGAGCCATCTGTTGTGTTTTTTTCAGACCTAAAAGAGGAGAGAACAGCCAGAGCAACTCCAGAAGAAAAACATGATAGAAAGGAGAGGTGGCAATATTTTAAATCACTGTAGCTGGATTCACCAAACCTCATCTGTCAGACCTCTTAGGCAAGGTCTTTCTAAGTGAAATTTGTGGAAATGTGGAATAGTGTTGTTTTTTGTGTAGATTTTACACTTCTATGGATAAGTGTAAATGTGGAAATATGTTCCTTGTTGTCAAACAATACTGATGCAAGTATATTCGAAACATTTGTTGTCAGGGCCTGGATTCTGCTTTTAGTTACATATAGCTGGCCGATGCTATTGCAGGACCTCTCTCCAACCATTTTGGGACTCTGGAGAGGTCCCAGTCGACTGGCAGCTGCCAAATATTGTCCTATTTTTCAAGAAGGATAAGAAGGAAGACCCCGGTAATTACCAGCCTGTCTGTCTCACTTCAGTGCCTGATAAAATTATGGAGGTTATTCTGGGAGTTACTGAAAAACACGCAAGAGACAACACAGTTACTAGTCATAGCCAGCACGGGTTCACGAGAGGAAAGTCCTGCTTAACTTAACTTAATTTCCTTTTATGCCAAGGTCACCCATTTAGCTGATGGCAGTAGATGTGGAGTGCTCTTATTTTAGCAAAGCTTTTGATACCATCTCTCACAGTATCCTTCTGGACAAAACGTCCAGCACACAGCTAAACAAGTCCACAATATGTTGTGTGAGCAACTGGCCGATGGGACAGGCTCAGAGAGTTTTACTGAATGGGGTGACATCAGGATGGCGGCCAGTCACCAGTGGGGTTCCCCAGGGCTCAATTTTAGGGCCAGTGCTCTTTAATATTTTTATAAATGACCTGGACACAGGAGTCAATTAAGTTTGCTGATGATTCTAAACTAGGAAGAGCTGTGGAGTCCCTTGAGGGTAGAGGGGCCTTACAGAGAGATCTGGATAGACTAGGGAGCTGGGCAGTCGCCAACCATGTGAAATTTAACAAGAGCAAGTGCAAGATTCTCCACCTGGGACGGGGTAATCCTGGTTATACATACAAACTGGGCGACAAAAGCCTGGAGAGCAGCCCTGTGGAAAGAGATCTGGGGGTTTGGGTGGATGGCAAGCTGAATATGAGTCAACAGTGTGCCCTGGCAGCCAAAAGGGCCAACCATGTCCTGGGGTGCATCAAGCACAGCATAGCCAGCCGGTCAAGGGAGAGGATCGTCCCACTCTGCGCCGCACTGGTGCAGTCCCGCCTCGGTACTGTGTGCAGTTTTGGGTGTCTCAGGAGAAGGAGGACATCAAACTGTTAAGAATGTGTCCAGATGAAGGTGACCAAGTTGGTGAAAGGCCTCCGGGGCAGGCCTTCTGAGGAGTGGCTGATGTCACTTGGTCTGTTCTGTGTGGAGAAGAGAAGGCTGAGGGGTGACCTCCTCGCGGCCGACAGTTTCCTCAAGGAGGGCAGCGGAGGGGGAGGTGCTGATCTCGCTCTGGTGACCAGAGATAGGACTCGAGGAGATGGAATGAAGCTGTGTCAGGGGAAGTTCAGATTGGACGCCAGGAAAAGGCCTTTCACTGAGGGGGTGGTCAGTCACTGGAACAGGCTCCCCAGGGAAGTGGTCGCAGCACCAAGCCTGTCTGAGTCCAAGGAGCGTCTGGACAATGCTTTTAGTCATATGGTTTAGTTTTAGGTAGTTTGCGAAGAGCAGGGAGTTGGACTCAATGATCCTGATGAGTCCCTTCCAACTTGAGATACTCGTATGATTCTAGTCTGAAAAGAATGTAATGCTATTTAATGTAGCTGGGATTATTTTAATAGCAGAATTTGGCAGGCATTTGATACCGATTGTTTAAAAACAGCCCAAAAATCTGCAGTGCTTGTTTAGTTTTTCTCCTAGGTTTTATGTAGAGAGTTGGCTGAAGATATGGGACATTCTCAATAAATCATCGTGAGTTTCTATTCCCTCTACTTCAAGCAACATAGTAGGCAGCAATTTTTAACAGTTCTGTTTGCTTAAAATATTTTTCATAAGCACTTATGTTGTGATTTATCATGTGAGTCAAGAATGACCCTGACAGCCGTGGCGGTTCCCTCCCTGCCCTTGCGCAACTGAAGTTAGTCTGATTCATAACATCAGAAGTACAGAGCTGTTATCATTAAACTTATCACTAGTGCAGTATTTTCAGTGCTACTTACAGCTTCCTGGTAACAGTTCTTGAATTTGCTTCTTTGCTCTTTTCTAGGTACCGTAGTGAGAAGATGACGATGAGCTACACAGAGTATCTTGCCCATCGTCAGCATCACCACTTCCAAAATGGTATTGGGCACCCCCTTCCACCATACAACCATTATTCCTGACACTGAGCCGCATGACCAGTCACTGGACCTCTCTGCAGACCTCTTCCCAGGAGACCCTGCCCCTTCTTGGTCTAGCTATCTCTATTACTGTACCATTTTATGATGATAGTTTCCGTTGCCATGTTGAGGCTTCTTAGTTGGTTAAGCTCATCATGGCAACGGGAGGGAAAACTGCATTACTACAAAGATCCCATACTTTTTTTATTATTGAGTCACTGCAGATTTTTTTGCAGCATATATAGCCCTTGGGTTTTTTATGAAATTTTAAATTTCTACTTCATTAACATTGAATTATATCAATCAAGGCTTTCTGTGACTGTGGATGGAAGGAAGAGTTTAAGGATTACAGTTAGGGATGCTTTGCTTAGCGAAAAGGCGTTCATGGCTTTTGCATTAATAAGGGTGACAGGGAATGAAACATATCAGATTCAGGTATTATCCTAGACAATGAATTGCATTTTCATAACGTTCTTAATAATGTTGTACATACAATATCTCACCCCCACAGCAGAGATTTTGTGTAGCTGTGTACATGATCTTCAGATCCAGCACATACAGCCAAAACATCGAGGCTGACATAGAAAATGCCTTTGTGGATGAACAGAAGCAATTACGTGTACAATGAGAGGTGATGTTAATATGGCAGCATTTTCAGAATCAAGTGGTCTAATTCGTAGGGCATGACATAATCCAGTAGGCTACCAGGTACCTTTGTCTCCCATTCTGTGCTGGGAATCAAGGGCAATCCAGCCCTGTCAAGACTAGTCATAATAATGCATTTGTAATGAGATGATGCCTTTCTGATGATCTCAAATTAGGAGTGACATTTGTTTTTAAAAACAGTAGCCAATGTCATATTAGGAAGAAAATGGATTTAGATTTTAGTGCCTTTGACTATGACATAACTGTATACTTATATATAAAATTCATAGAAAAAAAATATAGCAAATATGCCAGACATTCTAGCAAACTACAGTGAGTCTGCTCTGGCATCAGGTTTCTGGGGATTTTTTTTTTTAAAAGTGAGATTTTTAATTTTTTTTTATAGCAAGCCTATTTTGGAAAAGAAAAATTCCTGGTTTGTTCTTTCTTCTGCTTTTGAACTTGTTGAGTTTTATCAAGTCATGAGTAGATAGATAAAGTTAACTATTGTTCAAAGAAAAAAGACTGTTGTGAAAGAGCACAGGACAAGTATGCCATAATTTTACATGTTTTCATCTATTGGAGGAATAGTACTTGAGCTGAAAGTACTGTGTAATAATTCTGATACCCCTCCACACGGCAGAAGAAAGAAAACTGATTGCAACTTTTTCCTGCTGTAAAACTAGGATTTAGTAAAAGATATGCGTGGTATATTTGCAAGCCCAGTTTATGGTAGGAGCTAGCTCCTTGCTGATGTGCCTGCAGAACTCCCACTAACACCTGTTGTATAGTTCAGTGCGTATTCTAGGGGACAATACATGCCATCTATTACAGAAAAGACCTTCCTAATATGAGCGAGTAAAACACAGTAAGCAGAAATTCCAGTTATTTTGAATAATGAATGTTTGTAAATACATAGATATATAAAATTCAAACAGATAAAATCAATTAAAAATCAGTTGTTAAAAAAAATCAGACTAATTGTAAAAATGCTTCAGTAGGGTTTCAAAACCAGATATGGATAAATTATGCTCATCCCTTATGCAAGGTTAGCTTTGCCACTTAATTTCCATGGAGGTTCTTGTAGAAGGTCTCTGGTATTCCTTCATCCACAGCATTTGATGTCCAAATATTAGCATTTTCAGTTGTGATGCCTTAATTTATAAGCAGAGGGCCTGAAATTTCAGGAGCCAAAAGATGCCAGCCAGAGGCTGCAAAAATTAATAGATGTTTATACAGAGGCTATTTTGGATGATACTGTTGTCTTGTTTCTACTTGGGGAACACTTTTAAATGGATTAGTCTTCAAGTGGAAATTGTGAACAAGTGGCTACCTGATAGAGTTGTGTTGGGTTTTTTTTCTTGCCCTTATAGGGAAACTGAGCACAAACTGAATCATTCTGCTGCAAAAAAAAAAAAAAAAAAAGTCATTCAGCCCCATCTTTATCTGTCATCTCGTTACAGCATGCTCATGCTTCTGTATGAGCTCATTGTTAGAAGTTTTTTAAAAAGATCTATTATATATAAAAATATATATGTATTGAAAGGTGCTAATCAACCTCAAGCAGGTCACGTGACTGGTCATGCGGATCTAAAATCATATCAGATTTTTAAAAAAATCTTCGATATATGCAGATGTTATACAGAATTTCTTACCAGTGTAATAATGATATACTGATGAATAAACAATCCTGCAGGTTTTTAAGGACAAGGTCAGCAATACTTCCCACCATGGCTTGGGGGAGAAAAGGATAGTTTTGTCTCCTTTTTGTATACAGCATAATGCACAATGCATTTTTGTCTATCTCTTAGTAGCTGTTGCTTAAAAATATAGTTAAAAGGGTGTTATACAAACTGTAAAGGTGTGCTTTTGAAATGAGTTCATGCCAGACCCTTCTGGACCAGAGTTTTGTATCACTAATTAAAAAAC
>JANZLQ010000040.1:4411951-4434472 GCA_026212715.1 Elanus axillaris
GAGTTTTGTATCACTAATTAAAAAACTGTTACAGAGTCTGTGGTCAATCAGATTGTATGATTTTTTTTTTTTTTTACAAGATTGGAATAATCAGTCTATCTACAGTGTTTCTAGGGCACCTACCTCCTCAGCATGCAAGTGCTGGAAACGCTATGGATTGTTTCTGTGTAATTGTAGGTTTATTTGTACAAAACGTGCAGTTCACTGTGACATGCACTGGGACAGAACAGGTCTGTTCGCTTAAAGCTGAGCAACAGTTGTTTTCACAAATGTCATTCCCTCATAGCTATGTTTAGTTCCCTTTTAGATATATTGCTGGGTTTAGATAGAGATGTTTAAATCTTTTTTTTGTTCTAATTTGGGGTACTTTATAAGAAGTTAAGGTACAACCAAGTAGCTTATTACTCTGTTTAAGTTGGAATGCTAATTTTTTATGAGCACTACACAGTTTGCCTTATTCCACTAAAGAGATTGTTGGGGTTTTTTTAAAATCTTTTGCTAAATGTTCTGAAAAACCCTGTTCTGTAAACTGAATTAAGACAACAAAGCTGTAGACTTGACATGAAACTATTACCTAGTCGTGCTTCAAGTGGCCTTCCTTCTGCCTAGACTGCTGTAGCACTGACTTTTCACCATCTCGACCCCAATGCTGGTGATAGCAGGGGGAAGGCACACTAGAGTTCTGACCTCAGATACACTTATTAAATCAAGGCAGGCAAATCCATTTGCACACCCTGGCGTTTGTATACGGACCTCTTTACTTGTCTTCAAATGTGCGGGTTTTTAAAATTGTTGTCTGGAGTAGGTTACATCTCTTATGTGTGTTAGATCGAACCAAAGAAGCCTCCAGCCATGCCCAAATGCTGCTCCTAAAGCCTGCCTTCCAGTCCTTACAAAATCCCTGCAGGATTAAATGTGTTAACTTTTTTATTTTTGTACAGTTTCTAACTGATTTTTGCTAGTGATGTTAATTAAGTTTTTTTGGGGAGTCTGAATATATCCTCTATTTAAATTAACTGGTGAATTTCCTTTTATGTTTAAAAAAAAGAAAAAAGTTTAAAAAAAAAAAAAAAAGAGAAACCCAAAGTGTGCCTCTCAGATTTAAGGGTTTCTGGTTACATTTATTCTTAAGACCAGCAATGATTCTTTATATACAAAGATATGTTTTCCTCGTTTTTTATTACTGTTAAAGAAAAAATAAAAAATAAAAACCTCTTTCTTTGCTCTGGACCCAGTAATTGCGCTGGTACATAAACGCACTGAGAAAACAAACTTTTGTTTGAAACTTTTGTAACAACTTATGACTGTTTTTGTATATCAAAGTTGATTCTTTTCAAGATATTTGGATCTAGTTTCTAAGTTATTTTAGTGTTTTATATGTTACAAAAAGAATTACTTTAAATTGTTCACCAGCATCTTGAGTTATCTTTAATGCAATGGTGACACCCAATGGGCTTAGAGCTACCTGGAGTAGCTTGTAAGGCCTCTGTCTTTTCCTTTCTTAGTAACTCGATTGATTACAGTAATATCACAGATTACCTGAACCCCCTTCCTTTATAACTAGATCCTCCTTCCTTCCACATTTAATTGCTATTAGTGTGAAGAAACTGTTGAAATGGGCATTTTAATATAAGTACGGCTTAAAAAGAGAAAAATGGGGAAAAAGAAAAAAAAAATAGAAGGTTATCTGTGGGTCTGTGAGATATGGCTGTGGAAAGATATTGTAGTAGTTTTAACACTATTGTTATTACCTTTTAAATCATTTACCCAATAAAATAAGGAAAAAGAATCACCATTTCTTTTCATGTTTCTCTGCTTAATTGTGCGGCTTGGTCAATTTTTTTATTTAAATGTTTGTACTTAGTGTTAAAAGGCTGATGATGTGTTCAGAGTATTTTCCTGTGACTGTCTTTCCATTTTGCCTGCTGAAGGAACAGCCTGTGGAGAGGTGCATGCAGCTTTCGGTCTAATTCAGAAGTGAGTCACTAAACACTCCCAAATTAAATCAGCATTTATATCAGTTATTATTGATATCAGTACATTTATTAGTATTTTTATCAGTTCAGTTTTGTACTTTTTATGTCTAACTTCAAACATGGAATTTTTGTCCAGGCTTGGGCTCCTTATTCTCAGGGAGGGGGGAAGTGGTTTTAACCTTTTGAAGCAAAACTTTGTTTGCAGAACCAGTTATACTGATATAACCAACACATTATCTATGCTACTTGTAGCAATGTTATTCAACAGAATAATGTGGCAAAATGTGTATCAAAGAATATCTTGAAGTATCATGTAAAATAATTTCAGTACACTTTCTTCATATTTACACTTACAGTAGTAGGTGTGATTTTAAAGAATATCAAGGCTTGCTTTGCCATGAGGGATTTATTTATCTTGCATGTCATACCTAGCTAAGGTGTAGACTGTCATGTTGATTTAATTTTATGGAAAGAAATTACAGTGCAGAGTTTGCACTGATAAGGAAGAGGTTGTTTGGTTTTTTTTTTTTTCCCCTTCCCCAAAAGCTTTTAGTCTTAACACAGTGGGGCCATTTTTAAGTTGTTTTACTTGAGCAGATCCAGAGAGAACAGCACATCAGAACCTTTAGTTCATTAAGAGCAGTTTTCATTTCCCTGTAGTAACTCAAGCTTGGTAGCATAGCTTCCTGGGGTGTTGGTCCGTGGGTGAGGAAGCCTCGGCAACCCTCTGCATTGGTATGAATAGTTGTGATAGCAAAGAGATCTTTTATTTGAGAAGGGAAGGAGTGTGTTCCTGTGAAGCAACAAACCCACAATCCAGCTGATGGCAAAACACAGTACCCAGACAGGTAAAACTGACTTGGAGAATTTTGTTCCCTGAGCCACATTCTTAGTGCACCTAGAGCCTTTTTTTTTTTTTTTAAACCAAGTCTGAGTTAAAGGGAGTGCATTTCCACTGTAGGGTAAGTCCTGAGACAAAGCAAGAAATTTCTAACATCTCCCTGGAATTCAGATCTGATTTTAGAAGTGGTTTTGTTTGCCTTTTTGACTAATTCAATATTAATAGATCTCCTCTCTGTAGGTGCAAAGTCTTTGAAAACAAACCAATAAAACCTATGTAACCTTTAGAAGTTGACGACTGATGCAGCCATTACTCCACTTGCTTTGACAGCTTGATTTAGAAAAGTAAGAAAAACCAAACCTCTGATGGGAAGACCTGCCTCAGTAAATAGTTCCATTGTTTTAGTACCTCATGGATTTGTATCATTAGTCTGAATTGGGTAAAACCTACCTAAAACTGACAGTCCATTGAGGTATATAGCTAGTTAAAACTGCCTACCAAAAGTTTCCCACTCTTGTTGGTATTTTAGCCAGCTACGTAGTTATCACACCATAAAAAAATCAAACTAGCAAAACAGTGCTATTAAGGATGTTTCAGAGGTGGAAACTTGCTTATTGGTACTAAACACTGAATAGCTGACTTCATAATTAGAATTACAGAGAGACACAGAAGATAGTTAGCAATGTCTGAAAAAGGAAATTGCTTGCAAGTTCATCTCAGGTTTCCATAAAGCACTTTGTACTAGTGTACTACTAAAACTGTTGTATCAGTCTTTAGACTGTTCAAGAGAAATTAAGCTGGAGAAAACTTAAAACTTACTTCTATAATGCATATATATAACAATACAGGTGAGCAGATACAGTACATTCTTTTTTCCAGGAAGAGTATTTGCCAGGAAACTTACACAATGATACAAATATCTGCTTGTCTGAGATGTAGTGGCTCACAACATTACTGCAGCCTCTTTAAATGTATTTTTAATTGCACCCAGAAACATCTCTGAAGTGCATTAAAACTAATTTGCCATCACCTATGGTGTAAGATTGAGTACCTTAATTACAGTAGCTTTCCAAACAAAATTTTGAGCTGAAATCCTCTGTATATGTTCTATAATCTTCTACTAAAGTGACATAGAACAGGAAATAAAAGACACCTGCCAAAATTGTGGCAAGAACAGTGGAAGAAGCATAGAGAAAGCATCATAATACTATAATGCTGTTTCCTGAGCTCTTTACCTGAAAGACATGGACAGAGAATATTTAAACAGTGATTAAAGGATTTATGATGTCCTACAGTGAGGTCTGCCAGTAAACTCAGGCTTGGCTCATGTTGATTGACAGATCACGGGCACAGGTCATACTTAAATGCTTACAACTTCTAGAAATCCCAGCAATCATTGTTCTCACAGAACCTGCTATGTGCAAGGTGGACTACATCTAGCAGTACAGACTGCTTGACAGGAGAATCCATATTCTTATCTGATTTGATAAGCTATCAATTGAAGTCCCTCTGTGACTCTGTTAATATTACAAATTGAAGTGGATTACAAATTGAAAGCCAATTTTGGTTTTCCTGTCTGGTTTTAAAAAGTCTTAAACAAAACAGACTCAGTGCCTGGCACAATCAGAATGATAACAAAACCGCACAGTATCCATTAAAATGCATTTATTTATTTTAGTTCAAAGGTTTAACAACTATTTGCCCAGTGAGCTGGACTTAGGGCACAACAACAAAAAAGAACATCAGATCAAAATACAAAAACAAGTACACAAATTACCCCTTATTTGTAAATGTTACCTCATAACCAAGTTTTAGCACATTAAAAAGTTTACAAAATTCATAACACTCTTACAAATTATTCAGAACTAACAGCATAGGTGGCAGTTCAGCCTCTCCACATCCATCCTTGCCCTTGCCATACCATTCTGTGCCTGGGTAATGCCATGGTTGAACTAGAGGGCCAGGGAACTGGAGCTGCATGTTTCCAAGCACTGCTGTGTGCTTCAGACCAGTGCCCGAGCAACTCCAGCTCCCTGGCACAGTTTGGCTGGCGAGAGCGGTGTGGGTATGCTCACTGTTCTGCCTGCTGCGTCCCCTGCAGCATTGAGATAATGACTCAGTAAATGCAGAAATAATTTAAAAAAAGTACAAAATTGACCCTGAAGAAAAAATAAAATCATTTAAAAAACCAGCTTGGCTTTGACTAAGTTACACTAAAAAGCTGCAAAACAGATTTACAGCAGTATCACTTTGAGTACAAGATCACAAAAAATCAACAGATTTGTTATGAGTCTTGTCGCTGTAAAAATGAAAACATCAACATTGACCTATCTGCCTGCAGAAACTTTTTGCCTCCTAACAGGGCTGACATATGCCCTCTTTGTGGTTTTTGGCTTTTTCAGAGCTTTGTTAACTATTAGGAGTAATTTAATTGCTAGGAATCCACTTCTAGTGAAACAATTGCAACAGTGAGGAAAAACAGCACATCTATGTTTTCCATTAGCTATAGATGCATAGAAAACAAATGCCTGTGGTGTTTAGATGCAAGACTTAGGACATAAAAGTACAGTAATTTAACAGTTGCAAATAGGCATTCCTGAATGAAAAATAAAATTGGGCTTTACAAAATGATATCAAATATACTGAAATATCAAAACCCTGATTGTGGCCAGAAATAGATGGATAAATCTACAATGAGGTACTCTATAATCTCAAGGTATACAAATGGACTGACTTCCTTGCTTATAAGCAGTGTTTGTCAAGCCCTAAGAAGCTGAACCAAACCCAAGCAGAGCAGTGTGTTCATAGACTGTGGCTTTTCATTGGTTTATGCAAGTACTGTCAAAAGCTGTTAATTTCCACCCTTCAAAAGAAACAAGATGCAAATTCTTCTTTGGTGCTTAACTAGGAAGAAGTTAAATAGCTGCAGCTCAACCACTGCATACAGTGTCTGAATCCTTGAAAAACAGCACTGCGTATATCCTGGACAGCTAAAGGCTTGGCACAATAATCTCAATATTCATAGGCTAAATTGCCAGATGTTGTGGTGGGTGCAGAAATTTTACTAGCTCACTTTTCTGCTTTAGAGGGCTACTTATTCTGAGGCTGCATAAACAAACCTATCAGTAAACAAGTTTATTGTAGTTACTAATTCTTCATTTATGTGTATATTGACAGGTAAATTTAGACAGTCATTCATTCACTGGCAGTAAGAGCAATTTCATTGCTCCTTGTTTATTTTGTTTGAAGTGCCTACAGTACTAAAAATTAGGAGAGTGGAGGGCTCTGGTCAGACACCTTAATACATACCAACTTCTCCGTGAAGTGTAGGCATTAGCACTGCACTGGATTTTTTCTGGTATTGTGCCTGACTTGCTAGTGGACAGCAAATCAGTCTACTTCAGGGTGATATTTTACAGTCGGCTTAAGCTACTGCTGAAAGGAATAGTCTGTCTGGCTATCTGGTTCTCCTCCTGCTCTGCCCCATAGCTATCGCTAACGTTTTCATAACTGTTAGTACTGTGACAAAAGATTTAGGAACATTTGACCAAGGAGGACTAGGACTACCCTTTCAATTGTACACTGCACCACTGCAATGTAAAAACTCATCACTAGGTACTGGGCTACAGCTTCAAGTTATCTTGACATACATCGTGTGCATAATACCACAGGAGAGAATGCCAATTAGCTTTCAAGAATAGCAGTATAGTTTTGTTTTTTAATTTTTAGCATAAATAAGTATAAAAGCAACCAAAGACTTCATCCCTATAGCATAACTGCCTATGAAACAACCTAATCAGGGAAAAGAAAATTGGCCTCTGCCACAGCATAGAATAAATAACCCCTATGGAGATTAAGTATTCATCTTACCCGTTTCAAAGCAATATCCTGCACATTGAACAAGCTCTGTCTGATGTGTATTCTGCACAGATACCAGAGACAGCTGAGGGATAAAGGATGGGAAATTCCATGACATTAGCTTCAGAAGTCCATTCCCTTTCTGCTCCCACTCTGACCTGTTCTTCACCTTCTGTGAAGCTTGTGTCTCAGCTATGCTGATGCTGTTTCTTGTGGTGCCATACCATAAACCAAAATGAAACATTACATTTAAAAAGCCTTCAAAAGGGGGCAAGGTGAAGGAAGGGATAATTTAACTTTCAGGCCTCTCACTACAGGAAAGACATTGAGGTGCTGGAGTGTGTCCAGAGAAGGGCAATGAAGCTGGAGAGGGGCCTGGAGCACAAGTCCTGTGAGGAGCGGCTGAGGGACCTGGGGCTGTTTAGCCTGGAGAAAAGGAGGCTGAGGGCAGACCTTATCGCTCTCTACAACTACCTGAAAGGAGGTTGTAGTGAGGTGGGGGCTGGTCTCTTCTCCCAAGTAATAAGTGATAGGATGAGAGGAAGTGGCCTCAAGTTGTGCCAGGGGAGGTATGAGGAAAAATTTCTTCACCAAGAAGGTTGTAAAGCATTGGAACGGGCTGCCCAGGGAAGTGGTGGAGTCACCACCCCCAGAGGTATTTAAAAAACGTGTAGATGTGGTGCTTGGGGACATGGTTTAGTGATGGATGTGGCAGTGTTAGTTTTATGGTTGGACTCCATTATCTTAAGGGTCTTTTCCAACCTAAATGATTCTGTTCTGTCTCAGCCAGCTTCATTGATACTGTACAACAAGCGAAGAAGCAACAGCTTACTGTCAAAAAAAGGTGAAGGTTCCACTGCCTTCCCTCCCACCTGACTCCAGTTACACCATTCAACTCTTTTACAGCAGCTCCAATACCTCTCAAATCCTTACTGGGTGTAGTAGTTGGTTTACCTCTACTTTTTGCTGAATTTCCTTCTTCAGTTTGCCATTTTAGCAACTTAAATTGGTACAGAAGAATTCAACAAGCTCCAGAACCTGCACAGGTAAGGTTTGGGAGGGGAATATAAGTGTCCCATTGGTTTTGATGAGCAGTTCTGTCAGCATACTCAATGTTGTGAATTATGCCTGAAATTTCTACCATGACTCAAAACAACTGGACCAGTGTAACAGAGAAAAGCACAAGTCACAGCACAGTGACAGAAACAGACTTCTATGGTACAGGGTGGGAGGGAAGGCAGGAGCAATCACTTACACTGGCTCTACTATCAAAGTGAATGGTACAAGTGGTATGACTACACCAAGAATCCTTTCATCCAAATTGCCCCAGGGACTTCCCTCAGGTAGCTATATTTAACATTGCCATTCCTGCTCCTGAATTTTAAGCCAGTCAGAAGAGCTCACAAACTCTGCATTCCAAGCAAACAGCCTGCACTGAGACACCTGAGCTTATTTAAATGATTCTGCAGTCTTAATAGAGGCAGTCAATGGTGGCAAATAGCAGCTGTTTTATCCTCCTTTAGAATGCCCTCAGGCATATGACTATAGATAGGAAATGTTGTAGGTAAAAAAAAAAAAAAAGCCTGCTACTTTCACATAACTCAGAAATTTTCCCAGTAACTACAACATTCTGAAGAAAAAAATGAAGAAACGGGAAAGATTCTTAAAAAAACAAAACGTCAGTGAAGTTAAGCAAATATTAATGCAAAATAGTATTTGCAAAATTTGGCTAAAATAATTCTATTGTAATACCAAACATTCCTTCTAAACAGGACTGAATCCAACATAAAGCATTTTGCCAAATTCTTAAGTAAATAAATAAACCATGATACACTTGACAGTAACTATGTATGGGGAGGGAAGAATCACTGTAGATTTCATTCAGCTGTTCACAGGAGATGGAGTATATTAATAGGGGGCACATCCTATTTAACATCCAGCACTGTGCATCTTAGCATCTCCCAGCAACATCCTGTATTTCATCATGAAATAATAAATCTGCTGAAACAAATAGCAAGAATTTCTGTCACTTCAGCAGCTAATTAAGTGGTCTTCCACAGACAGATTCAGGCCTTTAGTACCAACGCCTTCATTCTTTAGGCCCCACTCCACAAATACTTAAGCAACATATGCCTGGCTTTGCTGAGGCAGCAGTGAGACTACTTGATGAAATTCATTATGTACTTTAGACATTTGCAGGATCAACAACTGACAGTTAACTTTGTATGCTGGCAGTTCTTATTACCAGGTGCTTAACTTTCTCAAGCTGAATTCTGATTAAAAACACAAGGAGCCGTACAGTCTGTATAACTAAGACTAGCTATACATGTTTGATGGATAATTTAGGTATATGTCACATGTTCTCAAGTTGTGAGAGTACAGTATATTTATTATGTATATATATATAACAATGCATGGAAGAAAGCCAGAAACCAGTGTTTAAATTAGAATGCGGGACTATATTTCGGACTGAGGTGTACTTTTTTTTAATCATATGGCGTAGAAATATTCAAGGTAGCCATTGGTTCCTTCTCCAATTAAAATTTTTCTTTTTAAGGGGGGAAAAAAAAAAGTCAACCACTTCTCATTCTTACTTTTCTTTCTTGAGGTATAAATGACTGTACCTTAACTTCAGAATGTATCTTCAGGTGATCCAGCTGGAGGAGGTATGGTTTTGGTTTATCTTACAAGTCACAGCTTTGACAACACAATGAATCTATAAATTGCACAAACTTTTGTACAACAAAATTCCTGCAGCCCTGAAAGGCAACAGTCTGCATAACTGACTCACAATTAACTATCTGGAGGAACACACTCAAGGTTTCCCATCAATCTGCCCACCGGTTTCTCCTCTAGCCTTGGAAAAAATTGAACAGGTACACACAGTTTACTATTTATCATTCTGCCTATCTACATCCTGTTGTCAAAAAGACATGTTGACAGAAAGATTTAGTCATACTAGTAAACTGGAATGCTTTCTGCTCAGTAGAGGCCTGCACTGATTTGATACTCCTTTTTCTTTTTATATCTGTATTTTTAAATCAGTATACAGAATGTATTGGAGCTGTAGAGAGAGAGCATAGTTTCATTTTGTTTCTTCACTAACCACTCTACTGAGTGAGGATCAGTGTAGAATACAGAAAAGGAATGTTTCAAAATCTAGTAAGTAAAAAAGGAAAACTGATGTTTACATTGGACATTGTATCTCCACTCCCTCTCCAGTCTAAGCTAAGTGAAAAAACCATTTTGTTCTAAGTCAGGTCAGAACAGTGGATGAAATACTTTATCATAGCTTACACGTAACATGGACTTTTGAAATTATTTCAACATGTTTTTTTTCTACTCACTCAAATAAAAGCATAACCAAAGCATCAAGAACTGATGAGACTTAGCCAGATAGATATTTATCCACAGCATCTTAGAAATCAAGTCGTTGATTAAAAAAAAAAAGTTTTTTGAATGAGTTATTGTTCCCCAACATTTTCAACCAGCTTAAAGAAAACACAGTAGAACCTCACTGTTTTGCACTTAATGACTGGGAGATTAAGTGCACATCGTTTCACCGTGACCATTTTGCAACATTCAAGTGCTAAGAGTTAAGCCAGGATGATGCACCAATGTGTGTTCTGTTCACATCACTGGAGCGTTGTAATTCAGCTTTATTTCCTATCCTGTGATATAAGCATACTTCTATTTATATTTAATGGAAAATAAGTCAAAACGAGGTAGCACTGCCACTCTCTTTGCTGGAATGTGGACAGATCCTGGCCTAATTTTAAACAGTAGCTTAGGAAGATTCTACTGTAATCTACACAAAATGTATAAAACATGAACCTTTTCCAGAATAAGGCCACTAATTTTGCCATTGGCAATAGGCAGTGAGAAACAGCAGTTAAAACAAACCTCACTTGATTATAGAGGTGTTTCTGAGGCAATAAACTGTGGGGAGAAGTATAAACACATTGTCCTCTCATCCCTCCTCTTTGTTTTCCAGTATAAGTATCTCTGCTTTCTGTATGTACTACGCCGTGGGGACAAATTTCAGTCTATTTTCTTAGCTGGGAGTCTAAGCAAGTCCATGCTACATTTAAAGATGGGGACAGCACTGTAAAACAGTAGGATTACAAGTTTCCCATGAGTCATGGTCATGATAGTCTGATGTCCAGATGCCCAGATTCGATACCAGGGCCCATAAAAAGGATCTGAGATGGCTGGGCACAACATGTTGTTCAAATTCACTTCTGTAACCTGAGAAAGTGACAACAGATTTATAAATTAACAGTATTTTCATGTTGCACTGATTCAGACACCTAAAATGGTAATTTTGAATGTATCATAATAATCAAAAATGTTTAGGTGGCACTCCTTTGTTCAACACAAGTAGGGCAGCTTTCAGAAGGAAAGCAGGTCCAAATTCAGTTGTGCATTTAATAGATGGATTTATGCAGGTACATAACCAATTTATGAAATATTTTACTGATACTTGTGAGATATGAGATACAAATGCCCATTAGAACATGCAATTAAAAATTTGCATGCGAGTTGTCTTATCCATATATATCTGGATGCTTTGAAAAACTAGTCCGTGTTTTTACCTTGAATGTACTTGCAAACTATCCATTTATTAACCTGTATTTACTTACCAATCCCAGAATCTGCAAGATGCTAAAATGATACACAAACATAAACCCCGTGGATAAAAGAGCCCACCAGAAATTGCAGAGTGGTTCTGGAGTGTAGATACCTTGAAAAGAAAGGAATACATTAGTATTCAGCTGAATTGCTGTATCCATCAAACACTCATGAATAATCCTCTCTTCTGCTCTGTGGATGTTAGGGCATCTGGCTTTAGCTGATAACCTACTCAATACCATTATAGTAATTAATATTTGAGAGCCTTACTTCTTACCTGGGGCACCCTGATCAGTTTATTCCCTCCTTCTGGTCCAGCAGTAAAATGTACAGTATGTTACTTCATGAAGCTTGCCTGTTTTTCACTAACGCCAGTGATTTGTACCCCATTCTTCCTTCTACCACAGAAGTACTAAATGATTTTGAAATACAGTAATGGCATACGATGAATCTTCAAAAATCAGCTTATTTATACTTAAACACCTGCCTCTTATGGGGGCTATGACTTCAGCATGCACAGAACTAACCTAGGTAGTGGCAGTTCTTGCACAGCACTGTATTAGAGCATAGCCTAATTACCATTTCCTAATTTTTAATAGTTTAATAACTATTAAAAAGTAACTTGCACCAATAATGCCTAGGAACAGAAAAACTATATAAAGTGGTCAATCCATTAATGACAGACTGTGCTTTTAAATTAAAACTGCTGTGGAGGTATTTTCAGAAATACACTACGAACAATTTTATGATCAGTAGATATCACAGATACTGTAAAGTATTTTTTTCCCCTTCAAATGAAGTAGCAGATATCACATTATTCCTGGGTTCACCTTTCTCTCTCTCCTCCTGAAACTAGGTTTTGTCAATTTACTGACAAAACACAGTATCACCTGATGTAGAATGTACCAAGGCAATCAGATCTAATAAAATTACCCTTAGATACAAGACTGGTTTTGGAATTAAATATTCAAACATCATCTGGTGAGAACAAAAACAGTTTACAGAGTTCTCAAGACTCTTACTAGCACACAAAAATTTCGGTGTAAGATATGGGGAAAAATACTATTTTCCTTATGACTTTAATAACTTAACCTAGAGACAAAAAAAGATGCACCATGTCATGCTGCTCAGCTGCTATAAGAAGTTGTAGAGTTTCAGATGATTGTAAAAACACATTGACATTTTTAATCTGCCTTTGTCTGCTCTCTTATCCATTAGATATTATTAAATATTGGAACATGTATCCAGTACTCAAAGGATAGCTTACAGCACAGAGTGCAATATTCATATTAGCCTTTGCTAGCTAGCACCTTCAGTAATTAACAGGACGTAATTACAGACTTCAACATATACTGTACAAGGCTACTGGAAACTAACTACACATGCGTAGTTAGCTATGACAGAACTTAACCAGACTAAAGCTGGTACAAGTATGCCTACGTATGGTGTCATGTAGATAAAGGTAAATAACTGCTGTCAACTTGCTTTATGACACCAACATACAATGGTGCGTCCTGTCTCAGGTTTAAAACCCCTAGAGTACTGCTTTCTCAATCCCTGTTGCCCTTTTACAATTCTTTTCTGCATAGTTTTCTACCATAGTTTGTACCCATCATGCCAGTTCACATTGATTTTGCAGTAGCTACCTGAAATAATCTAATTTAGGTAACATTTTGTGAATGTTACAATTTCAAAATTACCTACACTTTATTGTCTAAACCTGTACATTTATTCATTGTCCACTCAAAATAACATAGCTTCTCTGTTGCTAGTCAACAGAGATTAAGGAATTGATTGTATGCTTGAATGACAGCAGCACATATGCACCCCATATATCACTCACTGACTTTAATGAGCAACAATATTAATGTAATTACCCAAGATACAACTACACACCATGTTTCAGTAAGCAAGCTGTGACTTGGTGCAACCATGATAAATATGAGCAGAGAAGCTACTTTGAAAGCATAAGGCAGCTTAAGCAGTGGAAGATGAAGGTCAGAAGAAGTGTCTGAACTATAAGCAAAACCCAAAGGTAAAAAGGGAACTCAACATGAGTAACTCTGAGTACTCTACAGGTAAAGGGAAAAAATTCACAGCAGTCTAATTCTTCGAATGTACTTAACAAGCACAACCTAAGAGCTGGTATCCTGTTTAGAAAACAGTGCAGATGACTTTACTTAAATAGCAATGATATTCATTAAACTCCACTGCCTGAAAACATCAGATACGTGATACCACTTGAATATGGTTCTTCATTACAGAGAGCAGGAGAAGCAGCAGCTAGCCTTGGTGTCAGAGTTCAGGAGACCATGGCTCTATTTTTGGCTGCACCAACTTTAAGTGGCCTGGTCCAGCTATACGGAAACTCTTTGTGCTCCCTCCTCAGCTGTAGAGCAAAGAAAACATCATTTGACTTGCAAAGGTTTTTTTTGTCTTGTCTTTGCAGTTTTAGGTGCGTGTTTAACCTAGATGCAAAACACAAAATAAATTTTAAATAAGCTACCTAAAACAGCTCCCAGGAACTGGCAGAGTCGTGCTATACCGAATTTGGTTTCGCATGAACTTGTCTGGTTGGCAGTTGCCTGTGTTATTTCAGAAGTATTTGACAAAGCCCGAGAACAGATAGTAGTAGTCTAAAGAGGTGAACACTCAGAAAAGCCAGAATCCAGAGACCTTGATATCTGGGGGTCATACAGCACAGGTAGTATATAAACATTAAAATAGTCAAGTGAACCCAGCTATGAAACAAGACTGGAGGCAGAAGGCAGTCATTAGAAGACTAAGGAAATTGCACAAGATGACAAAACAGATGGCTCTGAACCCAAACTTCTCATGTCCAGCTTCAATCTAGTCAGGGAATCATGTTTCAGAAGTCACTTAGGTGAGCTCTTTGGGTCCTTCCAGCAAAGAATTTCACACTGCTACATCCTCTCTGTTGCAAAACTTCAAAAAAATGTATTAGCAACTCTCCCTCTCTACAGACTTTTGATCTCGCTTTATATAGAAAAATCTCTCCTTGGTAGACTTTGCAATTCTGAAAACAATAGTGAGATTTTCAGCAGTAACATTATTCCGACATCAAGGGACAAAAAGGAAACAACTAATTTTGGAGAGCTCTGGATTCCCAAGTGTGCTTTGGGAAACTAATTTTAAATTCATACCTGGGATAATTTTCTGTACATTTCTCATTAGATAAATAATCACTACAGATTTTATTACTCTACAGCCCTGCTATTCGACAGATGACTGTTTAACGGAGCCATGTGGTCTATTTTCTGCAGTACACAGTCTGTTAACAGAAACATACAAACAGGAAATTGAGACCCAGCTGAGTGGTTGTTTGAATGGCCTGTGTTGGCTTTGGCAAAAGCTACTTGCTGCTTACATAGGAAATCAAGTTCAATAGGTAGCAGTGAGTTTCACCCTCTATTCACTAAGGATCACAGGCAGTTCTTATATGTTAAGCACTTTCAAAAATTTAATCCAACTGCCAGTCTGGCACTAATCTCATTCTCAAAAATGCTCATGCCCCAGACAGTTGAGACCGTTCCAAATCAGGGTCATCCAAGTAGGCCGTACATTTGCTTGTGTTGAAATAGCACAGCAGTAGATGTTTCAGATTAAATTAAACTTCATTATTTCAATAGCATTGATAGAAAAGATTTCATATAGATTGAAGAGTTTGCGGTTCATCATCTGCTTCTGCAACAAGAATTTGTTGACCTTGAACATGCCAAGTGGTTAATTTTGCCATCTAGGAAATGGAAGGATGGCTTTAAAAATCTGAAGATCAACAAAGAGACTCAATTTCTTTTATACTGCTCCCCGCCCCCCCCAGTGTCTTGTGCTAATGCTAGTGTTCTTATGAGCTATTACTTTTATTTAAAGTTCTCGAAACATAGGCTTGTAAAAATTTGAATGTAACTTAATAGAAAGTAATACTCCTTTTGTATTTCTGTGAAAATGTAATACAGGAGAAGACTACTCCTCTGTTTGAATTAGAACCTAAAAATAGCACAATTTTTTTAATTTAGTAGGGTGTTAAAATAATCTCTTTTTCCTAATTAATGTCTGGCTTTCATTCCCACTACATTTGGTAGAGCTTTACCAGTCTTCCAGCCCAGCACACCCTACCTTCACAGGTAGACCTGCTTAATCCAAAACTCTGAGCAATTACAATTCCTTCCTTTTCAAGCTTATAAAAATGTAAGGGCAAATTTATTTCCATTTCATTTCCCTTGATCAAAGGGTTAATTCTAGTCGTGTGGCCTATTGAGCTAGCCTACAGACCGAACTTCCTTTCCAGGGGAAAACAGGAAAAACGTTCTCAGGAGGATGAGCCTGAAATCCAGTTTCCTCTACAGCTGTTCTGAATCTATGTGTAGATTTCAAAATACTACCTTATGCCAGGAGATTTCCATTTCCCTCAATGCCAGCTAGTCTCATCAGAATCAGCTCAGACAGGGGTCTTGCATTACCTGCTCCTCTCAGGAACCATGTTTCTTATTCCATAAAGAAGCAACAGCAGTTATTCCTGCATATAGTAGTAGTTCCTCCATATACTGGTACATATCCTTCCAAACTTCTCTATCTCCTGGTGAGGGAGAGAAGTCTTTAACAGACCTTGGGCCCACTTAGAGAATGCCACATTAACTTCCTTCTTTAGTTTTAAGTGTTTCATTATAGGCCACCATAGTTTCAAAGGAAACATAACTGCCCAGTGCATAAAGCTCAGAGGGTCACACAACATAGACACTCATGTCCCCTTTTTCCTCTCCAGCTCTCTTAAATCATCAAACAAGATTATCCTGAAACCATCAAGGTACATGAGAGACTGCAGCATGAGCTTGCAGCCAGAGCAATGGCACACACCTCCAGCTGAACAGTTCCACAGCTACCCTGCTGCTCAAGGTGCCACAGTACAGGAACAGCTGGACAGTGAACCCAAGCATTTACATCTAATACATGGAATTCAGGAGGTAGAGAAAAGCTGGAATCACATCACAGAAGCTGCCAGCAGGAGAGTAACACATGAGAGTTGACAGCTCTCCAAGTAATTAAGACTTTCAGTGAAAGAGCTGTACTGTACATTATCAAGTATTTCAATGAAGATGGAGATAAACTAGATTTATGACTACCTAACTATATTCAAATATATAGTGATTTTTTTCCTGAATTACTACTAAGGTATATAATAAAGCCTGCTTTGTAACTCCATTTAAAAGCTAAAGAAAGATGCAGCTTAATACAGGTAAATGTCACAAAGCAGGGAAGTGGCCAAGAAAGGGCACAATAGTTAGAAATGTCTTTAAATATGGTAATCCCTCACTCTTGCCAGCAAGTCCTAACAGCCAAAGGAAAGCACAAGCCCAGATCTGCAATTGCTTTAATGGCGCTTTCCTAGTTTACAGCCACAGGAAAAATGATCCTTTCGTCTGTGCTTGGTATCTATGTTCTACATCTTACAACTTAGCCCAGCTTCTCATTAGGTAAGAAACGCTGCACTGCCCTTAAGAAAGCTGGCTATACAGACCTGCTTCTGTCAATCTATCTGAAGTGTGACAGAGGCATGCTCCATGACAGTGGAAAAAAGTAAAATAGAATTTAAAAAAAATAAAAAAACCCCATCAACTTCTACTGACTTTCTAACAATGCCACAGAGCTTCATCTCTTCTGATACCACTCCTGAAGACACTTAGATCAAAAAAGAAAAGGGCTTTACGACTTGAGTCGGAGAGACAGTTTTATTGCTTATAAAGATAGAGCACTTGCCTTATAACCTGAAAATTCTGACTCTACTGCCAACAAACAAGTCACCTACTTAATTATTTAGGGCGTGTATGTCTGTCCACTTGTGCACAGCTGTATAACAATGAATCAGCTCTTAAAATACATGGGGCCAGACCACAGGACTGTCCAGAATGTACAAGGCCATTACTGTCAGTTTTGGCTCCGAAAGAAGATTCCCCCCGCTCAAAAAAACAAACCAAAACAAAACAACCAAACCAAAACAAACAACCAAATCAATTTACTTCCTCCACACTGTGGACAACCTGCATTTGAATTGTGAATTTTGAGAATCTGCATAGCCATTCGGACAGAGTGGATGCTGGAGACTATCTCCCCCTGCAGGCTAACATGTCAGTGACACCATTACAAAGGCCTCTGATCAAGCAAACATGATAACCTGGAACTTCATGTACAGGTGTTCATACATCAGATTGCTCCTAAAAGTGACAAAATCCTAAAAAAACTCAACATCAACATCCTTTTCTACTTCATTAAGTTATTAAGGCAACCCAATAATGCTGGGGATCTCAAAACACAAGAAAAATTATCTCCTGAACTCCTCTGCTAGAGAGCTGCTACAAATTAACCCTTATTTCAAGCTGTTGTGGAACGCTATCATTTGCTCACAGCACTCCATTCAAATTGCCATTTTAATTGAATTTCAGTAAGACCCGAAGCTCTGAAATAAGTTGCACATCTAATCTTGTCAGATCCATCTGAAAATCTGACCAAACTAGCTTAAGGACAACGACAGTCAAGAACTATGTGAGACTCTAAAGCTGATGCAGGGCAAAGTAGATTTTTTTTTCATTATGCTAGGAGTATACAGTTAGAAAAGCTAAGTTGTCCTGACCACCATGGAAGGTTTCTAATACCTTGATCTTAGAAGGTCAGGTTAATGCAGTGTTGAAATAGATGAGACATTACACTTCCTCAGCTGCCATCTCCCTAAGCCTTCTGTGTCCCAGTAGTGTAAAGTATAATTATCTGAGCATACTCCTATGCTTCAGGAGACCAGCTTAGTTTTAGATGAAAGTGGTTTGAGGAATTTTTCAATGAAGGGGTTGGTTCCATGGTCTAAATCTGCACTGCTGTGGCTCCCATCTTCTTTTCTTTCACCTTGACAATTCATTCATTGCACCTCCCTTTTGCCAATCCTAGCACTCAGATGATGCAACAGTAAACCAATCCAGAAGCTGCAAAAAACATTCATACTTTTTTGACAGGGAAGCAATGGTTTCACCTCCTAAGGAGAAGAGAAAACTGACCTACAGTTCTGGTTCAGCCTATCCAGCTATTTCAGGAATGCTGTGTCCTGCCCAGATGCACACCATAATTTTATCACACAGGTGATACAAGGTGAGATTCATTCTGCAAAAAAGTTGCCAACTGTAGATATCTCATGTAAGAACTACCTGGAGTTCAGAATCTTCTATGCTGGCCTGTTATACCTGCACTACATCTATTTTGCATGAGAGCCTCTTACTGCAGCCAAGAAATATCTGAGCTATAGTGCATTAACATTTATTTTGTCTAGCCTGGCATGCATGTTTATGTATACATGTGTATGTGCACTTGGAAAGAAATTATGTTAGAAAGGGAAGTACGGAAATTTATATTCACTCAGTACAGAGGGGAGGGAGAGGGAAGAGGAAGAGAGAAAGAGGTCTTCTTAATCCCCAAGAGGGAATACACGCTTGAGCTTCAGTGAGTTCACTGTGCAACACTGAAGCCTGAGTTCTGAACATCTCTCATCAATTTGATACTAAGCATAGCAAAGACCCCACACTTACATGGTGGGGGGGATGACACAAAGGTGATGCTGCCAGTGCAACATGACCCATCTTCACCACTGTAATGAATAGCAGGGAAAAAAGAAAATAAATGATTACAGCCCTTGCTTACGGTCACCCAGTTTCCTTTCAAAAAGGAAACACATCAACAGGTATTGAATGTGTGTGCATGACTGGTCTGATACTTGATTAGCAGGTCAAACTTGGACGTGCAGTTCAGTACAGAATGAGCCTCAGATCAACTCTGCTTCAGGCGTCCTGCTCAACCTTCCTTTGAGAAATGTTAATACTATTGAGATCCTACTAAGGCCATCAGTAATATTGGCAGATTCCAAATAAAAATGAAGTAGTATATTTTTCCATATACAATCCATTCCTTTTCTTTTTTCCAATTCTACTACCCTTCAATTACTTCTCCCAACCATAACCCGTAGCTTCAGTGATGGAAATATCTATTTAAAAATACAGAAATAAAGCTGCATGCTGATTGACATCAGCGATGAAAAAGCAATTTTCACAAGGTATAGTTAGGATAAAGGATGTGATCTACTCAGAAAGTACATTAAACAAAGGCACTAGTGAAATGACAAAATATTAACGTAAGTTTTCAGGTTGAGTAATTTTTCTATGAAAAAGCATACATTAGGTCTCCTGTGGCACTAGCCATAACTACTACAAAAGTCCACAGACATTTTGCTAACACGGTATTACAGTAAGGTGATCAGGAACCAACTGCATAAGAACATGAACAGTTACTAGTACACAGCCTAGGGCAATCTTAGCTGACATATTTAGCATTTTAGAAATTTCACTGCTATCATGTCAACATTAGATGGCAGCAAATACCTGTAAATTAATAAAGGCTAAAATTTTAGAAAACTGCACTAGAGTGACAACTGTACAACACCAAGCTCTTCAAACTGCAGATATAGTCCTGTCAGCCCCAGAAAACAGGTGCTGAAGAACCCAGAGAACCTTTACTTCAAAACAAACAAAAACTCAACCCAAACCAACCAACCACAAATCAGAGGAACACATCAAGTGACATCCAAGGCCAAACTTTAAAGCAAAAGAAATACATGTATTAAAATTATGTTATATGGGAACTTCAAGGCCATCAAAAGAAGCGATTTAGTGACATCACAAGAGTTTGGTTTGTCATTACCTACAGTGTACTACTACATGGCTGTTTATACTTTGTCCCCCCTCTACCCAGCCCCCTTCTGCAATGATTAGGAGTTCCTGTAACTTCTACAACTATACTGCACTTTAGCATTATTTGCCAGAATTTTAAGATATCAAAGATGGATTAAAATTAAATGTGGCTGGCATAATTCTTTTGGTTTTATGATCTTTTGAAGTATGATATTTAACTTTTTTTTTCCTTTGGATCATTTTCATCTCATTTCACTCAGCAGTGAAAAACAAAAAGGTTACAAACCTATAGTGAAATAAGTGTGAATGGTTCTAAGTGACTTCTGGTATAAAATACATGGAATGGAAGAGGCTGACTATGCTTGTTCCGAGTATTTGCCAAATTGTATCCCATTGCTTGACATCACATCCTTGGGGTTTTCATTAAAGGCTACTGAACATCAGGACCATAAATCATCATCTTTTATTTCCTGGATGAAACAATTTAGCTCTGGTAGAAAATGCAGCTGGAGGCATGTCAACACTAGAGGGGGGCAGAGCATCATAGCAGGCGAATAACTACCGCATTCCCTTCTAAGGAGCGACAATTAAAAAAATCACTAGCCAGTGGAACAATTTGGGATTCCCAGACTTACTGAATTATTATAAGTGAACACAAGATAGTGATCTTGTTAGAAGAGATAACAAGCAAGCTAGTTCATTTCACTAATACATGTCTCTACACTTCATTAGAGCCTCAGAATTTCAGTTTATCTAACTAGCTGACTAATATTTACTTGCAGATACAATATTAATTTTTTTCAGCTCATTTTAAGTTGCAGTACTTCTCAAGAGACATCCAAGAAGGCAAAAGTCTTAAAAATACATCCCACTAACAACTTAGAATATTGCAATATGGCAGAGATGCTACTCAAGAAGACAGTGCACATTATGACAATACATTCTTGATATCCCTTTGGGCAAAAGACCATTTTTATATTCCCATTTCAGTGCCTGATACAAGTCTTTGTTACCCAGGTTACAGCTCCAACATAACATCAGAAACTATTAAGTAACAACATAGAGAAAATTGGTAAAAAAAGCAACAGTAAAGCCTGTGGTAACCATTAAACACAGATTTTTCATTGCATGGGACCAATTCAATATGTACAGACTAAATTGCCAACCTACCTCCTTTCCGCAGCAGATAGATGGGCACAACATAAAGCATCACATGCTGGATGTAATATATTTCCATTTCAAATGGAAGCTGTGGAATAAGGAAAATATTTGTAAATGTTTTTCATCACTAACAACTGAGTTACAAGGAACCATTCTCCTTATAACCCATGACAATCCCTTCAGTTCAGCTATTTTATCACTGATGTATATTAACTAAGAGGTGACATTAATAGTCAGTGCTTTGAAGGTACAGCTAACTGTACCCGTTCCATTCCCCTTACCACAAATGCAATGCAGCACTTCAAGCAGACAATTCTCAAAATTAGCCAGAAGCACAACAAAGAAGGAATAACATAAGATTGCTCTTTTCCCTTTCTCAGTTAGCATAAATTACCAATAACAATGGAAAACCCTCAAGCAATCAAACCGGAAACTATGCACACACCATATGACAGTGGCCTATTTAGAAAGAAAAGATAATTGCTACCTTGTGAGCGATAGAACTCTATAAATGAGATATTTTACATATATAAAAGTATATTAAAAATATATAAAAGTAATTACTGAGGAGGCCTGTGCAAAAATCAAAAGACCTTATTTATAGCAATCTGCATGCTTGTGTGAAACTGCTAAGCTTCGCCAAATATAAAATAAAATAACCTATATTTTATTAGTTTTAACAAGAAGCTGCAGAAGGATGTATGTCAACAAGTTACCAGTTATTAGTAAATCAGGTATTTCTCACCCGCTGACAACTTTTGGGAAATTAAATTTAGTCATTTGTGTGTTTAGTTGAGTTCATGTTACTTCTTAGAGAAGAGTCAGACTGTGCTAAAATAATACTGCGCTAAAAATAACTTGAACCACAACTCTGAGTTTAATGTGAGCCCCTTAATCCAGACCCAACTAATTCTAGCTCTTTATCAGTTAGAAAAGGTGATGCACTGTATTTGAAAGTTATTCCCATCTGTAAACGTCTTTGCCTATATCTATTTGTTAAACTAAAGCAACACATCTAAAACCAAACAGTAGTAGAAAAGATTCAAACTAAAAATTGAGAATTCAACTCCTTGTTGCAGCTCGCTCACAAAGCTGAACTTACAAAGCTGAAAAGACATACTTTTCCATTATTTCTCAGAAGTGAAAACTGGACAATACCACCACACAAGTATGAAATCTCACAGGAATAACACAAAGCCATTAGCTTTGGCTCAAAAGCAGACTCATTCTATCATTCTACAAGCTAAAGCGAATCCAGATGCAAATCTTACCATTGTGGCTTGTCTGTTGGGAAGAAGAGGGGGGAAAGGGG
>JANZLQ010000040.1:4436946-4463453 GCA_026212715.1 Elanus axillaris
CCCACGGGCTGCAGTTCTTCACAAACTGCTCCAGCATGGGTCCCTTCCATGGCGTGCAGTCCTTCAGGAGCACACTGCTCCAGCGTGGATCCCACGCGGGGTCACAAGTCCTGCCAGAAAACCTGCTCTGTGGGCTCCTCTCTCCACAGATCCGCAGGTCCTGCCAGAAGCCTGCTCCAGCACAGGCTTCCCATGGAGTCACAGCCTCCTTCGGGCCACCTGCTCCAGCGTGGGGTCCTCCACGGGCTGCAGGTGGAGATCTGCTCCACTGTGGACCTCCCTGGGCTGCAGGGGGACAACTTGCCTCACCATGGTCTTCACCATGGGCTGCAGGGGAATCTCTGCTCTGGCACCCATAGCATGTCCTCCCCCTCCTTCTACACTGACCTTGGTGTCTGCAGAGTTGTTTCCCTTACATGTTCTCACTCTCCGGCTGCCGTTTCTCCCTGTCCCACCACTTTTTTTCCTGCTTAAAAATGTTATCACAGAGGCGTTACCACTATCGCTGATTGGCTCAGCCTTGGCTGGTGGTGGGTCCATCTTAGAGCCGGCTGGTATTGGCTCTGTTGGACATGGGGGAAGCTTCCAGCAGCTTCTCACAGAAGCCACCCCTGTAACCCCCCCAGCTACCAAAACCCTGCCACAGAAACCCAATACAGCCGCGTTCCCTGGACACGTGCTAAAGGTCCTGTGGAAAGTACCAAGAATAGTGAGCAGGCACTAGACTTCCACCCCAGGAACAGGTAAGTTACGTACAGTTCTACAAGTCTAGCTAAACTCCTAGCAGCTGCTTATATTGCTTGGGAGAGTGTGAAAAGAAACTGTACCACAAACTATTAGAGCAACTAGGTCTTTCCATTGACTGCACTAAGCTTTAGAAAAATCTCTTCAAGACAGCAGCTGAGTTGAGCCCCAAAGTCAGATACTCCAATGAGAGTTTCCCCCCAAAGGGTATAGCACACAATACTAGTTTAAACTAGTTTAAACCCACTTAGAGCAGTTGGTTTTCAGCAGGCTAGGATGTTACCACTTTGCTCTGTTTTCTGAAAGCACTATTCCTCCCTCTGTTAATTATTTATACCTTAGCCTTTTATTTGCAACAACACCTCAAGCACTGTGCTGTGCAAGAGCTCTCCCTCATTATCCTTTACAAAGACTTGCAGAGTATGGCAGAAAAAGGAGTAGAAGGCATTCAACTCCCAGATTCTGGTCTTTTCTGTAGCACATCTAGCACAAAGTCTAGTAAACATCAATGTCATTCTGTACAAGCCACCTTCTTAGACATAATCAGTAACTCAGATTCATAACCTGTAATCAGTAGCTAGTTTCCTAAACATAACCAGTAATCAAAGAAATAAACCAGAAACACAGGTTTTTCTTTTTACCTGCAAAGCAGACCACAGAACAGATTAAACAACAGAGAGGAGGAACCTATATAAAGCTATACAATACAAAAATCATGGGGCAAACAGCAACTAGGTCCATGTAACATACTGGTTACTTCTCAGCATATTTAGGATTGTGATAGCAAATTACTTACTTGGCAGAGAAGAAACAGCTGCCAGAGAAGCTTAGAAGAATGGTTTAAAAACGGACATGAAGACTTAAAAGAAAACACCACCAAAAAAAACCCCAAACACAAATGGCATTTGGAAAATGGACTATTTCCAGTCTTAACAGAACTCATTTCTCTAGCACACATGCAAACTGGCAAACAGCCAAGAAGTTGATCCATGCTGAAGTTATTGTTACACTATTCGGGCAGTGCTACAGCTCAGGTACCAGCTTATACATCTGGCATAGATCAGAAAAGACATCCCTGTATATTCTAATATGTGGGAAAGAGTAGACTGAGAAAAAAAATTATGTTAATATTGGCATTAATCTCACCAGCAAAGCCCCTTGAAATAAAGAAGTAGCAGGGCTGTCACCCATCCACATGGCGGTCTAAAGCAGCATCCCAGATTTTACTTGCAACAATTCCTTTTCATCATATTTTAGGGGCAGTGTTTCATTCAGATTTCCTGCCATATACCCACTTCTCTAATTGATATGAACACATATTGATGGGTCCCAATAAACAATCTTTGTTTCAAGTAGGTGTCTCAACCAGTATCACCCTCCCAACCATCCTACACAATCCAGTCAGTGCAGGGAATTATAATTTCCTTAGAGGATCACTAATTCATCAATTTTATCAATGAATTTTATCTAGTTCTCATTTTCAATTAATCCTGTTAGGGTGGGGCATATATATACAGGGGGGAAAGAATCAGAACCCACACCTGCTACCAAAGAGAGCATTAGCATGCATGAGCTACATAACTCAGAGTTTATAAAAGAGCATTTCTTGTGCTGACAGTCTGTAGAGTGAAGATACCATAGAACACAGGACTAGAAATAATATCCTTCTACAAAGGTAGAGGGGACCAGAAACATAACAAAGCAAGAAACACAACAGTATTTTCAATAGTATATGAATTCCAGAAAATCCAGCTAGGGCAAGGCCGCAGGATTCCAACTCATGACATACCCAAATTCTAACAAGTTTTATGACAATTTTTTTCTTGGTGTGCTGGTTTTGGCTGGGATAGAGTTAATTTTCTTCACAGTAGCTGGGATGGGGCTATGTTTTGGATTTGTGCTGAAAACAGTGCTGATAACCCAGGGATGTTGTAGTTATCGCTGAGCAGTGCTTGCACAGAGCCAAGGGCTGTTCTGCTCCTCACCCCACCCCACCAGCGAGGAGGCTGGGGGGGCACAAGGAGTTGGGGGGGGACACAGCTGAGATGGCTGATCCCAACTGACACAAGGGACATTCCAGACCGTATCATGTCATGCTTAGCAATATATAGGTGGGGGAAGAAGAAGGAAGGGAGGGGATATTTGGAGAGATGGTGTCCGTCTTCCCAAGTCCCCGATGAGGTGTGATGGAGCCCTGCTCTCCTGGAGATGGCTGAACACCTGCCTGCCCGTGGGAAGTGGGGAATGAATTCCTTGGTTTGCTTCACTTGCATGCATGGCTTTTGCTTTACCTGTTAAACTGTCTTTATCTCAACACACGAGTTTTCTCACTTTTACCCCTCCAATTATCTCCCACAACCCGACATGGGGGGAGGGGGGGGGAAGTGAGCGAGCGGCTGCATGGGGTTTAGTTGCTGGCTGGGGTTAAACCACAACATTGGTTTAATTACATTTAATTACACACCCATACCATTTTAATGCACATAGCATAGATAACTGCCAAAAGATGCAGAAACCTTGGCTTTAGCACCTACCAGCAACCAAAGCACAATCTTGACAGCCCACGTTGTGCAACTGTTCCGTTATTTCTCCTCGTGGCAGTTAGATTAAGCCAGTTTATATATGACATAATGTGCTATCATAACCTATTCAATTTTGCTGTGGAGATGCAGGCATTTCAGGCAAACTATTTAGTACAGTGAATTATTACCTTAAGAGTCAACAGAAATACAGCAGGCAATGATCTACTCTACTACACAGAGTGCACTGCAAGTACTGGCCAGAGTATGATTCTGTTCCTGAAACAGATTTAGAATGCGTACCTCTCAAGCCAAATAGTTCTAATAATAGAATACAGTGGCTTCTGGAAACATTAAAACTGTACCATCTCAGCTGTGTGAGCACAGACAGCAAGTCCAACACCTCTGGGACATGTCCTGTTTTTTTACTTTATCTATATCAACATTTTCAGGACACCAGTGTGCAAAAAAACCCACTTTTAAACCAGCGGAAAGAGTTTCCCTTAAAATTTGATTAATGCAATATGAAAGTTCAAACAAAAACAGTTACTCTCCAAACACTTGGAGGCTTTGTGGCAGTCAAATGAATTTACTCACATAGCTAGGTTATCAGGACCTAGACTGTATTCCATCTAATACAAATTACAAAGTAAAAATAAAATCTTTTTACTCTATATCCTCTTATGCCTTTCTAGGCTCCCACTTGGGAAGCTAACAATCTGATTCCTTTAACATCTTCTTCTCTATTTACTTAAGGGTCATAAAAGATTACCATATTTTCCATGCAAATTGTTAATGCTGACCAAGAATGATTTGCATCACGAGAAAGAAAGGAAATTATAAGAGAAAATTAAAATACCCTTAATTTCTGAAAGGTTAGTAAGAACTCACAAAAACATTAACTGAATAAGAAACAAACTATCTTGTCTTTACCCAATGACTATTCTAATGCACAAAATTTAACTCTATCAGCACACTGTAAATAATGTAGCAAATAACTGGAATAGTTACTTGCCAAATAAATACAAGTGGGTGCATCTGTTGCTCAAGACTGTTAATTGTGGGTACCTCAACATCAGGCCAAGGCAGGAAAAAAAATTTTCTTGGAAAGAACAGAAAAGACTGACCTCATTTTTCAGGCTACATTTTTTTTTTAACACTATCCCATTACAGTCCAACAAGATTTTTAACAAGTACAGTGTCACTGAAAGGTTACAACAACAGAAGGTAGAAAATTCCTACTGTAGTTTCAATGAATATCTGAACTCTCCATTTCCACTGGCAACAGACTAATATTTAAGAATAGTTTTGAAATGACTGAAGTTCTAAAAAAATTTAACAGATACATTACAAGAAAACGGAAAATGTCAAATTATGCTAGAAGCTTTGAAAAATTTCTTTTTCAGGATCATTTAGCATTGAATCATATATACAAAAAGAATACTTACAATGCATTAAGTAACATAATTGGTAGCAAAAATACCTTACCCCAACAGACTGTGCCACAAAATGTTGTAAGAGGTGTTCAGGAAATTACTTTAAACAGGTTAACACTTAGAACTAAAATCCTGACACCCACTAGTTCCTAAACAAACAACCATCAGCTGGTGAAGTAATGATTATCTTTCATTCTGTATCTTCTGCCTCTTTCCCCTTTCAAATTATTATGTACAAATAAAACTGTACATCTAATATTTTCTCCTGCATCTCACTGCTTTCATCTCTCTCCATAATGACACACAATTTGCTAGCTAGCATGTACATGCCTACTGCTGAACTTCCTAAATTAGCAGGCTTCTCCAAGAGACTACAGCTCAACAGTAATCATGTACTACCTACAAGACAACTGACAGGCAATCCACATAGAATAGAGAGGTTTAGGAGAATGTCAGCTGAAGACAATGAAAACTACCTACAACAAGACAACATCCAGCTGTATGTCAAATAACTCATAAGGATAAAACATATTTTACACTATGAAAGGTAACAGCAAGGCGTTTCAGTACTTGCAGCAACACTTCAATTTGGTACAATCTCTCAAAGTGATGGGAGGCAATTGTCTCCTGCTTTCCAGTTCCCACTGACCTCAGAACTCTCTCTGCCCCAGACATCTCCTCCCTCCTCACTTCTAAATTAATAGTTGGGTTAGGTGCCCAATTTTTCATGCTCTTTGTGCCACACACTATATATTACAACTGTTTACAGATGTAACTAAGTATACAAAACTTTTGTATGAAACGTACACACTAAAATAAATGGCTTAAAATGTCATAAAATTGAAATTTAGAAGTTGAGGCATAGAGACACAATGATTCTTGACTGAATCAAAAGGTTTTCACTTAGATACTACAAACCAAGGCAGAACAGCATGGACAAAATTATTGTGATTTTTTGAACTTCAGTTCTAAGAGACCTTTATTGCTTTCAGGACAATGTCGGTGTAAACAACTACAGTGACAGTTGCAGAGCAGAATGTGTGTCTACCACAAGAGAATCTGGGTCAAAGCAGCAGTGCTATAAAACATCACTCATATTATCTTGTGCCAGAAGAAACACTGAAAAGAGAACAGCCTAGCAAGCAGCTGTTAGGCCAAAAATATCCTAAGTTGTATTTATTCCAAAAATATTTGCTCTTGGATATTATCCTTTGGCTCTTCTATCCTTAATTAAGGAGAGAGTTTTATAAGTAGTCTGTATTTTTCCTATTTAATCACCACTGCCCTAATACGAATGAGCTCTATGGTGATGGCAGAGAAAATACAAGCTAATGATGTATTAAATAGTTCAACATTTTATCCTTAAAATGTTACCCAGAAAAATAATTTTGTTATGCTAAAGTTTATATTTACTTAAAAACTAGATAGTTTGAAATACAAAATAAAGAGTTCTCCTTATCAGGAAAAAAATACCTGTTTTACTCATTTGCTGCCCCTTCAGCAGTATCAAGCTGTTATAGTATAGAAAAGAATATATGTAGTTACCAGTTAGGATGGGCAACACAAATCTTCAAAGAACTCTAGAGTTATATACTACTAAATCCAATGAAATCTGAAAAATATGATCTAACCTCCTGTGCATGTGTGTCATGCTTTATGGAAGATTATTTTTAATATGTAAAAGCCTACAGATGTATTATCCTCTCTCTAGTAACTAAACTGTGCCTCAGTGCAAAATGTTGTAGTCTTAAAGAGGGGAAGAAGGAAACCATTTACGAGCCAACAATAAAACTGTCAGTTTTCAGGTCTCCTAGCTACCAGCATGGCCAATCAACATAGCGTATCATCCATAAAAATCAATACAGATGCAGTTTTTTATACTTAATCTTATTGAGACAGTCAAGATTTAGCAAATGGATAACAAGATCTGTAATGGAGTCTGAAGGCCACAACAATTTTGTTAATAATATCATTAATTCACATGCTATATGGATATAGATACAAGTATTTTATCCAGACACCATAAACACATAAGCAGATAAATTTAAGTGAACTCTATCTTAAAACAGACATTTACATAACTGCAATAACATTTTTTTGCAAATAAGTCAAATGACAAAAAATGAACAAGCATGTAGGCATATACACATACACGCAACCCCTACATATACGCATGCATAACAGCTCTTAAAAATAATCCTTAGAAATGTTTCGTATGACTCAGACTCAGGGTGATTTTTCTTATCATTAACTCCCAGTAGGTTTAAGAATCTTACTAGGGACACCACAGGCTAATTTTTTGTCCAGGAGACAGGAGTTTTATAGCAGATTTGAAAACTTGGATGGAAAAAAGAAACCTGCTGTGACAACCATCAACAACATTTGACATTTTCCATGCCTGTGGAGTCTTACATGTACATATAGTCTGAAAAGCCTGAAACTGATTTTGACCACAGGCCACAACACTAACCTGTCAAAGCCTCTTTCAAAGCCATTAAGTTTTCCCTCCATTTAAAGGCTAGGATGGAATTAACACTTTGAATACAGCAGTGTTAGCTTTCCACATTGATTTATAAACCTAAAATTCCAAGATTCATATTTTGGCTCCATTGTAGTGACCTGCCCCAGGAATCTACAGCCTGGTAAAATGAACTTTAAAAGGCCAAAGCAAGCAAGCAAAGGTCTAACATGTTGCCAAACAAAATCTTTCAGAAATAAATAAAAAAAAAAGGAGGAGGAAAAGTACAGTAGTCTCACCAGACGTGTATTAACAACTGGAAACAGCAATGCCAAGAGGGCTCCATTTAGCATATGCATCTGCAACCTGAGAAAAGAGGTGTGATGTTATATTCACAGATGGAAATAAAATGCAGTATTTTCACGTATTTTATGTAGTATCTCTTCAATATAAGGTAGCAAGAGATTTAATAAAATTCTTTTGGCTTAAATTTGAATAAAGCCACTGTTAAATGCAATAACCAGGACAAAAACCTCCCTTTAAATACACACCTAAATAGTTTCCTAAAGGAGGACTGCCTTCTATAATGAGCTTTGGATTCCTAGAAAGCCTGGACTGCCCATTTGTATTAATCCTGTTCATGATGCAAGCTGCTAAATAGTTGGAATTTTGCTGTTCATTTGTCTTTCAGAGCTTAAAATAGCATATTTGATAAAGGTTTTTACTCCTGTCTAACTCCATAAACATACAGCTTCAAAGTATAGTTTCAGGAATTTGGAAGAAGTCCATTAAATAAAAGAAGAAAGTCCTAAGCAAATAAGGCAGGAAAGTAGTATTATAATACTGTATTTTATATAGCTTTTAGCCATCTTTTTCTGAACCACTGTTGCATCACATGAACACAAAAATAGCATCAGTACTGTTTCAGTCTACTTTACATAAGACACAAAGTAAGGTATAAACTGTTGACAACCACTGCCTGTCATAAACTGTTAGGACTTTAAAAGCAACTTGAGGGCGGAAAAGGTATTACAATTTCAACAGTTTTTCAAACATAATTTATACCCTGTCAGGGTGTTAGAAAACAGAAAGGCTCATTCTGAAAAGCAACAAATATTGTGGCCTCCACTCTGCAACTGGTCTTTTGCAAATGCATAGTAAATCCAGGATTTCCTGGACACCAGACATAACTTTTCACACCGAGATGGAGATGCTAACACAGCATCTCTGCATTGAGCCCACTCCCTGCCCAAATAAGGACCAGCAGAAAAATGTTGCAGGCAGACATTAGCGGTTCTAAAATAATTCGTGAGATGTGCCCCCAGCATAATTTTTCCAGTCACTGCCTAGCCTAAGACAAGAAAGAGCCAAGTTAACCGTCACAGTGGCAACTACAGCCACTCCCAACTACCATTCTGCCTGGGAAGTCCCATGACCCTCCCCACAATATGACTAGTTACCCCCCTTTGCTGCTTACTGGACTCTACTGGAATAGTCCATTAGGGCTTCCTGCACATTAGAAACTCTTGTGGTTCCCAAAGTAAGTAACAATACACAATATTTTAGAAAAGATTGAACAGATTTGAGAAATACCCCAGTCAGCAAGAATTTGCTTTCACTATTTAACTTATAGCCACAATTTTAAAACTAGACCCATGCTGTATGCACAGCCTTCAATGAAGCACAGTTACTAATTTTTAGTGAGGACAATAAAAAGGTAAAAGGCCCACAACATATATTATACAAGCCTGTACATTAGTCTGTAGAAAGATGCCTGCATTCTCACCTGTTACCGAGCTAATTCATGTCGCTAAGTGAGGCCAAAACCACTAGTACAAAAGAACCATGGGCGCGTGGCTCAAGGCCTACGATTTGAGCCCTGACCTTTTGCAAGGTGTCATTTTTTCAATCCAACCAATGTGCCTTTCCAACTGCATAGATATATTAATATTTTATGACTAGGCTGTGATTAACTTCTAAAATACATTATGCAAGTAGACAGAAATATAGTAAGGAAGAGACATTACCTGAAGAGAATCATTGCAATCCGACATGGAGGACAGGCAAGAAGAAAAATCTGAAACGTTAGAAACAAATTTAAATTAATGACATGATCTCTTTTAGACTCCATTTTCCATACCTTTCTTTCCCAGTTCTGCATGTCACAAATAATTTCTAACCAGAAGAACTGTTTTACAGCAGAGCTAGAAAAGACTAAAAATCTTGAACAAATTAAAAGGTTTCATATTATCTACATATAAAAGGATTTAAGCTGTATGAGCAGCATCTAGGGTTTGGCTTCTGCCAGTACCTAAGAAACAAGTCAAATTCTTGCCTGTTTGATATTGTCATTATAACAGGTCTCTCATAAAGCAGATTACTGTATTACCAATCATTTTACTAGAGCAGCCCCCTTAACTCTCAGTCATGATAAGGTCCTTGCCGTGCTAGAGACAAGCATTTACAACGACAAAATTTCCCTTTACTTTACCAGTGCAGGACCCAGCTCTTCAAGATCTCATGCGAGATGGCTGTCTATAAAAGCCTCTTCATACTTCCCAAAATAAGGCCAGCACAATATCTGCTCTATGCATAAGCTTAGTAGTCATCTTTGAATATGTCCATTGCCACACTCAAAGTATTTTTAAAGTACTGTAAAAATTTCACCCATTATTAGCCAGCTGTTTCAGAAGACTGAAAGTAACTGAATATAACTGGAGCAGCATGTTTGTTTTTCTTTACAGGCCATACTCCTACCATAAATAGGACCCGATTTAAATTTTTATGTAAGAAAGTATTGTTGATTTGCAACAATGCCCCATCTAAATTTAGAGGATAACTATCATCTTTTGATACTGCTGTCCAAAACCTCTCACAGCAACTTAAAAAATTTCCTATCAGCGAGTCTTACTCTAGATATGAAGAGATTACTCCAGATGTGTTCAGTGGTAGAAATCAGGTTTTTTATTCTGTCCACTACTGCGAAGAAGAGACTTTGGCCTGCTGTCCGATAAGTATTTCAGAACAAAAAATGGATCATGCTTTTTACTGCTGTTGGTAAAATAAATTCACAATAGATTATTTCACTGCCAACCTACAAAACAAATTATCATTAAATCACTTCAAGTGAGAACATTTGGAGAATATGTCTGCTCTGTGGACAAGTCAGATAAGACAATTCACCAAACATCTTTCTTTGAAGTGCCTCAGGGCAGGGAAGAGGCCTCTGATGTATGTTCAATTAATCTGGATCATAGTACTGAGCCCTTTTATATAAGAGGGGCCTACTGTCGTCACCATACAAATAAATGTACAAATTCCAAATATTTTATTTTCAGTGCAAGTTCTTAATATACAGCCATTTATTTCTCTGATTCACTTACTTGTATATTTAATTCAAGTCAGTCCCAGAAGCAGTTTAGAACTTGCACACACACATAAAAATTGTTTTTGCGAAGTCATACAGAACTCTAATAAAGGCACAGCAAGAAAGAGGCAGCAATTTAACTGAATGTACGTCATGACATTTTCTTACTGAATACTGTTAAAATCCAACCAGAGTTTCTCTGAAGTCTTGTATTTAGAAACCAAGTAATTTCAACTCATCAGGGCAGGTTAAAGAGGAAGAGAACATAACAGATGCATGATGACAATCCACTAATGGATGCTTTTTTGTGCTAAGAAAAAAAAAAGAGAAAGTATATGCCAAAAAAATCTTATGAGAGGTCTATATATCACCTTGCACATAAGATCCATATGGCTTCTGGGAAACCTGTCTAACACTTACTATGCTTCACTATTCCATCATCGCATATTTTTGCAATAACCTTTGTTTACTAAGCTGAAGTTCCTTGAATTGTGGACTATATTTTCCCTTCTTTGGAGACACAGATGTCTTCTACAGGTGTCTTAAAATTATTTTTTTCCTATTCTACTTGCATGCATTAGTCAAACTTTCTAAACACTCCATGTTATATGTTAGCAAAAGGAGATATGATATTTAGAGTCTCACTAGTTCACCTAGAGTTTTAAATTCCGATTATTTTATCATTTCCTTAAATTCAGAAATCTGACAGAAGATACATGTTGCTTTTGAAGCATAGCTCATACCTGCATGGAAGAAACTCTGCTCTTCAAATATAGAAATTTTTTTTCTTTTTATTTGCTATATTTAAAAAACCAAACAGATTGACTTTTTTCTCAATATGCACAAAATAATCAAACCAGAAATATGTCTTAATCACACCACTCATTTCTTTTTCTGACACAGAGTGCTCCAACTATCACATGGTAAAGCAAAAACTACAATACAAGTCTGTACACTATCTGAATCTCACCGAGGAAAAAAAATAGCTAATATTAAAAAAAGATGGCATTGTTACAAAGACTGAAATGGACATACCAATTTAAAATACTTCACTACCATGGAGGCAGGCAAAGACAAGAACAAGATTCACAGCTGCTTATTTTTACATCAACTGTACTGCAACAAACACAGTTTCACGAACTGATGAGGGAAAAATAAATATTTAATACTTTTAAGCATGCAAGTCCCTCTGTTGTAAGTGATCTTTCAGAAAATAAGCCTGACTTCCAGTTTTTATGGCAGCAGAGAAATCATAACTAGAATGTTTATGTTAAAATTTTAGGATTATGGAAGAGATCTTCAAATGTTTCAGCTTTAGCAGTTCAATATCAAGCACTTCCTCTCTAAATATGTATATACTTTTTGTGATAGATAAACCTCAACTTCTTAAAAAGGATGTTTTACAAGACACCTTTGTATCCAATTTTCAAAGAACTATATAACTGAGTAGATTAAAACGTAAAAAGTGTCATCATTCAGCTCAGTAATTAGCAGTCTTAAAACACCTAGTTCACAGCAGACAAACTCACAAGCTCTAACACAAGTGTTCACATACTTACCCCATAATCATATTCTATTTCACTGTCATACTGGAAATAAAATCCTTTGCCTTGCCGGAGGAAACAGCTATGCTTTATAAACCAAACAATGTCATATTAAATTAGCACCATGGCTGTGAAGAGTTCCCAGCCTGTTTTCTGCTCTGAAGGTTTTATGCACTCAGGCTAGCACAGATGTAGCCCCCCTTTGCTGGCACACAGCAGAGTTCCAGTGTAAACAGGGCAGAATATATTTTAAAGCACGCTGAAGTAGGCTTCTCCTTGTTCAAGGCAGAATAACTGAACTTTCAGTTTAGAAGAAACTCTAAGAAACAACTTCAATGACCATCCTTATCCTGTCAGACCTGTCACCTGTTACATTTTCACGTTACAAATTAAAAGAAGTACAAAAGAATCAACCTTAAATCCAAAATATACAAAAGTAATAAATATTTCAGGAGGGAAAAATAAGCTATAAAAGAAACATTGTCTGATAGGCTGAATTCTGGGCACAGTTCTAATCATTCTTTTCCCCTTTAATCTCTCTCTGTCCCACCAAAAAAGCAGATTTAGAAAAGGGTATAGAGGCCAACAAGAATGATCAAAAAGCATAGGACTGATTTAACACATGAAGACTCTTCAATCTGGAAAAGATTATAGGCTAATAAGAGTGAAAGTGATGGTACAAAATCATGAGTGGCCTTGAGGAAATGTATAGATAACAAGTCCTAGGTGGGGACAATATTTTGAGTCAGTATGTCTAAGTCTTTTTCATCAGCACAGGACCAGATGATTCTACAATTTTTCAGGCAATAAATTGCAAAGAAACTCGTAACATTGGTCAGTCCGCAAACTGAAGATCATTTAAACCTTGAAGACTCAGATGAAAACAAAGGTCAGAATTTCTGTCAATATACTTCGTAATTGCTCTGCAAGACCACAAATATCACTGTCTATCCCCATGGGAAATATTTCTGGCATGAAGAACTGCATGGCCAGCACTCCCCTGCATAAGCCCAAATACAAAGGTCACATCACAACACATGACAGATCAGCAGGGCCGCTGTAATTTGGAGACTGTAATGTACAGGATTGCACTGCTTAACTATTCCTTCACTGAGACAAGATCCTAAAGAGACTGAACTTAGAGTTGCTGTGAACAAACCCAGGAGTGGGCTACAAATCAGTTCCTTCCACATTCCCTTCTTCTAACCATGCACTAAGAAGAGAAAGCTGCAAATGCTATCTACAGGTCTGGGACAGACTGGAAGGCAGGAGAAAAAGGATGGCATTTTTCCACCTGTAGTAATAAGTTTTTAAAATTTTTCTAAAAGAAACACATGCGACTGTCATTCAATATTTGATGGAGTTCCCAAGAAGCACCTTTGAGTTCCATAAACTTTAGAGATAGTTATTTCCTTAAACCTGATTATGTTACTCATTTGTGTCAGTGTAGAAGGTAGAAGAGCCTGTATGTACAATGACTACTCTGGAGACACTAAGAAGGTAACGTTGCATTAGTTTATTCAGAAAATTTCTTTGCCAGATAGCAGTAAGTAGATATCACAAAGTATTACACTGGCTCTCCATGAATCCCTGTTAGGTTCACTCCCTTTTTAATCACTAAAGAAAGCATAGCCAAACAAGGGAAATGCTACCGTTAAAAAGGATGTGGGTAGCTGAGAAAAAACAGATCATTTTTCATAACTTCACTTTCAGAATTCACAAAAAAAATTACTCCTTGACATTGCAATGGTGTCTCTAAGTAAAAGTCAAACTCGCATGCATGGGAAAAAAGGCTAATTATCAACCAAAGTAAGCTGGTATTTTGCAGCAAGTTTTTTATTGATTCTATGTTTTCCTAGTGCCAAAACATGACAGGAATAGGTATAGGTACTCAAATTTCAGAAGTGTGGAAAAAATCTAATGCTGAAACAAACAACCCAGAATCCACAAAAGACTGCAACATCATGAAACCAAAAGGACTATGATAACCTTAATCTGACCTCCCTTTATGATAACCTTAATCTGACCTCCCTTTAATACAATCCAATTTCCTAATCTCTATGCACTGTGTTAACCCCTAACGGTATTTTCACTTCCTGTACTTCAAGTATTACATGTGCTGCAATTATCACATTAATTTGGAGATGTTAGAGATTTCCATTATTCGATTTTTTAAGTTCATACAGAAAGGATTTTATTCAAACAACCTCTTTCACCATTTGCACACCTAGACTTCAGGAATGGGCAAGTGCATCATTAGAAAGAGGCGGAAAAAAGTAAACAACAGAAACCAGCAAGGAAGGAAAAGGCTTTTGCTGTTGTATAATTGTGTGTTTTTAATCCAACACTGCCTCTACAGTACATTTATTATGGATTGCTTACATTGGGGGGGGGGTCATGAGGTGAGCAGATGTTATTAAATCTGCCTTATTACAGCCCCAACATACTCAGACACTGAGAAACTCCAACTTCAACATACAGTCCCAAATATATTAGTGACCTACCTATAGCAGCTAAAATCTACTATACTAGAATGCCTGCAGGCATTTCACCCCGCCTGTCATTATGAATTGTGACTTGCCTAAAATAGAGATCCTAAAACCAATTGATTAAGTACCTAAAATGAGAGGCTGTGGTACATGCTAGAGTTATGTCTAGGAAAATTCTCAGATACTGGCAAGGATGTGTATATTTATGTTATAAGTCCCAAAAGCTTTGAGACCATTGCCATAAAATAATTTGTCAGGTGCAAATTTTCTCATTTGTCTACTATTTC
The DNA here is from genome assembly GCA_026212715.1 of Elanus axillaris. Taxonomy (NCBI): domain Eukaryota; kingdom Metazoa; phylum Chordata; class Aves; order Accipitriformes; family Accipitridae; genus Elanus; species Elanus axillaris. Next base: position 4,451,791 of record JANZLQ010000040.1, read on the forward strand.
CTAGTCTCTTTGACATGTAAGCACGCCACATTCTTCCACTAGTCTTAGTAATCAACATTTCAAAAATTAAGACTAGTAAAAATCTTAAGAGCTATTCTCAAAAGACATGCATAATCTTTTGTTCAAAAAGGATGCAACTGGAGTGTGTAACAGCAATACTGTCTCTGAACTGAAGTAAAACACCTCTTCAAATACCTAAGGCTGGATACCATTCTATTCATTGAATGTTACTGCCTCATTCCATGAGCACTCTAAATAGGGAGAGCTCACTGATTATTTATTTTTTGTCCTATGACTTGGCTGGGGGGTTTTATTCCAAAACATTCCAAACTTCTACAAAACTGTACACCTAAGAGCTCCCTTCAAAAGTATTTTAATGACACTATTTTTCAGTTAGTACACTGAGGCAGAGAGTGCAATCAGAACTTGACAGGAAAAGCTTTTCTTCTACCAGTCTTAGTCCTGCCAAGACAGAAACACATGTAACAGAAAGATCATCTTGTTTCATCAAAAACAAACTAAAACCACAAAAGACGACAATTCAAAAGGTAGCGGGGAAGGAAAGAACAAGGCACACAACTCTAACCGTTCCATATTAAATATCACATGAAGTAGCACTTATAATAATATCAATGGTAACACAGATGTCTGAGTAGAGTTGTTTCTGGCAGAAGATAGCTAAGCACGCTACAGGTAAAATCACTGCATCTCACACATGCAGCACAGATTTCATTTACCTTTCAAAACAGCAGCTTGTCTGTTCCTGAGCTGCCTGTTTGATTTAGTATCTCATTGCAGCAGACTGGAAACATATTTTTCTTTTCAAACATTCCAGTCATGATCACTTAGCCAGATCATAAATTGATTGGTTTAGTATACCATTTCAAAATGAAAACTTCAAGAGGTTAGATTCTAATTCCTACTTGCAATATTCAGAGCAATGCGGAAAAATAATGGAAACTGGATTCATCCAAAACTGGAATGAATTTTAAAAAAATAAAAGGAAAAAAAAAAAGAGAGAGAAGCCAGCTTCGGTCAATCTGCACTGAAATAAAAATTTTCAACCTTTCTTTAGGTGTTTCAAAGTACCCTCCAGAGCAGAAGAGATTAAGAGGTGTGTTTAAAAGGCTAAGATACAGTGATAAGTTTAAGTGTATTTTACCGTACATGTGAAAATCATCCATTTTCCCGCACAATGGTAAAATGTAAGGAAAGGAACATTCAAGCAGCTAATTTAAAAGATGTAGAAGATTGCGTTAATTAACTCTAAAATTAATTTTTAAACTAAGTTCAAAACAATCACCCTATCATTTATCAGAAAGTAATGGTTTAACAACTCCATCATACAGCTTTGATTCAGCATCTAGGTATGTTAGATGTCAACTATCAATTCAGCACATCTGTTTGCCTTCTAAAAGGTAACTCAAAGAAAAAAAATAATCTTAACTGTGGTTTGACAAGTTCAGACTGCCAAATCTGAAAAGAGAACAGAGACCAAAAGATGTTACATTCTCATTGCTAAATAGCAGCAAGTTGAATGTATTTAATATTTTAGCATAAAAATCACGGTTGCCTTACTGCAGCTGTCAGACAGGATCAGGGAATAATTAATGTGTCCTGTAGAACTGTTAATCTATCGTTAAGAATACTCATGATTCAAAGCAACGTTGTTGGCAGAGCATTAAGTAATACTACAGTAAAGTAGTTTCTGTGTTACAGAAACCAGCCTGTAGGAGGAGCATAAGCAGCTGCTTGTCCCTCCTTCCAACCTCCCAGTTTCCCAGTTCTATGCAGGGATGAAAGAAGTGTACTAAGTGAACAATTTCCAACCTCTACAATCTAATGTCTTGTAGATTATATATGTTCATTGGGACATTCTAGATTAGTCTCCCCTTCCACAGGCTTAGTTTGCTTACTCAACAAACCAGTACTCACATTCTTCCCCTTTATGGTCTTAGGTGAAAGATTTCTAGACTTCTCGTATTTTAGGATTAATTATTAACATAAGACTCAGGTCTTTTCTATGTGTGCAGTAGCATTACTTATCACATCTTAGGAATTAGTATTTCAGAGAAAAAGTGTCACTGAGGTTATTTTTCTTCCTTTTTCTCTTATCACTATCTGCACCAGCCCTTCACTAGTAGTGGATTACTTCATTCCCCATTCCTAGTTTAATGCTTTAGTAAAACCTGACAATCAAAAACTTATCCAGTGGAAAAAAAGAGACAAAAAGGGCTGAATTAAAAAAAATAAATATTCAAACAAACTTTCTTAAGAAAATTTAATTTGCACTGAATTTAGATTAACTTGCATTTACACCTGTCAGTGACACTGTGGAAGCTTGCATGAGTTCACAGTAACATTTTCATGTGCATATTCATATACGTTCACTTTTGTTACTTTTTCCCCAAGCATGACATTTCATATTACTTTCCTAGAGAAGTAAAACCACTGTAGAAAAGTCCTGCTCCACTCTGCCTCAAGTCACCAATACCTTTTTCTTGTCCAGTTCACAATTCCTCAATTTGTAGGATTTTACAACAGAATTTGTAATCTTTAACAACAGCAGGATAATTAATATCTAATAGCTTTATTATGACAGATGATTTTTGCCAAAGAAACAGCAATAGTCACACAATCCATAAAAAGCTAAGGCATATAGCATCATATTCCTGATAATTTAAGTTGGCATTTCACTAGCTACCAAAGTATTAAGATATAAACAATTACATTCACTTGACGCTAATTACTTGGCAATCTTAATAAATGTGAACCCTTACCACAGCTATCTAAACCCCTGAGGAAGTGTAATGAGAAACATGAGTCCCATTACACTCTTCGCAGGTTTCAAATTCATGGTACAGAACTTGTTCATGGTGAACAACACAGTTCAAATTGCTACAGTGAATGTGGTTGATGTACAACCACTGAGGTAAAACTCATCATCTGTGACTAGGGTGTAAACATTTACAGCAGTGCAAGGAAGACAACAAAGAAGGGTTTTCTAGAATGGAAATCATTAGATGAAAGTAATCCAAATCTCTGGAATTTACAAGGTGTCCAATACGGTTACTGCTGCTATTTGATTTAGTCCACCACTCCACTTAAGTTCCTAAAGGCCTCCAGCGGCTATTCCTGAAACTTCAGTTTAAGCTGCTAGCAAACAACCTACATGGAATGGTGCATGAAACTGCTAAATAGGTTAAAAAATCCATCCTAAAAATACATTACATTCTCAAAAAAAAAAAAAAAAAAGGGAAAAAGAAACAAAACAAAAGAGGAAAACAGAAGAGGAAAAAAGACCTGTCTCTCCATAACACGCTGCTCAAACTACATGTTACACTTTGATATTTACTTTAAATCTGTGATGATCTCATCAAAACAAACAAATCCGATTACCTAATTATTCATCTAATGGCCTTTAGATAATAATCCTCAGTGTAAATATTTGGGGTAAGAGAAAGTTAAGCTTTTTCATCCAGAATTTCCAATCATGCAATTCCTACTCCTTTTTAGAGAGTAAGATTACTTCTTGTCAACTCCCCACTTGTTATATTCTTTTCTCCTATGAATACACAGAAGAAAGGACAGAATTACTAAAGTATGCATTCTATCCTCAAGCACAGCAAGTATTTCCAAAATCTAGCAACTTCAAAACAAAGGCTTAACCTAGAGCTTTAAACTCCAATTCCTCAACTAGAACATTCATTGGTAGCATGACGTATTACTATGATCCTATCACCTTGACCAAAGCACGCACATTTACAGCTCAAGATAAAGCACGTACTGGCCAAATCTTGTCTAAGTTAAAGTGGATGCACTGTCATCTCTTCAAAGAAAACTGATTCACAGCCTTAAGACACATTTGCTATTCTTTTTATACTAAACTAAAAATTACTATTATTTCTGAATAAGAATCCTTGCATTGCCTCATACTAGTATTTCTCAATTTCTCTACTATGTACTGGAATTTACTAAAAATAAGCACAATGGCGAAACAAACTATATAAAAAACTATCACAGAAAAGCTTTTCCTCAGCTCAATAAATAATCATTACATTAATTGCAGTATCAGTTAAAGCCTCTAAACTTCAGTTGACAGTGTTTTCTGAAACACAACAAAATCATTGCTTAAAAATAAATTGTAACAATTAAGAAAAAACTAACAGTTATTGGAGCCAAGGGCAGATTAAACTATACAAGTGAGCCATGGTTTTGTTGAAAGCCAAACTCATAGTTCTGGAGCATCCCAGACCCAGTATAAGGGAACTGATGACCTGCCTCATGACCTGTCACTTCATATCTATGCCCCTTGAGCTGCTATCATCTTTCTAGAAGTAAAATGCACTCTTTTGCAAGAAATCAGGCTTGCCATCAAGAAATACTGGTGCTTCCAGTGCTGTAATTGTTCTTCACCTGCCCTTCTTCACCACACACCATTTCCTCTCTAGCAATCAGCTTTAAGAGGAACTATCACAAGTTAATTTGCTGTTGCAAAAATAAAGACTTGTGTATTATGCAGATCAAAAAAATCAAGCTGCATACTTCATAACCCAATATATTTGTGTGTTGTGATTACACACATCTTCCACTTAAGTGATGAATTTTCTGTCTATCAGATAGCATTTCAGAGCACTGAAAGGATTGTTGACCTTGCTGCAACACTTGCACACATCTCCTAATTGTATATTCAATTTTTATTTTTTTTTTTACAATCCTTATCACATCAAATTGTACCAAACTTCAGTTTTATCAAACCCCCTGCAACTGAGTCCTGTCTTCTGAGGTGCTTTAAAAATTACAAGTTCTGCAGGTAGCAATATCAAGTTTTCAAACATAGGACGTACACACAAAAATTATGGGGATAAGGGAAATATGCACACATACAAAAAAGATTTGGAAGCTTACAGTTAGAGACTTTTTGAAAAATGTAAAAATATTCATAGGAAATTTGCCTTTGCTGCTCTGTATCTTGCCCAACAATCTTAATACATTAAGCAATGAACAAAACTATTGAAAAACACCTTTGATTTAGACTACTGCTATCCTTTAAAATTTAATAACTCAATAAACTATTACTTGCAGGCTGTTGCTCATGTAACCCAATAACATTATTCAGTGTTATTTCTATAAAAATCTACTACATTCTGTAATCAAAGGTTCTTCATACCCAGTCCCAAATGACAGGATATGAATGTCCCTTTAATTTTAATTCAAGGTTTTGAAGAGACGGAATATAGAAAACCATACACGATTTAACTGGATTCTTCCAAATATTGCAAAACATTTAGGAGCAACATATGCAAATTAAATCCAAATTCACACCTGAAAAATCACATTTGACCATATAATCAGATTTTTTCTAAGTTTTTTTTAAATAAATAAAAAAAAGAGGCAAGGAGGAGTGGAGAGAGGGAGATAATTAATATTTTATACATTGGGACATATTCCCAAATGATGCAGAGTTCAGCCAAGACATTTTTTATGTAAGTTCCAAAAACAGCCCATTGTTTCCAAAAACACAGTAACCTCTTTTGCAGAGCACAGAAAAGATCCAGGTCTCTAAAGAAGCTAAAACTAGAAAGAATGAACACAGGATTTATTATTTACCGAACTGCAGATGCACTTAGCACTGTATTAAGTTATGCAAACATCAGACCAAGATCACTGGATGAAACTGGGCTCCCTGTATTTCTTTATCTTGCCCATTTTCCACCTATCACTTCCCCTTTAGTTTACCTCTCTTTGCCTAAAAAGATCACTGAAGTAATTATACAGCAATACAGGTGTTCCCTACAAAAAAATTTTCTTTATTCTAGACAAATGTCAATCCTTAACTGTCTTAAGTGCAATAATTTGGTGTACAATTGGAAGAGAATTATGACAATTTACCAGCTGAGGATTTACCACTGATAAATGATTCTATAGGAAGAACACTTGCAAATCTCTTCCCAAAACAAAAGTCCCCAAACTCACTTTACAGATTGGTATTAAGTCACCATTCTGGAAGAAGGCATTGGCGTATTAAAATCAAGGAAGTTGACAATTTACAACAGTTAAATAGGACTAGCTGTACCTATCATTTTAGGATTAGATTACAGTCATATTTCTGCCACTTCCCTGAACAAGGTTTCAAGAAACACACACACGCATACACATACTTTTAACTTCTACAAACTGATCAGTCATAACCTTCAGTGTTCAGAACTGAATAGTCTTAGCAAAGCTCCAAGAAACCAAATTAAAACTATCAGCTTCAATATCCAACTCACAAATCTAAAATTCAAATTTAAAAACCAAAAAAATAATAATCACATACTCATTAAGGTTGGACAGGACCTTTTGAGATCACTTCATCCTACCTTTGTTATCCACAAACTCTGATTTAGATGGCTTTGCATAATAGTTTTTCCTTACATTTTGTTTTCTAAATTTCTCTTTTGCAATACAAACTAATTTTATCTCTGGGTCTTGGTTTATATTTGTCTATATTTAATCTTAGCTGCCAGTTAACTCCAGCTTGATGTCTTACAGGACAGCAAGAGACACCTGTATTTACACATGTTCATTAAGCTACATTGATTGTGAATAACAGTTTGCAAAATCTGTGTGTCAGAAATTACAGACTGGTGGTACAGGAACAAATCACGAAGAACACACAGTTTTTGATGGAAATTCTAACTGCTCCTTCACTGAACCTGAAGTGAAGAACTGCTACGTGAACATAAGTGTTTTGACTGAAAAGTTAGAAAATGTATACCTTCAAGGATATAGAACAGATAAACAAATTGGGTTTGATATAATTGGTTTTGACATTGCAAGGCATGAAATTTTCCTTTCACCTCACTAACGCAATACCGTAAGTATTTTGATGCTCCTGCACAGGGAGACACCACTTATGTATACACTTAATAACCATGCCCTGGATGCTGCTAAAAGTCTCCTTTACAAAACTTTAAAGAAATCAGTAATGCTGTAATTGTCTATTGGGTGAATCCTTCCTCTTACACTGCTGAATCAAAAACTTAAAATATTCCCTTCACATCTTCAATTTCAATACCATAATAATGGGTCCTAAAATACTCAAAATTATTAATGTCTTGAAAATATAACACTTGGTCCCCTAAATATACGATTTATTTTTTCCTGCTATGCCAAAGAGAATAGGTTTGCAACACCCTAGTGGACTTAATGTTTCCTTTTTAGGATACTCTTTCATGCCAGGTTTACAGCAGTATCATTGGTCCTATTATATCCTCAATCCTAAAAAGAGAGTGTTGTTTGTTTGTTTTTAATAAAGGTATTCAAATAATTTTCAATGAGAACACTCTTTATGTAAAGAAAGAGCTTAGTATGAATTCCTTCACAGACTCAGCCACCCCACCACTATACCATACACTAACTAAATATTGTACTGCACAAAACCACTCCCATCCCCATTGGATAGCTGTCAAAGAAACAGCAGAAGTTTTCATTCACCTTTGGTTTAAAATACATAGAGAGATTTTTAAAAACTGAAGTATTTATCTCTCAATGCCACTGCAGTTACGTCACTGGTGAAGAAACAATATTGCCCTTCTTCCAAAAGCTAGGCAAGAAGCCAAAACCAGGACTAGGGCTGGAAATGAGTAGTACTTTTCCTAGGTAATTCAACTAGGTGGCCGGATGGCAACAAATTCTCCAAAACTGATTAACCATGTGTCCTGGTTTCAGCTGGGATAGAGTTAATTTTCTTTCTAGTAGCTGGAATATTGTTATGTTTTGGATTTAGGATGAGAATAATGTTGATAATACACTGATGTTTCCAGTTGTTGCTAAGTAGTGCTTATACTAAGTCAAGGATTTTTCAGCTTCTCATGCCCAGCCAGCAAGAAGGCTGGAAGGGCACAAGAAGTTGGGAGGGGACACAGCCAGGACAGCTGACCCAAACTGGCCAAAGGAATATTCCATACCATATGATGTCATACCCAGTATATAAACTGGGGGAGTTGGCCAGGCTGGGTACATCACTGTTCAGGAACTAACTGGGCATCCATCAGCAAGTTGTGAACAATTGCATTGTGCATCACTTGTTTTGTGTATTCCAATTCTTTTATTATTATTATTATTGTCATTCTATTACTATTATTATCATTATTATTTTCTTCCTTTCTGTTCTATTAAACTGTCTTTATCTCAACCCATGAGTCATACTTCTTTTTTGACTCTCTCCCCATCCCACTGGTGCAGGGGGCAAGCAAGCGGCTGCATGATGCTTAGTTGCCAGCTGGGGTTAAACCATGACACATGAGAACTGTTTAGGCAGTTAAATACGTGCGACACATCTAAACTAGTTCTTCCCACTCATCAACCAGATTTGATCTGAACACAGGTTGGTGTGATAGGCAGAAATTAGACACCTGATCAAAACAGACTCATTTGTAGAGCTCAGTATCCATTACATTATGCAGTTTTGTCTGCCCAAATGCACTGCAGATGGAATTCCCATTTTATTTTGTGATTTCATTTCAGTCTTACATCTTTTAAAAGCAGGACTTTTGCTCTTATGCAGAGAAAATCTAAAGGATAATTTCCAGTTCCAAATATTTTTGGCTCAGAGCCCAGAGCCTTTGTTGCTCTGAGGTGAAACAGTCTCAGCTGAAGAAAAGGAAAACAGAAATTGAGTGAAAGAGACCTTTACCAACAGCTACTGTTGGCTTCCCTTTAAAGTGATCTTGATTGTTGTAGCATGTTTCATCTCTTCACCTCCTACTTTATTCATCCTAATGTTTGGGCGCAGCAGGAGGATTATGTACAAACTACTGCAAGAACAGAAGTGAAGGATAAATTGTATTTGCCTGTATTTCATCTTGCCAATCTGTTGCCCTCAGCAAATGCAGGCCAGAAAAACAATGCTTGCAAGATTCCAACTACTATGTATTACTTTTCATTGACCATCTTTGTATCTAACCTGTTTTCTCTGCTGAAAGCTGTTGGTTTTGCAGCTATTTTCATTCTATTCATTAAGCCCAGGTCTACTTCTAATACATGTGTTTGAGGATGAAGAAGCATGACTTCTGAATTTTGCTGACATAACCATCTTTTTTCTATTTCACAAATGCTGGAATGCCATTTCTAATGGGTAACTAGCATAGGATTATAAAAAAAGCTTCACAACTGATCAAAAAGAGATTAAAAACTGCCCGTGCCTAACTACAGAGTCTCTGTCTTCCTGGGGGGGGGAGCATTAATGAATGAGGTAAACAATACTAGCTCCCACATTTATGTATACATATTAGCTTTTGCTGAATACTTATCATTACATCATATTATAATGCCATATCGAGACAACTAAACTTTCAAATCATAATGGTAACATATCCTCACCTTCTTCCCGGAGAATTAATATGAAAAATTTCCAGTAAACATTTGAGCATTTCCAAGAAATGGCATGTGGCTATATTATTTATTTTAATTATTTCTACAGCTCTTGCATACCTTCTGCTTTCTTATTCATTACCAATACTGACTAATTGATTGCACAGCAATTGTTACCACTTCATAGGAGGCTATGGTGTAAAATACTGAGCTAATATTGAATCATTACTTAGGAATTTACATAACCTACTAATCAAGTTCTGGAACTGTAAGTTAATTGCTGTAAAGGTCTTGAATATGGTGCAAAAGCTGCATTTTCCCATCTTGAAATAATACCCATCCCCCTCAAACCTCTGTTACAACCAGAAAAATGTTTCCATTCCCGTCAGGAAAAGCTCTCCAAGAGTGAAACCAACAACTTGCTTGATCCAATACAGCCCAGATCACTTAGCATTCTGCAAAGGGAGACCAAGAAAGGCATTGCTCTGATTTTCATCTGTTACTTATCTTAGACAGATGTTGTTATCACAGCAGCTTTTATGAAAGTCTTTTTTACGTTCTTGTATTAATTCCTGAGTTTAAATTTTCTAAGTTGTCCAGTGTTGAGGGTTCAACATCAGCAAAATTAAACAAACAAACAAAAAAATTTGGCATCTTCCACATTCCTTACCAAGCTCAGCTAAACCCACAGTTAAGTACATGCACAGGACTACTGACAAATACAGCTTGTAAGCTTTAGATATTGTTGTTCAGTAACTACTTATAAATGTTTCCATTATTCTGGAAGCTACACAAATTGCACATTATCATGCATCAAAAACCAAGCCACAAGTCATTAAAGCACATAGTTTATCCGCAGGTACTAAACCAGATTGGTATGTTCACCCCATGTATAAGACACTGGTAGCACTTGTTTCCTTACTGTTCAGCTTCCAGAATTAGAATGGTAAACCAACACTGTCTGCACAAATAATGAGTAATTTGTTTCTTCAACACCTTCACAAAATACATTCACACCCCTAAAAGTCACTTACTTGAAAAAGTTCCTGTAAATTACATAGCCACTTTAGCAATAATCTTGTTTTCATTAAAGTTGGTGCAAATTTTACCACTGTGGTCAGTGGAAACAGCATTTTCTATTCTTGAAACAAGGATCAGTGGAAGCAAGTGGTGAGAAAGCCTTAATATTCTGCATTTTCAACAGAGATTACTCATGACCTTAGTCATAGCTACAATTTCACTTTTTCATTTGACTTGTTTTTTTTTTCCATAGATTTCAATTCAGCTGATTAAAAACTAAGTCAGTTTTAAAACGTTTATACCAATTCTCAGCATTTGTACTTCTGCTGTGCACTTTTGGTCCACAAACCACCTATGGGAAAAATACCACTCTGCAAGTATAAAACTAAAGCAAGCTTACTGGTGACAGTACACAAGCCTTACCTGCATCATAGTGACAACATGGCAGGGATTCAGGAGGTAAATGACAGTCCTGGTGGCAAACTTGAACCCCACTTCCAGCCCGAAGATGAGACACAGCACCACCAGCAGCACATTCTTGCCCAAGCTCTCCTGCTTCGGCTGGGGCTGCTGCAGCAGATGACCTTCCAGCTCCCTGAAATGCAGCTGCCTGAGCTTCCACAGGGACAGAAGGATCTCCACGACGCCCACGCTGAGGAAGACCAAACTCTCCAGAAAGCGCTGCTGCCCAGAGAGAAAGGCCGCGCATTCTGGCCCTCCGTTGCCAGCAAAGCTGGGGTCCACACCCCCATACATCCAGTCCAGGAGGTTATGGAGGCTGTAACGAGACATGGTGGGACGGTGCCTCTTCTCCTCCCCGTCACTGTCCAGGAACAGGTAGGAGCAAGGTGGAATCAAAGCCAAAATGCTGTCGGGCTGACGAAACATGAAACGCAAGGACGGCCCCTCTGTAGTCCCCTTCCTTCCCAACCTTCTGGAGAAGCAAGCGGCTCAGCTTGGGGCAAGGCTAATTTGGGGCTTTTCCCTTCGATGCCAGGACGAGACCCGCACCCGCAGCAGCCTGCGAGAAGGGAGGAGCCACAGATGAATGGAGCCCGTGAGCAGTGGCGAAAGCCCCTCGCCTCAGGAGCCTTCCTCTTCCCCGCCTGGCACCGTCCCTCGACACCCGTCGCTCTCCCTCACGGGGCTCCCCTTCTCCGCAGGACAGCAGAACGGCCTGCCCCCCCCCGCCGCCTCCATCCTCTCCCCTCTCCGCCCATTCCCGACGCCGGGCCACTGCCTCCCTACCCACAGCCCGCCCTTCCTCCTCCTCCTCCCCCCGCGCC
>JANZLQ010000040.1:4463521-4490843 GCA_026212715.1 Elanus axillaris
GGGGGGGGTAGGGGGTATCCGCTCCGTCAGGGAGCGCGGCGTGGCTGAGAGGAGGCAGGCCCAGCGCCCCCAGCCATGGCGCCGGCCTTGGCGAGGGAAAGGAAGGAGGAAGCAGCAGGGCTCTCCTCAGCGGTGGTAGGGTTGAGAGTACGAGCCCGAACGTGGAGGTCGCTCCCTGCTGCCGCCGCGTCCCGCGGCTCTGCCGGCCCCTTCCCAGCGCCGTAGCATCACCCCACCGACGTGCCTGACTCACACCGAAAAATGGACGAGGCCCCCCGAATTGGCTGCGCCCGGCCGCCCGCTCCTCCCTCCGCCCCGGCTGCTCCCGCCTCCCGCGGCTGCTGCCTTCGTTGCCCCACCGCCTCCCTTCACCTCCGCGGCCGCTGCTCCCTTCTCCCTTGCTCTCCGCCTCCTCGGCTCTCTCCTGCCTGTTGCCTCGGCTCTCGCCCGGCTGTTCCCCTTCTTCTTCTTCTTCTTCCTCCTCCTCACAGCTGCCCGCGGTTCGGCCTGGCCCCCGCCCCCCCCCACGGCTCCCCTCAGTGCCACCGGCCGAGAGGAAGTAAAGGGCGGGCGGTAGTCTTCCTCTCCTCGCTGCGGCTTGCCGACCCGATTCAACAAGCGGCCTTAACTTGATAAACTCGTTTCTCAAGTGCAGGTGGGATTAACCGGCCAAGAAATGGCAGTGGCCTGCCGTCCTTCACGGTTCTTCACGGCGCACCGCAAAGGGCCGAACTCGAGAGGGGCTTCAGCCCTGCCTCGGCCTGACGGTGAGGTAAGTGTGTGCTGTCAGCCGTGCCCTGCTCTGTCTGTGTGTCTGTCTGTGTGTGCAAGCAATTCTCCTGCGGGTGTGCAAAACCCAGCCTGGAGCAGCGGAGGCCCTGTTTGGTTCCTGAGGGCAAGCAGTGTGTGGCTTTGTGAAGCGGCTGTGCTGCAACTACATAACTCTTGTTCTGTGTGAAAGGCAAAAGCAGGTGGGGATCTAGGTAGAGTAGTGGGTTAAGGGGATGTTGGCAAGGTAGTTAGAACCACAAACGAACATAACCCGAGAGCTGTCTCGTACAACAGATTTCATTTCACGTACCCTGCCCATAGCATGTCGCTCTCCTGACTGTTACCAGGCTGCCCTTCTCTGCAGGACAGCACTACGGCAGCGCTGTCACCGGCCAAACTGTTGAGCCTGCTTTACTGAAAATAAAAGCTCACTTCCACAAATAAGTTTGAAAAGGCCAAGCAGATATCTCTACTGGCTGAATCAAAGTGATTTCCATATAGGTGGGGAGGCAGCAACACCTGGTCTGTAAAGCTGGAGGCAGTATGTGCATGCCATGCTGCTGTGAATGAAATTTCTCCTTTTTTGGGTAAGAAGAGGAACCCACCAGGCTTTTCCAAGATTTTCAAGGGCTCCTTTCCACAGTTACAGCTTGGTAAGAATTCTTCTACAAATTGCTGGTTTTTCAGTCATTGCTGATTCATTAAAACACCTCTTGTTGATCTAATTAAGCACAAACCTGCTGCAGAAAGTGAATGTGCAGAAACCGGATGCACAACCTGAATAGGCACAAACCTCCTGCAAATGCCTTCCACGCTAACTGGACATGCACACACCTGCAACACAAACCTGCTGCATTAACCTGCTTCACAGTCTGAATATTCAAAACAAGCAGCTCACCACTAACACCAATATTTTGGCAGTTCTTTTCTTCCCCTAATTCTAAAATACAGAAATACTGCTCACAAAGATAAGCACTGAGTATTTGCTCTCAGGGGATCTACCAATTGGGTTGTCTGCTGCTGTGAACAACCTGGAACAGATCCGTCCCTTTCCACTCCCTCAGTCACATACAAGAGGACAGCTACTGCTGCTAAAAGCAATCCCAGGCAGCTTTAGACCTTGCCTCTGCATTTCACTCAGTCTCTCACCTTCTGCAGTGGTCTGTGGTCCACTTCTTGGACTTCTCCTTTCCTGAGCTTTTCTTTGGTACAGTGAAAAAGACCTATAATTAGAACAGCAATATAATGTCAAGTATTGGTATCTCAGATGTAGTGATTTCTTTAGAATATGGACTAGCCACAAGAATATAAGGCCTTGGTTTGGTGGTTCGGTATCGTTTTTAGAGAATGCCAGTGAAGAATAACTGGCAGAGAATGTGAAAGTGGGCAGTATTTTGCCTGCAGAAAAGAACATTTGCAAAATGAATGTTTGTTGTCCATAGGAGAGGAAGGAAAGAGAACAGCTAAATAAAAACAGATGTCATGAAAGCTAACGACTTAAGCAGTTAATAGTTAAGACCTCATAGGAAGTAAGTCTAAAGAAAGGAGTCAAGAAAAGGAATGATGCTTTAGAAAAATAATTCAAAGAAAGCATTTATCTCAGTTATGAGTAGAATAGAAATAATACTAAGGTTAGCTTGACCACATCATGAGGTCTCTGTTGACCTTAGGCACATGAAGAAAATACTAAGAAAGACAGGTCAGATTACTAAGAATAAGAAAGAAAGACTAAAGAAATGTATGCTGCAAAACAATTGAGCCCTCAAGAGCTATCAGGTAAAAATTGCTCCATAAGTATATTCACACTAAGAGGAAGACAGAGAAAAAAAGATTAATGCCCTACTCAACAGAGAAGAAAAATCTCGCAACAAATTATAAAGAAAGCTGAAGTGATTGGTGCCTTTGTGGTATCAGACTTCCAAAAAAAGATCACAGGCAAGCAAATAGTTAGGACTGGTGATGCCAAGAACAAATTACCTCAGCCCAGAGTAGGTAAGCAACAGATTAGGAGCACTCAGATAAACCAAATACATTCAGATTGTTTGAGTGTAGTGAACATCATCGAAAGACTGTTAAAGAACTGGCTGAATTAAGAAGGTGAATGAGATGCTGAAAAAACAGAAGAGGCAACTGTAAATGGCTGCTATCAAAGTGAGGATGGAGCCAAAGAAATACAGCTCAATCAGTGTAATTAACTTAAATCTCCAGAGAAATCCTGGGACAAATAACCTCACAAACTAGTATTAGCACCTAGATGATAACCAGCGAACGACAGCAGCCAACATGGATCTGTCAAAAATAAATCATGCCAGATAACTTGATTTTCTCCTCCAGTAAGGAACAGGCCTTGTGGATAGGACAGCGCCTGCTGTCAGTTTGGTTAGGTTTTTGACACTTACATGACATTTTCATTAAAAAGTTAGAGAAATACGGTCTGGATAAACATATTCTAAGGTCTATACAAAACTGACTGGATAGCAAGCAGTATTTCACTGTCAAAAGGAGGGAACATACTGCTGGCTTCCTAGAGCCTGTCTTCAGTCTGGGTCTTTTTGTTATTAATAATGTAAATAACAGAACAGAGAACATACTTATTAATTTTGCAGGTGACACAAAGCTGAGGGGGACAGAATTAAATTTTAAAATAGTCTTGACCATTCAGAAACACGCTTTTTTAAAAAAATAAAGAAGATACTCAGTAAGATCAAGTTGCATCATAGTACAGCAGATTATGGTATAAGCCGCCTGGTATAAATCATCACTGCCTTTCCTCTTCCCCTTGCTACTCATTTTCTCTCACACTGTCTTACGCCAACATAAGCTTTTCTGGGGCTATGTAGTTGACTCTATGAGGAAGCCGATTAACATTACAGTTATAGTTCCAGAGGTAGTTGTAACCTGGAGCACTTTGCTGATCTATTTGATCCTACTTTGGGTCATGGTGCTGGATGAGGCGACCTGCTGATTTCTTGTTTTTCTGTGATTTTCCACCCATTAGAAAGAAGGAACATAGTTGGTATAAAACTGGACATCCTGGTATGATTGAGGTTTCTTTGCAACAGCACAGTATCATTAATTCATGTTCAGATTGTGATCCAGTATAAATCCAGAAGATCTCGTTCTCTGATCTTGATCTGGTGGGTAGCTTAGACACACATCCACTATGCTCTCTTTTTCAGTTTCTTCAGCTTCTTTGAAAAGCACTCTGCAATCTGCAAATAACAATTTAGTATTATTGACTGAATGCTAAGCTGTTGCTCTTTTCTGTTTGTTAACCATTTCTTCTCATCCTTTCACTGAGTAATTTAGGCTCTTACTAAGTTCCATTGTAAACACATATATCTTCTATGTCAATAGAAATGATACTCTAAAAGCAATAAATTCCCATAACTAAAGGGCTTGCACAGGAGCCTGAGGCTTGGTCTTGTATCTAACGTGAGATTTATTTTTCTAGCGGTGGCTTCTTGAAATATAAAAATGATGAAATCTAATGTTAATCTGTGAAGAAATGCCAGGGCCCTGGGCGTACCAGTAGTCTCTAACCACCCAGAGCAGCCCTGTGTGGGGCTTCTACTCGCAAGTGATCTGCCTGGGAGCTCCATGTTGGCTATGGCCTGGACCCCAGTCCTCAGCCAAGCTGTGCCGTAGGCAGACCTCCATCCTCAGCTCTGTCCTTGGCTGTTCCTGACTTGCTGACTGGGCTTCCCACACTGGCCTTGGACCTGACTTGTCACCCCTCATTTCTCTAATGATCACTGGACTCTCAACAGAACCCGTTGCTGTCCCCAGCCCAGTTCTGTTGGCCTGGCTTGGTGCTGTGGGATTGCAGCCTTGTTGGTAAGGTCACTGCCTCTACCCGTGCGTGGTCATCCTTGGCTCCTGCCTTGGTGGGGCAGTCCCACTCTCGCTGCTCCCTGACAATGTGTGAAATTCAAAGTCAGCTCATGTAATGTTGCTGCCCCTGTAAAATAGAACTCTGCATCTTGTCTCTCCCTAATGTATCATTTGCAAATTCCATCTTAAGTAAGCCTGGAAATAAAGGCAAGGCCTTAAGTCTTGTATGTGGTAGATACCATCAGTAAGTATTGGAAGTTGAATTCCAAAGCAGAGGGACTAAAAGACCTCAATTCTTACTCAGAAAAGCATTTAAGCATGTGCTTAGCTTAAGCCTGTCCTCAGATCTGTTGAATGTAAGTGTATAAATTGAGACCTTCCTCAACAAGCTATATTGCTGTACTTCAGAAATGTGATTCTACATATCAGTATGTAGTGTAGATTTACTAGAAACTGTGTGTCCTTGTATTGAGTTGTTAAAAAAAAAAAAGAAAACCCACAAACAAAATGAGCAACAAAGTAAAATAATATTTTAAGTCTTGAAATGTTTCTGGTGAATAAAATTCACAGGTATAGCTGAAGATATCAGCAGAGTTACTATAATTTTTTTGTGCACTTTCATGCACAAAGTAGTAAAATCCTACTTATTAGGAGTTTATTATAGTCTTCTAGCTGATGAAAACTAGACGGAAGTGTCAGGATGAATGATTAATCCTTTATTTATAAATCATAATGTATTATGCAAAAAGAGATGACCACAGCTTTAGGGAAAAAAAATCCACTATATTGTGGGTACTAATGTAAAGCTAAAAAAAACCAAAAAACTGAGAGAGACTGTCATCTTGGTAATGGTTGGAGCTGGGTGCAATTGTCAGATCTCTGAGCACGTTACACACACTGTCCTCTCACACCAGTCTGTTGTTTTGGAGCTGATGCATCTCTTTGAAGCATAGGGAAGAAGGGGGTTTATTCCTGTTTTTTCAAAGAACCTGAAGCATAAAGCGATTGTGTCTTGTCTAATTTCACATAGTCTGTGGCAGTCAGAACTGAAACAAAAAACCTTCCCGCCTTGTTGTACCTGTAACTTCCGTTTTATCTTCTCTTCCATTACCTCTTTTCTTCTCCCACCTTTATTAGACATTTCTTGGTCAGCCATGAGTAACACAGCTTGACCGTGCATTCAGGACAACAGTTGGCTTTGTTCCCTTAGCTTGCAAATTAGCATTATTGTAGTTTTATGGGCTTGGACTAGATAGCGAGAAGTGAGCCTTGTGTGAATTCCTACTCTTACGGATATAGGAACTAGGAAGGAAATGAGAATTGCCTACCTAAAACAGGAAGGAAAGAGGGCACCTGGATTGAAGGGAAAAGCAGGAATGGGGTTTTGCAAAGAGCTGGGATTAGGATGACCACTTAAAGTACTGCTGCTTATTTAGAAGTTTTTTAACAAAATAATGTGAACATTACATGCAGGGTCTTTGATCATATTTGGATATGCAAATTGAGTCAATTAGCAATGAATTTATCACTCTCATATGTTTAAAATGGAAGCTGGGTTGAGTCTCCTTGTTGGTCTGTTATTTATTGTCCAAAGAACAGTACTGGGCACAGTATGGCCATCTGAAGTATGCTTTCAGCAGTCAGAATGAGACTTGGAATGGCCACTGGGCAGCACTTGCAAACTGTGAGCATGAATATAGTCAAGTCGTGTGCGCAGAAAGCAACAACATTTCTACTGCTTCGACTTGTAAACTAGAAGGCTTGTTTCTGTACAAAATAGAAACCAGAGTCTCTTTGGCTTTCTACTAACATCCTACCTCTTTCCACTTTTCATCTGGCCTTCTTGCTGCATTCCTTGTAGCCCAGGAATTACATCAAATGTACCTTCTTCCCTTCACAAATTAGAAAAATTGCTCCCCTACCCTGACTAAATCTTCCAGTTTTTGTATATGACTTATAAAAGGTAATGTTCAGGTTGGTGGTTCATTCTCAAGTTTTAGCAAGAAAATCAACACTCTCCCTCCTAGGGCACAAGACGATGCCTCCCAGCGAATCAGTAAGGTCCTGTCTTTCTTCTTGAATGATGATATCAGCAAGTGAAATAATCAAAAGCTAGTGGTTATACTGTCATTAATCCCTAGAGTAAATATTCCCCGCCTCCCAAAAAAGGAGGTGTTTATAGGGACTAAACTTTTTCATGTTGAATTATCTACAGTTCACATTTTGAAAACTGTATTTGCAACCAGAAGTGCCTATAGGGCAAACACCTGGAAAAATTCAGTCTGGTAAGCCACTCAGTACAGGGTGGCTTTTTTTGTTGTTAGTTTATTGTTTGTTTTTCTTTTTTCTTGCTACAAATCTAGGTTCATAGAGATTCTTCCATCAGTTATTCTAACTTTCTTCTGTTTAGTCAGTTGCTCACATGTATTTTTTATGAATTTAAAGAAAGGCTTGTGGTAGTGTAATTGCTGATTTCCTCTCAAGGATTTTTCTTGAGAGAAAGATGAAAGGCTGTTGCATTTATCGTATCTCTCCCTGTCAGCTAATTTAGCTAGAACATATGCTAGACAATAGTGAAAAAAAAGTAAAAGTCAACTTGAAACATTCAAAAGAAAAGCTTTAAAAAGCATATCATATTTTCATGGTTTTTAATCTGATGGACTGAAAATAATGATATAAAGCACCAACAGAAACTTGTTAGGTGAAAACTGTGTGAACCAGCTTTTTGTTGAATCACATTTCTGTCATGTTTGCAGTATTTGACTTATTTTCTCCCTTATATAAAAAGCTGCACTATTAATAGACACAAAAACAGTTGAATGTAAAAGCAGGGAGAAATGCAGAAATACCATGAATATGTGAGCCTCGCTTTGAGATAAAGGAAATCATAGTTAACAGTTCATCTGCATATTAATTACTCTACCCATGTTGAAGTTAAAAGGCCAAACAGTACTGTCAGGAACTGTAATACAGGTTGAAGATGCATCTGCAAAATGGTGATAAGTGTTTCTTTGTAGGTTCATATGTTAAATGAGTAAAGGCATTCTCTGAAGTTGTTTGGAGCTTGGGGAAAAATATTTTTGTTAAGGTGAGTGTGAAAAGAAATGGATCTGCTATAAAACATATAAAATGTGTTCTTAAGAAAATTAAAGTTTCCATCCAGATGCTATTTATGTGTTCTTAAACTTGAAGTATCTTGAGAACTAACGGAAAGAAGGTGTGTGTGCTCTTTTCACACATCAGTAAGTAAACATTTTATGCCTTAAAGTGCTCAATGACATTCATTCCCTTTTGTGTTTGTGTCCTGTATTGTTTAGCCATTTTTCAGTTTTCAAGGCATTTGCTTTGTTTCATGTCCAGTGCTAGCATCATAATATTGCTAAGTATAATAAAAGGCTTTTCACAAAGAATCACCCAAACTCTTTCTCTTGGAAGCTCAGCCTTAACAGCACTTTTCCCACCGTTGCCTTCCAAGTCAAAATATTATATTAATATAATGCACACTTATAGATGCTTATAACCACAACAATTCAATAAATTCCCTAACAATGCTTAGCTAGTCTTTCAGTGAACCAAACCCAAATGGAAGGTGTTCTCTGAAATATCAATAGGTAGACTACAAGATACTTTTCATGCTGATGTCTCAGAAAAATAAGTGAAGTCAATGAATGAAATAACTGATTAATTTGATTGCCATATTAGTTTTACAAGAATTGTTAGCCTGGTTCATGTTTGTTAGAGTTGATTTTAGCTATGACTGGTGTTATGTAGGAGGTATGTGATTCTCTAAATCTGCAGGGAGAAGAATCTGTGCTTTCTATTTTTGTTCTGTTTTGCTGTGTTTTACGGGGCATACTGACATCCGTAAAGACTTACTGAAAACTCTTTTACTTAAGACTGAGTTCAGTCTTAAAAACTGAAATCTAAATTCTGATTTTGAGAGACTCTGTCACTACTTACGAATCTCAGCCTGAGAGATTCTGAACACTTCTGTCTTCCCTAGGCTTCTGTGTGGAATTTACCTTTATTATTAATACCACAGTGATATTTGGTGTTCAAAATCAGGGAACCTCTATACTTAACATAATGTGAAACAAATGTAATTCCAGTCTCAGAAACAAAACAGAAGGTAGGAAGGACAACTATTACATGATGTAATCTCTGGTTAATTAAGTTGTTTGAAATTTGTACTTGTATTTGAAATAGTATATGATCAGGTCTGTTATGTCATATTATTGTGTTATCACTGTGTATTTTTATGTCTTGTGACTTTTAGGGAAGGAGGCGTTCAATACCTCAGCTTTTACAGTGATACATCAGGCAGTGTACAGTTTTTGGAAAGATTTCTGAGCCAGACACGGGTTCTATTAGATCCTTCTATCATTTATTAACATACAGAGATACCAGTCACACATTTTAACATTTCTGTTGAATATAACACAGGAAAATAGATGCTGTAAAATACCAAAAGGCTCCTCTTATACCCTTGTATTGGGTTTTTGCAGCAAGGTTTTGGTAGCGGGAGGGAGGGGGGCTACAGGGGGGCTTCTGTGAGAAGCTGCCAGAAGCTTCCCCCATGTCCAACAGAGGCAATGCCAGCCAGCATTAAGATGGACCCACCTGGCCAAGGCTGAGCCCAGCAGGGAGAGTGGTAGACCCTCTGCAATAACATATTTAAGAAGGGGAAAAAACTGCTGTGCAACAGCAGCCAGGAGAGAGGAGTGAGAATATGTGAGAGAAACGACCCTGCAGACACCCAGGTCAGTGAGGATTCCCCTGCAGCCCATGGTGAAGACCACAGTGAAGCATGTCTTTAGTTTGTTTTAATAAGTTATTGAGGAAAAATGGGTATATTCAGATGTTTTCTGTGCAAGTTCATGCATTTCATAAAGTGTAGGAGCCTCACACAAGACAGAGGTCACGTTTATGTTCTTTGTTATTGAAAGGTTTAGTTCAGTATTTTGTTAAGATAACTCTACTGAAGAATGAGCCCTCCAGTGGTTGTTCACCCTCTTAAATGCTCATTATAATGCTCTATTAACTAACACAATAAAAAAAAAGAACCACCCGTTATTTTTCAGTAGCAGGACAATTTTTGTTGTTTTATCTCACTGTTGTTCTCACTACTTTTGTACACACAGGAAATGAAATAGTAAGAATTGGGCTAGTTCCACTCTAATGATACACGAGACACCTGCATGAGACAGGATACTCTTCTGTAAGGGAGTTTTACTTTAAATACCAAGAATACATGCCTGTTTCTGCAAAAGGCGTGGTGACAGGGCATTTAGTTACTGAGGGCTTGGCAGGGGCCTAGGCACACCAAGCATTTTTTAAGACTTCATACACTGACAGAACAAATGTTGGAAAAAGTTGTCCATGTTTGCAGAAGGCAGGCAGGAATCGTGTTCTCTCCTGTTGGAGCTGAAAGAGGGAGATAGGTTTTGCCGTTCTCTAATGAGATGGGCTAAGAAGGAACCAGGTTTAAACTGCAGTAGTCACTGGACTGAAATTTAGTGATAAATAACTTGAATTAACTTTTCTTGAAATGTGTAAGGATTGCATTTTTTTTTAAAGGAGTTGATGTGTAAATGTAAGGTTTTTTTGCTTAGGCCAATGTAATGCACAGTGTTTGAAGGAAACGATAATAAGTATCTTACGCAGATTTAGTATCTCTGCTTATGTTCTCATCTCAGTATTCAGGTGAATCCTTTATTCATACCACATCAGTGGATGCTTGCTAACAGTTTTCAGTAATAGAGCAGGGGAGGCAAAAGAGTTTTTCCTTTTCAGGTCTGTGATTTCCAGATAGCTCAGCCCCTTTTAGTCTCTTTCATAAATCTTAGAAATTTTTACCACAGAGCTCTCTAAATTTATCAGGATTCATGGCTTATGTAAATGTGAGCATTTTAACAGCTTGGCCAATGGTATGCCTCATGCTTCAGAGCTAGTTGGTTTTTGTTTTCTCCTCTGGCTGATTGCTGGGAAGATGTTTTCCACAATCTCAACCCTGACAAAATCTTTTCCTGCCCAGACAGGGGGTCAGGGCTTATGGTACTCAGTACAGGTGTTTTACCCAGCAGATCATATTGGACTCAGTAACAGATTTTTCCATTTAGAAACTGACTAATGGCGAAAAGAGGTACCCGAATTATTTCCCTAAAGCCTTCTTTACTAGAAACAGAGAAAAAGGGCTAAGCAGGAACAGTGGTGTGTGTGCATAGCTTAAAGGAGTGGCCGGGCCTCCGGAAGCACATAGTTGAAAACTTTATCCAATAAAGAGAGAAGGAAGTAAGAAAAATATTTATATCCCAGCTTGAAACATTTCAAGTTACTCATGTTTTTCAGATCCATTTGCTGACATTTATAAAGTCCAAAGAGCACAAATGTCAGCTAGATAAGCAAAGAAAAATCACACAAGCAGAATAAGGTACAGTGTTCTCAAAAGTTTCTTTAAAACCTTCAGTATAATACTAGTACATGCCCTCTCCTATTTCTGTAATGCCATGAGGTATCTGCAAATTATGTAAATGAAATAAGGTACATTTAAAACATACTTGGTATGTATATAATTGTTATCTTTACCTGTGAAGGTATTTTCACTGGTATCTTGTGAATAGAGAAGGCTATTACTTGACAGGGAGGTGATACTACTATGGAAGAAAATGCAGCATAATCAGTGCTGTCTAGTTGGTATTATCAAAATAATTCCTTGTATTCTGAGAACTATTTTGTAATACGTCGGAATCTGACTTTGTTCCCCAAAAATACCTGACAGAGGCGAACAAATTATTTGAGTGGTGCAAGATCAAGTTCAAAGCATTCTACCAATACAGAGTAAATTTTAACAACAGTGCAACATCCATACCAAAGCATCAATTTCTCTGTTGACATCTTAATGTCCTCCCACAATTCTTTAATATCTTTTGGTTGGACAGTTTTGCTAGCTGGCAGGTCTTCTCCAGCTTCTGTTAAAATATGAAGCAAAAATTGCACTGTGACTTAAATCAGTCACCTGAAACATGTAGCCCTGTTTGAGCTTGTGAAACCTTCATTGGAAGAAGAGTCTGGAAACAGAGTCTGGGTTAGGCTATATACATATTATCTCAGGAGATAGGTGGGGAAAAGGTTTAAGAAGGTAACAGATGCCCTGTATTTCATGGTACTGCATCTATAAATGCAATGTGTACATTTAGTATAGAGCTTATTAGGACTGATGCTTGACATTGCAGTTCTAATTTTCTCATTATGTGCACTTTTGCAGAAACATTTGTTTTCCTGTAAAAGAGGTCTATACAAGCCTAGAGAAGGTCATCTGGAACTAGGAAACCCTGTGTGAAGATCTAGGACAAGAGCAACTGTTTTGCAAGAAAGAGTACTTGGAAAGGCATCCAGGTAGAGCTCCAATCCTGGCTTTTAGGTATAAAACAAATACCAAAGGTTGGACTAAGTAGTTTGTTCATGCAGAAACTGTGAGGTTTGGCACTCTGGAAGAAAAGAACTGAAGAGGAATTGAGATATGATATTCAGCAGTAGCACTGAGCATGAAGAAGCTTCTTTGAGACTTGCTTTTTCTGCTTTGAAATGTTGTGAGCAAGTGGGTTTATGCAAATGATCTAATTAAACCTGTGTTGGGTAGAGGGGTGAGTTCTGAAAAGGGCTTCAAGTCTTTCAGTGATACAGGGGAGAAACACCCAATCACTGAGGCATTGTCAGCAATACCTTCTGCAAACATGTACTATTATAAACATGGTGATTTTTTTTTCTGTTCCAAAGATCTTGCAAATGTTTTCCAAGTATTTTTAGTTATCCTTTGTCAATATTTTAGTCAACTCACCATCTTATCCCCAAAAGTTTTAATAATAGTTATAGAGAGCATAGGGGGACTAGTGATCAAACAGAGAAAAATGTTCTTTCTATGTAATGAATGCAACATAGATCTCAACAGATTAAGTTTTACTAGTCTGCCTTATTTTCAGCAATTTCTGTCTGCCTCCACCTCAAGACAGTATTTAATATATTGCACCTATCTAGAATAATTCTCATGAGGAATTAAAAGAGCTTTGCAAAGTGACACAAGTATAATATTCCTCTTATTCATTAGATATCTTTGTGTTTCAGTAACAGATGGGTGGAAAAGTTCCGAGACAAACATAGTGGGCTACTTAGCTAGTAACTGAAGAAAGTCTGCTGGGAAGCCTTACACAGCTGATGTGAAAATTTCTTAGCTGAGCAACTTGTCTGTCCTGTGAATAAGGAAAACCCACAAATCTGTTTTTCTTTCAAAAAAAAAAAAAAAAAAACCAGGAAAAAGACCTTCAGTCAAGCATGAGTGCAATTTAGTATGATTAACACTTAGCCAAAACTTTGTATGATCTGTAGGGTTAAAGATAGTTCTTCCGCATTCATTCAGATACTTTGTAAAACAGTTTAAATGTCAGCAGTAGTTGGTATTTCCAGACTATTTATTTTGTAGAGATTGAAGTAGATTGGGTTGTAAACTTGCAGATAGTACACACGTAAACTACTGTCACAGAGCAGACGTGTGTGACCTTCTCAGCTGAGGCACCCGTTTGATTTTGCATGAAAGCACAATGAGCGTACACCTGTAAATGCTTCAAGACACATTTTTCTCCATTCCTGTATGTGTCTAACTCCCCCATCTAGAGGATTTTTTTTGTGAGAGAAATTAGGCTAGACACCTTAATTCTGCAATAGAATCTTTTGTCGCAAAATTGCTTGCATTTTTAATTGAGAACAAAAAAATAAATAAGATTGTGCAGCAGGTGGCAGCACAGGTCCTGCTTGATTTTAGCTTGGTTTCCACCTCTTGAGGAAAAGTCAGGCTTCCAATCTTTAGTGGTTACTGCTATTAATTAAACAGCTGTCCTTTCCTTGCTTTGAAGCAGGTCATTTTTAGCAAAGAAATTGAAATTACCTCTGCCACTGGTCACTGCCATACTACAAAGGTAGAGTGGTTTGGGGGAAGATAATCTGGGGAAAAAAAATCAGTAAAGGATGCAAGCAGCACAACTCACTAGTAATTTGGGATAGAGCTTGAGGCATAGATACAAGTTGTGTCAATGGAATGTCAAAATAAATAGTAAATCTAACTCTTGATAATCCTGCTTGAGTACTGCTACACAGACACATAGATATGTCTGCCTATTAGCAGAAGCAAGAGGCTTCCACAATTTATTTTTGGATGTTGAATGAATGGCCTGAATAATCTGATGTATTTTAGCTAAACTGTAAGGAATAGAGTGTAGTAGTCTAAACTTTGTAGAACCCAGATTTTAAAATTATCAATCAGACTCTGAAATTTAATCCCCAGGTGCTTCTTTCCTCCCCTCTCTTCTCTGATCCTTAAAGGGGTGTGTGTTAGGGAAAGAGTGAGGGTTCGTATCTTCTTTGCAAATGGGGTGGTTTGCTTTGAAATAACTTGAACAAGAATTCTCAGAAAGTCCACTTATCAGCTCCAGCACTTGCACCCATTCTGTCTCCAGAGAGGCCTAAAAATCTTGATGTTATGGAATATTACACATCCTTGTTCAATTTCCTCATGTAGCCTATGAGGAAAAAAGCAGGAGTCCTTCTGGGAATATGTTGATCATGAGATAAAAACTTGACAGCATTTATTTATGATTATTTTGGGTTAATGGCAGGCATTTTAATCTTGCTCTGACTATTTGTTTATTTGCCTGAATTGTACATTTCAGTATTTGGCTAAAGTATCACCTAACTCCCAGGGGAATGTCTTAGAGCTACAGACTTAGGAGATTATTAGGCTTAATTGGTATTATTACTGTAGACTTCCCATGGCATTGAATATGGCTTGCTTACTTTAAACTTTTTAATCCAGTATTAAGAGGAATTGCCATTAAGTTACACCATAGAAAAATAATTAGTCTAAAGTTAAATCTTCGCTGGTTGGTTTAAAACTGTTTAAGCCTCCTGTTCATCACAAATCCTCTACCATTTTTCCTGAACTCCCTTATATTTGTTCCAACACTTTCTATAGGATGTGGGCCAGCCCTGTGCCCAGTGTAGCACCAGAGAAGTCAATGGGGTCATACTGGAGATTAATTTGTTAATATTTGGTAATATTTCAGTCATGTAACTTGCTGGCCTCTTAGGAAGGACAGAGCCCTACACTGCTGAAGTCAACGGAAGCTCATTAAGTGCCTGATCCAGTTCTCATGGAGTCTTGTTTTTGTGGCAGTATCTGTTCCTTTGCTTTGTGTGATATCTTCCACGGGTTTAATTACGTCTGTTTGCAGATGAATTCTGAAAGGTCCTAAATTTTTGTGCATGCGGTATAAAGTAGTAGGAATTGCATTGAGGTAGCATTTGCTGGTTTTGCTACATAAAAAAGAGAAAATTGGATAGAAGTCTCAGAAATTAATTAAGTGCTAGGTTTACCATTAAACGAGTAGCAGAAGTAAAAGGAGATGTTTACAAATTAGAGTGTCACTTCTGTTTGTAGTGCTTCCCCTACACTGCAAGTTCTCTATGTACTTCAAGTGCTGTTGTAGCATATTGGAGAAGAGTATAAAAGTATTTAACATTTGAAATTATTAATATGGGGAAAAGGAAGAAGCAGTAGCATTCATTATATATCTATTTTGTGAGTAAATTTGAACAAGGAGACTGGTGCTTTTGTTTTTTCTAATCTGAAATTCCTAACTGAGGCACTGGACAACGCTTTTTTCACAAGATAACTAGGACTGACCCCAGACGTCACTATAAAAGCTCTATGAAGAAAAGGTATCCCACCTTATAAGCTTTATTATTTTATTATTGTTTTTAACCCTATGCATGGGCTGAAGTTCATCAGATAACTTCTGTCAACAGTTTAAACAGCTACATGTGACTTACCTAGTTAAAGGTCTGAGAGTGTTTTTAAACTTGAGATCAATTTTTTTTTTAAAAAGAATTTGATATTGGGTCAAAATTGTAGATATACAGGATTTGCATGTGCAGAGTCACATGGCAACCTGGTTTATCATGGAAATGTTGAATAATATTGAATGATCTTCTATATTCACAGCACAAGTTGTACAATGAGAGGTCAGCCCTTATTAAACAAGGACTCCATGGAAGAAAAAGAGCTAAGGATTCAAATCTAATAAAAAAAAAAAAAAACAAAACAGGTAGGCTTCATTAGATCTGCTATTCATAGGAGTAATTGTTTATTCTGCATAGCAGTATTTCAGTGTATAGGCTTTCTTTCCTGTGGTCAGCCATTTCTGGGAAAGGAAGTGAACATCAGTGTAACATTGAATAAGGATGTAGCTTTTAATTCTCTCTCCTCATTTGTGTCAAATGCTCAAGTTGAAGTTTCAGGCTTCCCAATTGTGGTAAAAAAGTCAGAGATGTTTCAATATTTCTATGTTCTGTGTACTTCATGGGCTAATAATAAGAAGAATTTCAATAAAAGATGGTACCTGGAATTACAAGGTATTGCCAGCACTGTTGAGATAAAATACAGTTAAATGTTTGGCTGCCATCAGTACTACTGTGGATAGACTGAACGAAGACATTAAGAGAAGAGCAAACCTCAGTAGCACAGTTTATGGTAGTATTCATTCAGACTGGTACTAGAATGGCACATAACTACAATCAGATCAAATGAGATAGAAATGAATTGGTAACAGGATAGCTACTGCAGTTCTGTAGTGTTCAGCCAGGTCAGCAATGTCACTCCACTTTCAGTCATCAAAAATATTTCAAATTTACCCTTCAAAATTTTAGAAGTAAAATACAATGAGAGGATTTTGGTGATCCAATTTATCTCGTTGGCTTTGTTGGTTTGTTTCTACATCATACTCGGCAGTATGATATTTGAGTCCTTGTCTCCCTGAGCATCTAAGGAGAAAAGCTACTGGATCAATTGTGTAAGCAATTCACAAGAGTGGGTCTTCTCCCCAGTCCACATTGTAATAACAACTTTATGCATCTTTAAATTGTATTATTAACATTAGCTACGTAATTTTCACAGCATCTTTGAGCTGCCAGTACCCCTAAATTGAAAGGATAGGCAGTTTATTTTAGTGGCAGAACTTGGAGATTACTGATGCCAGTCACTATACTCACAGCTCATTAAAGCATGGTGGTGTTGCTGCCCACTTTCCTCTTCTCCCCCTTAATGGATAACATAACAGGGATCAAAATCTGAAAGCAATCTAGATTTGCAGTCGGTGATGAGAGGAAGGTGAATGAGGAAGTTCTCTGCTCTTTCATTTCTTTGGTATTGCTCCCCAGGGGAATATCAATTACACGATTTTTAGGAAATAACCCCCCCACTTGGCTAGATGAACACCATAATTTTGAAAGTAAGCCAGCCTATCTGACACAAAGGTTCTGTGTCCCAAAAAATGAATCACTGAGTGAAAGTCTCTTAGAAGTCAAATGTGACGCCAAAATTCCAGATGAATAAAGATTGGTTTATACTATGGAAAGATAAATGAGATGTAGCTTGCAAAGTCTATCCAACATACACATACATACTACCTAAAAACTATGTCTGTCTCTTGCAGATCCTCCAGGTACAGTTTTCTAACATATTTCCCATTAACATCTCTGAAAATAGGCTCTAGTGTTTTAACGTTCACATTTACTCACTGATAGGAGTCCAAATGCAAGTCCTTTCAGAGTATGGATGTGCTGAGCATGGCTGTGGCCTCAGCCCTGTTTCCAGTGGTGCTTTCATGGGATGGGAGCCTAAAACACTTGCACTGTTCCTTTATTTATATTTGAAGGTATCTAATCTAAAAAGACATTGCTGGACTTCCTTTTCTTTTTCTCTTTTACCCACGATCTCTAGCTAATGCTTGCTTTTTCTGGAGTCCGTTGAAAAACAAACAAACAAGCAAAAAACCCCAGGGATGCCGGAATTGTATCCGTATAGACAAGTAGCTGCTTCTGTCATTGGACAAGACAACATCTTTTGTCCTACAGAGGAAGAGCCCTGGTCTGGACCTGACTGCTGGGTCGTGGTCTTTCCTGATTAATTGCCTTGACAAGCTTTCTGCTTAAGGTGTTTTAACACTTCTGTAACATTTAAAATCAACTATTTGCACTCCAAGTGCACAAAAAGCATTGCAAAGCTTGTCTGCCCCCTCCTTCCAGCCAGCCAGGTCTGCTCTGATGAACATGGACACAAAACACATTCTCTGTGATGGTACTGGAAGCTTGCAGTTAACTTCAATGGAAGCAGATTGCAGGCTGGATTCATAACTAAAAAGAAACAGTCAAGAGTAAATTACTTTATAAGGGAGTCTGTTCAGATATAAACCAAAGTTTGATGGACAGCAGAGATAAAAAGGGGAAAGGGTGAAATTATGTTCTATTATGTGCTTTATAAGTCTCCAAATCACAGAATTTACTTTTTAACATGAGAAATCTGCTCATAAGAAGGAATGAAATTAGTACACCAGCCCAAGACAGGTGTAGTTGGTATTTTGGGAGTTCAGAGCTTGCCATAACATACATAAATCCGTTGTGAAAACACGTCTTAGAAATATATCTGCTTTGTATTAAGCAACCCTTTAAATTCTGAGAACTAGCACAGTCCTCCATTACATACTCTGCATTTGAGATTTCCAGAGCTTGCTGAACAACCTCTGCAGGCATAACGAACTGATACTTAAACTGTATCTGAGAGGAAAGGTGCTACCACTGCTGTGCTCCATTGTCCTGGACTATGACTTACGCTACTCTTGACTTTTCTCCTGAAGGGTGTTGACTCGCGGAAACTAACTTCACAACTCTCAGAGTTATAAAGCAGGTATGTTTACTGCAGCGCTGGATGCAAGGGCGGTCGCTCCTCCAAACTTGCACACCGTATTCCAAAATCAGAGAGTATATATTGCACAACGACATGCTTAATTCATTAGCACAGGTGGGATTATTACAGTTATTTCCAGGAACTCATAATAAATCTCCTCCTTCTGACGCATGTGTACTGCCATCTGCTGGTCTTCTCTTGGGGTCTTCAGGAGGAAGGCTCTTAGTCTTCACCGTGCACTTTTCACCTTTGCCGAGTTGACTGGATTCCAAACCATAATACCAATTTCTCTCTTCACATTGTTACACTTTACTGCTTCACTGCTAGCCAAGACATACAGATCAATCATTAGTTAAATCTTACCTATAAATCAATTATTAGTTCCCTTTAATCTTGGTCCCTTATTTTACTTTTCTATGTATATATTAATCATTACCTATTCAGGTTCAATTCCTATTCTATCCCAGGCTAAAACCTAACAGAAAAATAATAGCTTTCATAATTAAAGCTTAACTAAAAAAGAATAGCTTCTTAAATTTCCCAATCAGTGTTACTGTAAATACCAGTAAATAATGCTTGAAGAAGAAATAGCCATAGTGCTGTTTGTAGCCTTGATAATCAAGGGATAAGCAAGGCAAAGGCTGTGGTAAGTAATATCTCTTGTTAAGCCTAGTGATCTAGTTGGAAGAAGTCATGAAAATAATATTCTAAAACTTGGTAAGAGATGGAATTGCTCAGGCTGATTGTCTAGTGAATATAACGTACCTTTTGTTACCCTGGCTATTTTTGCACTATCTTCTAATTTTCTCAAGCTGCTACAAGTCCTTTATTTGAAGATGCTTCTATTGTATATTAATGAAGAAGTTAAATTATCTAAGCAAGGTAGGCTAAAGCTGAAACTCCCCCGGCATCATCTTTCTTAACTATCATTGTCCTGTAAGAAAATCGGTCTGTAAGTGATACCATTCACCTGAACAAAAAGAAACTGTTATTGTGGTATTTGTCAGCTGTGCGTAATACTGATACCTGAGCTGGCCTTTGGAGTCAGATATCGTTACAGATAATGTGATGGTGTCTGCTTTCAGGCAGTTTTGAATTCTGAGTACAAGAGCAGCAGGAGCAGAGAAGACCTCAGAATGCAGCCATTTCCCACCCCAACTCCAGTGTCTGCAAATATTCCAAACTAGGTTTCATTCACAAGCATTTACTACTTCTACTACGACAATAACAATTATTTTTCCAAACAATTTGCATATATAGTGTCATGTGAATCAATTAAATAATTGACTCCAGGAATCAACTCTTAATAGAACTACTGATAGAAATGAAAGTGTAATCATTAGAAGTATTGTGTAAATATTCTATTACAAATACTTCTTACATATATGATTCTAAGTGTAAACCCGAGGAATGACATGTACAAGTAGGTAGCAGCTACTGATATGACAAACTGATTGTGTAAGTAGAATTCACTTCTGCTTTAACAGCAAAAGGGAAGTGAATGTCACAAGTGCAAGCATTTAAAACAGTCCCAGTTTTGTTAACTTTACCATAGCATTACAGATTGAAATTCACCTGGACTCTTCATTAAAAGTGCTTTTATGTTACAGATCTGAGCCCTGATTCAAGTCCTTGCTCTCATGTGAAGTACTTTTTAAGGTAAGAATTCAAGTATCTTTTTGAAAGACACTGTGTTAAGGTGGGCTTCTCATCTTTGTATGTCGTTTCTGGTTTTTTCATGGATAGACATTTTGTGTACCACAAATGTTTATGAATGGAAGCAGATCAATTTAGGCCCAAACATTCTGACAATAAGGCTACTATGCAAAGGAAATGTTAACTTTTTGACTGAAAAATGCTACTAGGAATGTAAGAATTGGTTACTCTGGTATCTTGCCCATGCAAGCAAGAGCCTGTATAAACATATGTGGATTGGAGAGATAAAAGATTATGTGGGGAACATTTTGTGGGTCATTTCTAAAAGGTGACCAAGAAAAAAAAAAATGCACATTTATTACACTGTTCAGTGTAATATGTGAAATTGCTGAGGGAGTGTCCGTACCACTACTGCAAACTGTCCATAAATAACATTTTAAAAGGCCCTTCTCCTGGAATTTATGTTCTTTTTTCAATAGTCCACAGTGCTGTGGAGGCAATTCTGTTGGACTGATAGGAAACAATGCAGTGATCAGCCTCTGAAGAAAGAGGTTGTGCTAGAAAAATCAAGATATGACTGAAAGTTTTGCTGCAAAGACAGAATGAAAATTATATTAATTTGAATTCTAGCAAAATCCTGACATTTTGACAAGCTGGGTAAATGAGATTCATATAGGTACTCCATCTTGTAAATCACGACAAAAAAGATGGAAGCTGCAAGACTGTCTTGTAAGGACTCCCTTACAATTCAGGAACATGCTGAAGCAGAACTGCTGGAGCATGTCAGGGCAGACTGGCAGCTTGCTGTAATTTAGACAGTTTGTGTAGAGTATTTTAAGACTGGAAGGCTACCTACTTTCTTTAAAGCATATACAATACTTCTGTCCTTGGGCTGGAGTTTTGCGTTGTGACTCTGTAACTTTACCTTCTGGGCACATCTGAAACAAAAAGGATATATACCTGATGAAAGCAGGATCAGTTTGTACTGATTTTTATAGGGAAATATAATGATAGAAGGAGATGTTCCAAGAGTCATTTACAGTTTGTTTAAAAAAAATCACATGACGGAGTTCACGATAACAAGGAGACTTTATAAGACTTGCATAAGTAGATATCCAATTTACCACCAAATTATTTTCAGAAATTTCTCTTAGATGTGATTTTACATGAGTAAGTATAGAAAAGAGCTTGCAGTCTGTCAGTGTTAAGGACTATGAGTTGATTTATGTTTTTTGCCTTAAGAAGTGAAACATCAACAAACAAACAAACACGATTTAATCTTTGTGTAATAGTTAAATTGTTACATAGGGAGCCAGTTATTCTAAAATGACTAAGCATTCCTTCATGCACCAAGACATGTTTTGGACACAAGGTCACGTCTGTCCTTCATGCAAATCTACTGATGTATATTTGCCTCCAAAACTTACAGGAATGACTACAAGCAGATAAGCAGTAAGTTGAGTCATTCTAATCTTACCAATGTTACTTCTTATATTGCAAATTCAGAGGAATACACGTACATGCGACTGCTCCCTGTGAGAATGATTTGTATGGGAGTACAACAGGAGATATTGTTTGTACTTGCCTGTTACATATTCCTCAGAAATGTACTTGAAGTAGCAGCCAGCCCACAGACATACATGATTAGGACTTGTATGATTTTTTTGATCGAGTATCATGTTTTTATAAAAATGGAGCTCAGATGACGAATTGGAATAAAGTTAAAGTGAACAAGTAAATTTTTTTTGCTATCTAGGTTCTAAATAAAAAAAATTAATTGTGGAAAGAAGTATTAATTAGGAGGTTGGCCTTACTGTTTCTGTCAAGACAAACTTCTGCCGTGGCATATGGAAATAGAAGAACTATGGAGGTCAAGGTCCTCACTGAATTTTAGTCTTTGCTCTAATGAATTCCCCAAATAGCTTCATACTAAATTAGGGCAGCATACTGCTTGAAACATTATGATTCCCTTAAAGGAAATTGTAAGACTCAAGAGATCCTGATGAGAAGAGTGTGGAATACACTGGAAGAAGTCAATTATTTAGCCATATTTTTAGCCATAATCTAACCTAATCTAATGGGCTCTTTATAGTAAGCCTAGCCTGTTGTGGCTATTGCTAACTGTGCTTGTATGCTTTAGGCTGGATCTTGTAAAAAATTAAGAAAACATTTCATTTTTAGAGCATTTTATTTTCTGTTTTCTTAATGTAGGCAGCACTAGACCATATTTCATTATGTGAGAACTACTCGAAGTCCTCCTTGTAATGGCTGTTCGAAGTTCCCTCTAAAGTCCAGAAAATAATTTTTAGGTACGTTGTTTTGTACAGCGATCTAATGATTGTACAGTTGCATATGTTCTACTAATAAGACACATAACTGTTTGCACCAACAAAATTTAATATAGAGTGCCAAATCTTTCCCTAGATTTTGTATGGTATAGATCAGAAATACCTCTGTCAATACTGCTTTCCTTTCCTAAAATGTATATTCTTCAGTCAGAAATTCCATGGCCATACAGCATCCTATTTAGGATCTAATACTCTAAAGCTCTGCTCCTGATGGGACTTGTCAGTTTTGTCATAAACTGTACATAAGACACTTTTGAAACTGCATTCTCCTTTGACTTTATGTAGTGTGCAAACCTACCTATCTCAGTGGTACTGTCTATGAAGTGCTGATTTGACCCAAGATCATTAAATAACTAGGTGCTCCCTTGGATGAAAGAATCAAAATCCAAGCACAAACCCATGAATATGTGTGCTCTCATGGCTATGGTATCTCAAAGCTTATTGGGCTGTACATATTGATATGTAGTGCAGCCTCCTATGTCCAATGAATTAATTGAGTACACCACAGTCTCTAAAATGCTGCAGATATCTAGGTGTTGTGGGGCATAACAGGTACGTGGGTAATACTACAGCAAGTTGTCTCTTGCTGCC
The DNA here is from genome assembly GCA_026212715.1 of Elanus axillaris. NCBI lineage: Eukaryota > Metazoa > Chordata > Aves > Accipitriformes > Accipitridae > Elanus > Elanus axillaris. Next base: position 4,486,511 of record JANZLQ010000040.1, read on the forward strand.
TAAGCAGGCAGAAAGTTACTGTCAGGCATTACCTCTGGAAAAGAAAGTAGCTCTAAACTCTGCACAGATCTGAGCAGGTAATAAATGTGCTGTTTTTACAGAATACAAATGTCTGCAAGCAGGTACATGTTTCTATTTCATGCATGGAACATGGCTTAAACCAAAGATTTAATTACGAAATGTTTGCATTACGTATGTTCAGTGCTTGCAAGTTGCTGTACATTTTCTACATGACTCAGAATGGAGGAGTTGTATTTGTGTAGATCAGGGTAACAAAATTGATTCAAGTTTTTTAGTTCAGAACACCTATCAAACTTTGTCTCTACTTTCCCCCTGCTCCTTCCCCAGAAAGCCCAGTATATTGGCTGTAGATACTAGATGTGATAAAGTTTTTTTTATTCTTTATGTAAAATACAGAAATTGGTTATTTTATGATAACTGTTAGAAACAGATTTGCAGATAACTTTCCATTCTGTTTTCATGTGTAAGAGTAAGAAGGGAATGGAACTAGCTTGAACAAAAAGCATCAAAGAACAAAACCATTCATACATTTGAAAGCAGGCCCCTTCTTTTAAAACACTGCACTTTATTTGATAGGTCGTTCCTCAGTTCCCCCCTACTTGAAATTCCTCCTTGAAATGCACTTCCTTGGAGAGATCAATAATCCTTTGTGTCACCAAATGTGTATGACTGACCACTATGGTTTTTTTGTTGTGTTTTCTTTTAAAACCTGAGAGTCAGTTTAAAAAGACCTAGAGTGAACACAAGTATGTTACTCTTGATAAGCAGGGTTAATGTGGAGGTCTAACATGCTTCAGCTTTTTTTTTTTTCATGATGTGCTCTAAGTTTATTGAGAAGTAGCAGAAATACAATTAAAAAAAAAAAAAAAAAGAAAAAGGAACACATTGAAACTTTACCAGCCTGAGACAAAACCGAGGCAACTTTATTTGGAGAGTGCTTGCTACATAAATGGCAAAGTTTGGGTACAAAATTTGTCTTCCGTTGGTTTGATTCTAACTGCACATTCTGTGAAGAAACAGGATTGCATCAAAGAAATAGTTGATTTCAGCAGTCACTGCTCCTATATAAACAACCCATGAGGCTCCAAGTATTGATTTACTACTTAGATTAGAAGTGTTAACATTATGCAATCCCTTTGCTGATACCAGGAATGAGGTGAGAAGCTGTTGACTATTTGCAAACTTGCCCTGAATCACGGGTGAAGACCAGAGACCTTCTAGACTGACTTTGGTCTCTCCTCCACACACCTTTCTCTTGCTTCTTTTTGACCTCTGTGGTAAGGATGAAAATTAGCGTTGGTACAGAACAACTGCACCGTCTGGAAAGTTCTGTTATACTGATTACGTTCCAGAGAAACCCATTGCTGGGTTTTTCTTACCGGAAGGATACAAAGCAGAGAGAAGGAGAATCCTTTCAGTCAAATTTCGTTTTAAAGATAATGTGACATGCTGTTATATAAAGGCAGTTTTAATTTTTGTTTGTGGACTCCTAAAATGTTTGCAAAGGTGTTTCAGACATCTTGTAGTGAACGTAAGCTTCGTGACAACAGGCTTATTTTTCTTAGCTACCTGTTTTGAAGCCTTTGGAAGCATTCCACTTATCCTCAGGCTATTGCTAGTTGACCGTACCTTTATTTATAGAGAGCAAATAAAACTGTTTCTGTGTCATTTTCAAAAAAACCAATGTTTGAAAGCTTTCAAAGAACTAGTTTAAGCATAACTATTTCTTCTGACAAATAAAAGAGCAACTTCTACATCAGTAAATCCTGCGTAATTCAGTTAGGCATTTGCATACCTGTAGCTACAGGGAAGGTTTCCCAAAGTGCTGTTTCTAAAGCCTCCACAGAACAAGATGTATTTTACTCTTCACTTGGATACCCTGTCTGCAGGAAGTTTAATTTTTCTAACAATAACCTGACAGGTTATATTTTTTACTTAGATTGTAATTAACCATAATTTGCTTCCAACTTTGCTGAAATCATTAATTTGACTTAGATGTTCATCCTTCTGAAACAAAAAAAGCATTTTGTTGAGCACCCCTGATGATGCCACTGAACCTGGATGTCATTCAGCAGTGCCCAGCTTGGGGACATAAGTGGACAAGCCCCACCAGCACCAGGATTCCCCACTGAGCTCCTTGCTACGGCACGCAAGGCCAGCTTGTCCAGGGCCAAGAAGAGGTTGATGAGGAGGTCCGATGGCTTGGTGAGGTCTCCAAGAGGGAGGGCATAAAGGAAGAGGGGATGGAAGAGTTGCACTTGGTAGGAACACACAACCTGGAGCACTTGAAATCCACGTGGGAGTAAGAACATGCAATCTGAGGTAGAGAGATGGGAAGCTCCAACTTAAATTTGTTGGAGGTACTATGAAACCGCACCTGGAAAACATTAGACTTGTCAGCCTAGAGGAGAGATGAATGAGGTAGTAGTGTGAGGAATCTGTGGTACAAATCTACAGAACAAGGAGTGGCCTGGAGACAGTTAAGAGAGAATGATAATTCACAGTTAATTAAAGCAACAGTCAAGGGACATCAAATGGAAATACCAGACAGAAGGCTCAAAGCATACAGAAGTGATTTTCACACAAGGTGAAGTTAAACTGTGGAACTATGTCAAGCCATAGATGCCAAAAGCTTATATGGATTAAGAAAGCGATCAGATTTGTCTTCCTTTAATGTGTCTATCAAGAGCAAAAATAAGGCTACTTTTAGCTAAACATCTCTGAGCTGCACAGTTCGTTATCTGTCCAGGAGATGACCAGCCACCATTGGAAGCAGCATACAGTGCTAACTCCATCGCTGTTCTGATCCACTACGACCATCCAGTGCTCTAGCTGGTTTAGCACAAAACGTGCTTCCTTACCCACTAGCAGGACACATCACGGTAAATCCAAGCTCAGTTGATTCAAAACTTAAGACTATAGGAAGTGCAAAATAGTTGAAACAAATTACAAATACATTCTCTTACCCATTTACTGGCTTATGAGAAAGATTTAGACAATAGGCTAATGTGTTGGTATTTTAGTTGGAAAAAAAAAAAGGTGTAGCAAGTTTGTTTGCCTAATGTTCCCTAAGTACAGGGAGGTTAGATCAAAAAAATATTTAATCTGCATAAAACAGATGTGCCTTTGGGCATTTTGCACAATCCACGCCCTCTCATTAGTGATTATTTGATGATGATTTGACATTAAGCCAAACAATGGGGTTTGAAACAAATTAGAACAAAGTAAGAGTAATAATGGACTGCCCTAAAATTCATATAGTCCAAGCAAAGCAAAACCCACAGCGATTTGGTTCAGCCTCCATCCAAGGAAGTGATGCGCTTTTTGCTTCTCCAAGAATGTGAACTATTAAATATAACATCCGCATTGCATATGCAGTTGTTGCCAGAAAATTTTAGCCTCCTGCAAGGTGTTGTCTTTTATAGGAGCAAGCTCTTGTTACCAAATACAGCTCTGGCTTGTTTTGTCATTTTGCTTTTTTCATACTCGGTCCCACTCCATATGGGCTGGGGGAGGACCGTGCTGGACTTCTGCTCGGCGCAGAGGGAGCACAAAATGTTTCCTCTTAACGTGTTGTTAAGAAGCGGCTCTGTATCTCGTCAAAAGTTGGATATTTTGTGCTAGTTCTCTTACGAAGAAGCCCGAGACTCCAAAACATGTAAAACCATCTGGCGAACTTTTGCATGAATCATAGAGATATTTGTGGCCTCCGGCTTTCTGAACCGCGCGGTGAGTAATCCCAGTCGCCCTCATCAGCGTCGCTGCTGAAACCCCTCTCTTGTGTTCCGAGTTAGGCCTCTGTCTCAGCTTGGCGGTCCCCGGGTTGTCAGGAGGCAAGACGGGGTGCCGAACCCCCGTGCTCTCCGGTCCGGCCTGCACGACGGGGCCTCGCCGCGCTACTGCTCCCGCTTCGTGCCCCCTAACCGGGGCAGGGAGGCCGGGGCTGGGCCTCGACGTGTTTTTTTGCCACGTGCCCATCGGCCTGGCTGTCGCTGCCCCACGGGAAAGCCAACAAGAGCTGTGAGGACAGCGGTGCAGCAGAGCTCTGCCTACATCCCCTTCGCGGCCCGCTTTCCCGCCGCGTCCCCTCCTCCTCTCCTCCCTGAGGCGACGCCTCGAGACCTGCGGCCCGGGCCCCGGCTGCCCGTCACGGCCAGAGCCGCTCCCGAGGAGCCAGCCGGCCGGCCCGCCCGCCCCCGCCCGTTCCTCCGCGGCGGCGCGTCACGGTGGCGGCGGCGGGAGGATTGGACGGCGGAGCCGGCAGAGCGGGGGCTCGCTCCTCCTCCCGCGCCCCCTCCCCCCCAGCTACCTC
>JANZLQ010000040.1:4491437-4517406 GCA_026212715.1 Elanus axillaris
CCCCCGCCGCGTTGTCTCCCAGCCTTTTCTGTGGCTGCGTGGCTCATGGCCGGCAGCAGGACCCTCTGCTCCCTCGGCCGCCTCTTGCCCGGCTGAGCGGTCCCGGAGGAAGGGCTGCTCGCCCCCAGCTCCTTGCTGCGGCTCCGCAGCATCCCTGACTTGCTCCTCGGCGCTTTCCCGGGGACCCAGCGGGTTTCCTGGGCCTGCCCGAGACATCGGCAGTGCTATCTCCTCCCTCGGAGCCCCCCCGCCTCCTCCTCCTCGATGCGGAGAAGGAGGCTGGGCTCAGGATATGGTCTGATGCTGATGTAGCACACGCAGGAACCCAGGGAAGCGTGATTCGTTGCTCAACACCACGCACAGGGCATGTTTTTCGATTTCACGTCATGAAAGCACCTGTTAAAAGTAAAGCAAGCAACCGGTCGAATATTTTTGTTGTCCCGTTCCTCTGAGATGAGTTTCTCTCTGCGGTGTTCTAAAATACCTTGTTACCATGGGCAGTGGACTGCACGGACCTCCGCTTACCTAGCTCCGCTGTTTTACCTAATGCTTTAATGAAATAATTACAGCAACCTTTGAACTATTTTGTACTGTAACCCCTTTTTTTCCTAACATAATTGTTTCATATTTGATTTTTTTTTCCAGTGAGGATGCTCAATAAATATAGATGGAGGTTGTAGAGAAATTTGGTGTAAATTAAGGAGTTTCTTATCAAGTAAATGGACAGCAGTCGTCCCTGACGGCTGTAAAAAATGATTATCAGGTTAAAAATAATATCTGTCCTTACTTGGTTGCTCTATTCATCCTGTATTACTGTAGCATAAAAATACGAATATTGACATGCTTTGTCATTTCCTATTATAGACAAGCTTGCATTTATAGCCTTGCCAATTTGAAGTGCAAAAATTAGCAAATAAAGTTACAAATAGGAATTGAAAACATAGGATTTTTTTTCTTTTAATTAAGTTCTACTTTTTCAGTCTTTAGGATTTGCGATCTCATACTAATTGCAATGATTAAAGACATAGGTTGTTTGTTTTTTTCCCTAAGATGTGAAAATCTTACATTTTAAGCAAATCTCCAAACCAATCTTTTCTCCCAAAGAAGAGACAGAATTAGCAATGTTCCACAGTTTCAGAAAGATTGGTTTAATTTTCTTTCTTCTGCTCTTCCTGTAGGGATACAAAGTTTGTGTTTTAATGCAGATCTACAGAAGCCTATAATATTGCCACATAAAAGTTATTTTAGAAAATATTTAATGTATTTTTAATCTACCTCTCATTTCTTAGTATCTGCCAGTTCCCCTTCATTGTTATTTAAACTACAGAACTGTATAAACTTGAAACAGACAACTTTCCCCCCCCAAGAGCCCCACTGGGGTAAAGTTTTCATGGTATGTTAATTATTTGGGTATTTGCATCTCCTGTAAACTTTACTCATGTATTACCTTCAACACTATTTGTAACATACACTGTGCAAACAAGTGACGGTGTTGTCTGTTGTCTGCTGATTGAATAATCTAACACTTACCAGCAGCTATAAATTTTCAGCATAATGAATTATCAGTCCTCAGTGGATGACACATCCTTCTAACATGAGGATTATGCTTCAGCCCTTTTATAAAACTGGAGAAACCACTGTTGAACAAATCACTAAGGCAAGGCATTAGATACAGATACATTAAAAGTGATGTAAAGATACATATCTAGTAAAATAGATGCAGCCTATTGCACTGTTTTATATGAAGCTAATACCTAAATGAAATATTAAACAGTAGTCTGAGCCAAGTAAACATGCCAAATCTATTGAAGTTAATGATTAATAAGTAGAGTAGTTAACATGACAAATGAATGAGTGCTTGTTTATAAGAAAACTGTTCTGAATAAGGAATTGCTTCAGCTAAAAAAAGAGTTGGGAGTTAATTATTAAGGGAAATCTTCACTGTATATGCAAATAAGCATGTGGTCACTGTGCTTCGGGACATGTATTTTCTCAGGAGAGAAGGAAGTTTCATTGAAGGAGGGAAGCAATTTCCTGAGAAACAAAATTTACAGTTTCGTTCCATTTGTTCATATACCGGATTGTTATTTAGATGGTGTGATATCTTCCACCCTTTTTGCGGAAGGCGCATCTCAAAAGTTGGCTATGCTGTTTAATTTTCCTGCATTCTACAGCAGCTAGAGAGTGACTGCTTTGGCGTTCGTCCTTGTTACAAAGTTACCTCCTCTTCTCCTTGTAACTGGGATTGCTCCCTCACATCTTCCTTTGGAAGGTGCTTAGTGGAACAGGTTAGCTGTACAGAAGGGCCCAAGAGGAAGCATAAGAAAGTATTTCTCCTCTGTTAGTAGAGCTATGCTTTGTAGTGGATAGGAATTATTAATACTTTGCTATTGCTTTTCTTTTGTTTCATTTTTTCGGTTGGGGGTGGGGAAGGGAAATCAGGATTGCCCATAATCTGCTGACACTCTTAGTAGCTGTATGTTTCCTCAGAATCTTGAACCCTGTAGATAGGCACCTAAAAATGAAACCTGAACACAGTGCTGGTTATTTCTTTTGTGGCCGCTCACTCACAGAGTAACTTCTATTGCACTGAAAGTAAAATACACACTGGAAGTGGTGTGACAGGTTTCTGTAATGACTGATGGTGGACCTGAAGCCTGCCAGCGCCAAGGCCCTATCTCACAGATTGCTGTTTGTGGTTTTGAGTGGCAGACGGGGAGAACCTTGCCTAAATCCTGGGTATGCTGGAGCTGCGAGAAGTTTTCACTTGTGCTATATGGACATGAACTAAAAGACACTGCATGGAATAAGACTTGTGCTTACAGGGAGGAAGACCTTCTGGCCATTTGCCAGAATCACCTGGGAGAAGTGTTTCAGTTTTCTTTTCTGCAGGAGGTACCTAGTGTGATCTGCATTGAGCCACTTGGCCGAGATCAACAAAAATAATTGGACAGAACTTAAACTACAGCAGGTCTGCTCTCCCTGCCCCACTTCTTAGGGCTATCAGTGCCTACCTGATACTTCATATAAAGTGTACTTATAATCAAGATATGGCTTTAATCATGTGCCAGATATGCATAACTATTTATCTGACCAAGTGCATGATACAGAGGTTAGGAATGAGTGGTGGGGGTGGAAATTCCTTATGTTGTTGTTGTTGTTGCCCTAGGTAGGAAGCCTTTCAACTCTTCAGGCAGCCATGCTAATTTTGGCCTGTGCTGCCATAGCTCATAGTAACTTTTGAGTCAGGACTAAACTTGATGCTGGCTTGAACTTGATCTTCTGCAGAGGTTAGATATGAGGAGTGTGTGTGAGTGAGGCATGTTGGTAGAATTGGCTGGAGAGTTATTTTACATTTTAAGATGATCCTAAATATAGTAGAAAACTCGGAGGGCACATGGAACCATTTTTCAGTAAGGAAATAAATAGCATGGGCGATCTTGGGAAATAGTGGAGCAGAACAAGTAAGGAAAGGTGATTGTGGGCACGGGGCTGGGAGGGGTGGGAAATGTTGGCTAAAGGAAAACACGTTGCCAGAATCTCAATTTGTATAATGGCTGATTTTTAAAGTTTGTGTATGTGAGCTGCTTATGGTGGAAGTGAGGTTGGAGCTAATGCTACCACATCAAAAAGTCAGCATGCATTTTATTTGCTTTGCTTTTAGATTAATAGCTGTGTAATGTGAAGGACGTAAGGAATTGTTTTCCTCTTTCTTTGCTTCAGATAGAGCTAAGCACTTGGACTTCCCATTGAAATCGGAGTAATTTTCACCTCAGTAAAGCGTTTTCTAAGGAGTCATAAATATTGAGAAAACTTTTTTTTTTCTCCTGTATTTAAATTTTGCATGTTTTTGTAGTACAGTTAATGCCAAATGGGTGGATATTGTGCAGCTGGGAGTTCACTGGGCTTCAAGGTGTGATATTTTTATCTCCAAGGTAGAGATAAAGCGATCCACCAATTATCACAGATTTAAGAGTCTTGGATTTAAAGTGATCCAAGGTAGATCCTTGGTTATCACTTTAAATCCAAGACTCTTAAGTCTGTTACACTTGAATACCACTGTTGTTCAGTGAGGACAAAACTAATGAACTAGGATTTCCTTCAGTGTATATTGATGTGACTATTGATTCCCTACAGTATGTTACTGCTTCATCAGTTGAGCATCTTTTTCTAAAAGCATACTTGTAGCTTGCCTATTAGGAAATAGATTTGTATTTCTTTTAAAACTCTTATTATAAACTCATTGGTCTGTCAATAGCAGCTGTTAAGTGTCAAAAAACGGAGCAGACTACCTGTGTGCCCATCTGTTTTATTTACTTTAAACTGTGTGATGATGATGCAGCTCATCTCATCTCATTATTTTTGCTCATTACTTCTGTTAGTGTGCAGGGAGAATGCCTGTATTTCCATACACTGATAATTGGGAATATTTTATAGCATAAGTGTATAATGGCAGTTACGAGTATTGATGTATATATCAATTTTAAAAAAATCTAGATATGTTTGAAAGCCTCTTAAATTAGAAACAAGTTGACATGACAAGGACAGACTTAAAATAGCACATTACGTTCTAGTACTTGTACTCTTAAAATTTGCACTAATTAAAGAGACTTTTAAATTATTATTTTAATAACTCTGAAGTGGTATTCTATTATAACCCTCTTTGCTATAGAAAATAAGATTGTGAGTAATACCAAGATGATTACAGAAATGCTTATGTTCAAAGGATTTCATTTTAAAAATATTTAAATTTATAATAAATGTATCATTTATTTTTAAAATACCTGTTAATGACACACTTAGCCTACCCCGTTGCACTTTTGTTGTAGTATAAGCATGGCCAACATGTAAAAAAGATTTTTCTTAACATCTAGCTAATGGTTATGTTTTGCAAAATTACTTATTAGATCTGTACAGGAGACCTGGCTTTTTTTTGTTTGGGTTTTTTAAGCTATTTTATGATACTGTGCAACCCATTTTAGAGTGAAAATAGTATAGTGTAGTCTGATTCATGTTCTACTTTGCTAGGTGCTTTACCTAACTGCGTAGCATTTTAAATTTAAATAATACTTAATAAATGTGATTTACATTCTAGGAGACACAACAGTAGATTCAAGTAATGAGAGGATGATTACTGTTTTTTCCCTAAACCACTGTTCTGCATGCTGTAAGATACAAGACGTGCATTCTGAACCGCATCTTCGCTGAGGTTTTCCTCTGTGTGTGCAGTTACTTGGTTTCAAATATAGTTACTGCAGTTAGATACCCAGTTTATAAAACTGCTTGTTTGTCTGTTTGCTGTGTAACTTTAGAAAAGTACCTTGAGTAGTAATAGTCCCCTTAGCTAAGATGCTTACTGAATATTGTTCTTCCACGGCAGTCCACGAGCATACCATGTGTGCAAGGCTTGTGAGCAGTAATGCCATGTGTGCATCAGTGTGTGGTCTGACATCTCTGGGCTCATGCGCTTGGTGTTATTGGACTGAGCACTCCAAAACACTTTCATTTCCATGCTGAAATTTTTGACCCTTAAACAACGCAACTCAAAACAAATGTCAAGCATGCAAGAGCTGCTGCTTATTTAACATATTTCCTCCCATTCCCACATAGTTGTTTTTTTTAGCCATGCCTCTGCCCACCAGACCCTTTGCACTTCTTAACTGTTACATCCCTTATATGCCATCGACTCAGCTCCGTGGTTAGAAATGGGGAGTAGTCCATAAAAAAATAACTGAATAACTGTTCTCCTTGGTAAGTGACCCTTAAGCCTTTTTAAGAGCCCTGTTTGCACAAGTCCTCCTCAGAGGAATAAAAAATATTAGCACAGGGAGGAACTGAATAATTCATAATATTAAGTATGTGATACCACAAAGAAAAGTTTTGTTCAGTGTCGGTAGTTGTTATAAGTGTGTGGGTTTTTGTATTTCCCTATTAAGTTTCTTAGAAGAGAAATATAAAACATGGTTTCTGCAGGGCACACATATGTCCGAAGGCTGCTCTTTCAGGGCTGCCAGAAAATCTTTGTTACGCGTCACAGCAAGAATAGACTTAACACCTGTGTTAGGTTTTCTTTAACAGTCTGCTAGTGCAAATGGATTTTTCTTACTGTCCCTCAGTCGCTTAGATGTTTTTACAGACAGAAACACTGCCATACTGATACATCTGATAGCTTTTCCTGGGATTATTTTTTTCCCCCGACTTGCTCATTTCTTGCTGTGGAACCCAAAGGCCCTCAGCTACAGACAGCCGTACGGCTGGAGGGGCTGACAGCTCCTAACAGGAGCCAGCACTGGAGAGAGCCCACTGTTCTTCATTCATTCCTATCTCTGCCCTCTGCAGCATCAGTGGACACACCTGTTGATTCCTGTCCTTGAATTTTTTGTTAGCTGCTCTGCTGTAACATGAACTATGCTCCTTGGTTCAGGATAACAAATACTGATGAGCCTGAAACTCAAGTCAACCTCTTGCTGGTCTTTTAAAGGGAAAGCTAAAGGTGTGCTGTGTGTCTGGAACCTGAGCAGCTAAGTTGCTCACTCTACATCCAGCTTACTCAGGTCAATAGCAAGCTTCATATACAAGAGTATTTGCTAAGATAAGAACTTCCCCCAGATAAAAATAATTTATTTTTGTGTTCATGTAATGATTGCTTACCTGGCTACAAGTCTGATTTGATATTTGAAATAAGTTACTATTTTGTAAATTTTATTATGTGCGTTTCTGTACACTAGGAGCCACCTGTACAACTCGAACCAAAACGTCTACTAAGAAAGTTGTGTTTAGAGAAACATGAATACTCATTATTTGCGGTCTAATCTAATGCTCTGCACTGTCAGTTCTCACACGTGGTGAAATACAAAGAGCAGTCACTGTCAGGTTAGGGTACAGATGAGCAGGTACTACAAAACATTTGATCTAACTTCACACAATGTTGCAGTTCACAATTCTGCACATCTTTATGGCAGGTGGCATATACAGCTGAATGAGTCTTTTCATATTTAAATGAATGCTGCCATCAGTGTCCTCTTGAGTTCATAGGGTTAAGTGAAGCTAGTGGTAAGATTACAAGGAGCCTGTATTGTGATCCTTGCTGATAAGGGGATGCAAATATCGTGCTGAAAAAAATAGTAAATTGATGTAACTGGTCAGATGCAATAATTTAATTAAAATTTAATTTAATTAAAAGATAGTGCATTCAGTTTACCTGAAGTATATGATAAGTAGAATACACCGTGAGTCATTCTCAACAAATGTTTTGTCCCAGAAGCTAGAGGAGTTGAGCAGCCTGTGAAATGTCACTGCTTCAAATATGCTAGCTAAGTCTGAGGACCTGGAAACTGCTTATCACTGCACGCTGATGATGTTGGCTTATAGCAAAAATCCAAAAACTTGTGAATGAAGACATTTGTTTCATAGCTTAAACTGTCAGCTCAGTAGTCAGCTGCTGTTTTATGTACCGTACAGCCACTTGGGATTAGGGAGATTACTAACTCCTGACCTTCAATAAAGAAAAAATTACGCATATTAAAGTATTTTGGAATACATAAAATTAATCTGTAATAACATTTTAATAAGACATTTCAGTGTTTGGGAATGGGGTTTGGGGTGGGGGTTTTTTGGTGCTCAGTAAAGAGAAAAGTAGGTTAGTTATCACACTACAGCTTCTACTTGCTTTTTTCCTAATACTGCACGTCTGTGGACACACTGAGCTTGCAAAAGCTGCAGCTGGTACTCACTCTGGCTCCTGGCAAAAGGGATGGGACAGACTGGGACAGCAAGAAATGGGCGGAGGCTACTTCTTTCAGCAGTAGCTCCCTTTTATGCTTGTTTAAAGTGGTTACAAAGCTACAGTGTAAAGGTGCAAGTAATTCTGTGTCAGCTGAACTAAACTGAGGTTGTCACTTCCTCCCTTGCCCTGGCACTTGTGTAACTGAATAGGGAGCTACGTTGGACAACTGCCTTGACTTAAAGGTTATGTATAATTGGCTGCCTGCAAAATTTGCAGCCCGAGGGAACAAGGTGGGATCACAGCAGTCCAGTTTTGGATGGAGTTGGCTGCTGTGAACCTAAACTTGAAGACTCTGATGAAGAACCAGCAGGTTTGTTGCACTGTTTTCATTTCTGTGTTGGAGACTCCATTACACCGAGGTCACTTTATGTCAATACAATAAAGTAATTTACTCAAGTTGTGTTATAGCCTAAAATTTGCTTTGACTACTAACCTCTCTAACCTCTTTTCTGTGGTTAGTATGGCACTTTTGGTTTTGGTTTGGGATTTTTGCACAATGAAAACATACGTACTAAAAGAATCACAGTACTATATAGGTAAGGTGTAGTTTTACAACAATATTTTCTATAGCTTTGAATGTTACATAGAAGAGTTGAGACAGTAAATCTGCAGCTAGTGGTAGTCACAGAATTACAGAGTGGTTTGGGTTGGAAGAGACCTTAAAGATCACCTAGTTCCAACCCTCCTGCCATGGGCAGGGATACCTTCCATCAGACCTGGTTGCTCGAAGCCCCGTTCAGCCCGGCCTTGAACACTGCCAGGGATGAGGCATCCACAACTTCTCTGGGCAAACTGTTCCAGGGCCTCACCACCCTTATAGTAAATATCAAATAACAGCAAAGTGATACAGCAATAGAAAGGAAAAATGAAAAGGATGCAAGAGATCCTGGTTTGTGGTCTGAGGTCTTTTTGTACCAGATGCAGAAGTAGAGAGTGAGGATGGAGTAGTTTGTCTGTCCATAGTAGTCTATTAGTTTGTCACTTTGCATATTACTTCCCATGAAGACACCTGTATGTACAGCTGATTCATACTGTGTATTTACATAGTATAATTTAATACTGAATTTAAGATAGCCTTGGTTTTGTGCCTTTGTTAGGCAGATGTGTTTAATTTTCATTATGAAAATGGGTTCTCTGCTTACTTCAAAAGCATGCAAATAATTTTGCATTTTTACAAGCGCCACTGAACAACTTGGTCAAAAGTGCTTTTATTATGAAATGTATCACTGCAGGGAAGAGGAATAAGTGGAAGGTGAAACTAAGCTTGCTGTTCTTCAATAACAAGCAGGGTGAGAAAATGGGAGTTGGAACAGGGATTGGAGCAAGATTATGCCTTAGAAAACCATGGAGAATATCCTGCTTGTATCAGTATGCTACTTTTTGCCATTCTGGGATTGTCAGTACTCAGTCTGGCTTGTTTATGGATTATGCATCATCCTTGCTGTTCAAGCTCATATAAGAGAAGCTGTATAGGTATTTCAGTATTTCACTGAAGATTCATCTTTCAGGCGTATTTTTCTTATATGCCTTTAAATAACAATACCCATGCAGTGTACATTGCAGTTCCGTAAAACTTCACTGAAAAAGAGAGCATGCTAAACAGTCTGGCAATTTTAGTCTAATGTAACTGAAGATTAAAAACTTGTTCTAGCCTTGAGCTGAGTTCAGGTTATTTGAATGCTCAAAGATGGTTAGATGAATGATAATCACATATGCAGAAATAACTGTAAGACTCTTTCCAGATCACATCATTTAATGAAAAAGATCAGATGGTGACCAGCCTTGTAGTCTTTTCTCTCCCCATTCCCCAGTGCAAAAATACTGCAGTTATTCATGTATAACCAATATCCATTTGAAAAGTTAGTGTTGTTTGGAAAATAATCCTCATTTAGTGTGGACCCAATTGGTCTGAACTGCAGTGGGGAGAGAGATGAGCAAGCAGGGGCAGTGAGCAGAGGCAGGAGGGTTAATGGAAGGAGGAGCAGGGCTTTGGGGAAACCTTCTCTGGGTTACCTGTATGTGCAGGTTGCTTCCACTGCAGTTGGATCATAACTTCTGGAATATATGCATGAAAATAAGCTTGTGTGTACACTAGTACTACTTTATACCTAAAGCATGAGATTTTAGGACCACACCAACTGTTCTAATGCTTGTTTTCTTGCCTTTCTGAGTCACGGTCTGTGGGCAGACATTGGATGCAAACGTAAAGAGGGGGTGTGTAATCTTACTCTGAAAGGCCATAGTGGATAAGGTTTCTGTTGGCTGTTTCTCCAAAGTAATTCATTGGTGTTCCTCAGGCAGACAAAACAGTTTAATAAATTTGTTATGTATTACCTCTTAGTTCGTAAGTTTACCTTTCCTTCAGAAGCTGAAAATTAAAAATATTTCCATAACTTGGATAGCATTAAGTAGATTGATCTTTAAGAAAGGTAAGCTTTTAAGTTGAGGCTATTAAAAGTAGTCTAATGTCATAATGCCGATTTTAACCAGGAGTACATTTTGAAACTTCTTATCAGGCACAGTGTTTGCTAGCATGTTATCTCATTCAAGCATCTGAAGGCAAGCAGAACATGGCATTTAGGTGAAAATTGAGACTGCTAATGGAAGGAGTTTCTAGTGGTATGCCCTGACCTAAAGTAAAAGTACATGATCAGCCTGTTCCATGTTTTCGAGTAGCAGGTACTATTTTGCAGTTGTACAAATGGTACTGACAACAAACAGCTGACAAAGCTCATATTACTAATCCAGGAAAATGGTGGATTGAGTAGTCTGTTTAGATACGTTTATAACCTAAGAGATGCCTAGAATTTTCACTATTTAATGTTTTTCTTTTTTAGATTTTTTTGGTAATTTTTTGACTACTTACCTAGAAACATTTGCATCAAAGGTAAAGAGTGACTTGGGGTTTTGTGTGCTAGGAAGCAGTAAGATTGACAATAACTAGGGAGTGGGCACTTAAATAACCCTTACTAAAACCTTCTAACAGGGAACTTTCTTCTACCACCACTATAATGATCAGTCCAAATAGTGAATAGTGACTTGGAGTGGGGACTGTGTATTTTTAAGCTGAAAATGGAAACATTTTCTGACAGTGTTAGCTTTTTGAGTATCACTTTATTTGTTAAATTAAATTCTATCTTTTTTTATTATTAACCATGAGTTGCTGTTGTGATACACAGTGTCATACTAAGGATTTTTCTGTCCCTTTTTCAGAGCAAAAAAAGTTCCTAAAAATAAGTTGAAAGAATCGTCAACAGTGTCAGTTTCCTCTTCATGCTTCCTTCAAAATTTGTTAAGTCTAAGACCACTTTAGTGTCTGTTTAGTCTAGTGCTGTACAAACAAGTTTCTCTCTTCTGCAGTCTCTACTGTGACTCCTGCTTTATTCATGTTAAAGGTGACCTAGTTACCTAAATATAAAGTCATGCCATCAAGCCGCTTGGGTTTTAGCTGTGTGGCTTGCTCCAAACAGTCCTGTATGCTTTTGGTTTTGTGTTTTTTTTTTTTTTTTTTTTTTGTCTTCTGAGCTAGCACAGCTCGAAGTAATTCCTTTCAGGAAGCTCTGTGACTGTGCTAGTGCACAGCTGTCCTGTGCTAGTATGTTTTGCTGAGAGGTAGGACATATTAGCACAGGCACAATCATGTGATAATATGGTTATGCACCTCTTCGACCAGAGCTGGCTTGCTCTGCGCTGTCTCTGCTTCAAGCTCAGGCTCTGAGCATGTGATGTTGTGAGCCAGTCCTATGTAAGTATGTCCTCTGCTGTTTTGCAAAAGCTAGTTGGATTTTTGGACTAAGGACATCAGAAGCTGCCTGCCTCAGAAATTGTACACGTTAAACAAGCATATTGGTGCCTGTAAATAAGAAGTGTGATAAATGTGCATGCACATGTATTAGGGGGTGGTAAAGTTCAAAACCTCACCATTTAAAACTGTCTCGGAGGGTTTTTTTCCTCTTTTTTTAACTTCTTTTCTCTAAGAATCATGCTAGTTTCTACTTTGTTCTTCTATCTTAGTATGAATATTTATGTTCGGACTACTTTTGCATTGTTTTCCTGTTTTGATGGTGTTATACTGCTCAGAAGATTGAACAAAATACTGTTTAGAGCTGTTAAGTCTGAAACTTGGATACGCACTTTGCCTTGTAGGCGAAAATGTACTGAAATTTGCTTGGTCACCTCACTTCCTCTTTGAAGTGCAGATAAAAATCAAAGAACTGTTGTTATATAGTAAGTCAGTAAGATTGCCTTCCCTGGTAGAAAATGCCATCACCAGTTATTACCTCCCTTGCTTGATGGGTAAAATCTGCAACTTCTCTGACTAAATTGGTATAAGGTGCATTGTTTTATTATCCATGTACAACTTGTTCCCAGTCTATACCTCTGGATCGTCCTTATAAAAAATAATACTTGAGTTAACAAATAATGTTATTCTAAGAAATGCACCCTAAAGATAGCTCAGTCTATGGTAAAGCACATGAAAGTAGCGGAAAGCAAGTTCACTCACAAAAAGTTTAGAGTAAAGTGAGCAAAAAGTTGCAGTACAAAGTCCTGACTTAGGTAAATCTTTATCTGGGAATTCCAGGTGTGGATCTAGAGATTATAAATATCTAGAAATGAATCTAGGTATATTTGGCTGGAAAGTGATAGGATAGGTTCACCATGAACCAAGCAATAGATTGTGCTAAAATTTTGCGTTAAGACCACGATAAAATCCAGTTCCTTGAACATACAAAAGACATCATCGCTTTTTCACTGGAAAATACTGTGATTGTGCAAAAGATTAAAATATGCTTGGTCCCGATACTCCTAACTTTTATTGACTCTCAAACCATTTTCCTCTGCAGCTTAACTCATTACACAGTGGAAATGAAAAACAGAGATGACTCATGCTTGAAATCTCAGGGGCTACCATCTCAAATGACTATGGGTGGGAACAGTTTTCTTAAGCTTGTATTTTTTTAAGTGCACACCTAGTCATCTGTGTATCAGAACATCTGCAAAGACAGAATTTCTTCAAATTGTAAATAAGAAAGCCTAATTCTTTTTGCTTAGTCACAAAAAAGGGAGGAATTTGCATTTGGATGTGAGCTTCTAAAAGAAAAGGGAAAGGATTTTCCCAACTCTGGTATTCATCTTGTTGGCTGTCCTCACAGAACTTTGAAAAACCCATAAAAACTTTAGAAAAAATCCTCCCCGGTCCTCAGTACACTTCTTGGTAGGCAAAAGACTGCTAATGCAGTACATGAGAAGGAAAATCTACTTCTCCCCACCCCCCTTTTTTTTAAGTATGTAATTAATTTCACTACCTAAATTATGAGCAACGTCAGAAGAAAGCAACCTAATGGCACTGATGAGAGATGATGGAGTTTTTGAAAGGCAATAAAGGTAAATACAAAATTAGTGGCAGAATTTCTTGTCAAAATGAAAGCTGAAGAGACAGGTTTTCTGAAGTAATATGGAACTATATTTAGAACTTTAGTTGTTAAGTTACACAACAGTCACTGTTGGCAACACACTTAAAAAGAAATACATAATCTGTCAGGGTGACTGCAGTACAAGGGAGAAGCTGTTGTAGTCTGTTATTGTGTCTGGGTTTCAGTAGAATGCAGGAGGTTAATATTACTGGACTCCCAATAGAGCATTAAGAGGGATTATGATGATCTCTGTCATTACATTGCATGTTTGGCAGCCAGACTGGACTTGTGTTCATGCACTTTAACATTTTACTGTTTGAGTTGCTCCTTTCACAGAAAGGTTATTACAGAGCAACGCTGCTAGATTTCAGAAAACTTATAAATAAAGGAAGTAGCTTTTAATGACTGGTTCTCCTGTGTTTATTCAGTCAGACGAATCTATTAGCTGAATCCTATTTAAAAAAGAATGATTCCGTGTTTACTTTTTCCTAACTGTTTTTTCGTATGTAGTAATAGATACTTGTTACTATTTTATTTTATACTGGGAAATGCTATTAATGCTAATGTGTCATCACAAGAGTACATACAGTTCCTCCTAGGTCATGCTGTGCAGATGTTTGGTAACATACCAGATTTAAGGCCAGGAAATAAGTGTTAATATTTAAACTATGCAGCTAGGGTAATGTCATTAATGAATTTTTGCCTTGTTGAATAAAAAATCATTAACATTTGTCCAACCCTAATAGCACAACTTGATCAGAGCCTGAACTTGAATGTGTGCACTCCAGGAACTGGTGAAGCAGTTGTATCCAACAGGCATAAGCATTAAGACATTGTGTCTGGGTAAATTTTGAAAAACTTTTATCCAGGGAGATTATTTCCTGTATTCCTTCATCTTTACTTGTGAAACAAAAAGCACCTCATGTCCTAATTTCCTTATGCTGTGAAAGGATGCTGTTGAAATTATTATCATAAGCCTATGATAGTAATGTAAGAGGGCAGATGAGCCCCCTAATTCTTAAACAACCAGTTGTCCATGTGTATGTTCCTAATACTGACAATAGGTTGAAAACAGGTAAAAATGAATGCTCAGTAGACCCAGGGAAGCACCTAGCAATTAGAAGCAAAACATTAGCTAGAAGTATGAACGTAACTTATGTATCTGTGGTACCCACCATCACACATTCATTAATATTACAGAAACAGGAATATTACATCTGACTTTGAAGACTGTAAAACACTGTACATCAGTTATTTACTTTTATTGCACCCAGAAGATGCAGGGAAATCTGAGTTCTTAACTTTTCTGTTAGGAAGACAGCTTATGTTAAGAAACCCAGCTTTGAGTAAGTTCCTGCTTTATGTCAGCTGTGTTCCAATGAGGAGACAGAAGCAAAATCTGGACTATCGGTTCTTTGCTGAGTGAGATGAAATGGTGGCATAGTTTAAGACATTACCTGAAAGAAGTGACTTATGTGCTACTAGTCCCTTTCAGTGCAAAGTAAAACTGGTCAACTTAAAACAGCACAGAACATGATGCTAATTTTCAGATGCCTGTATTCCACACAAAAAAAAAAAAATATGGAGGGAACATCTTCAAGTTCAGTGTAAAGTCTCACTTTTGCTTTTGCATTGGTTTACTTCTCCCTTTTCTAGCTGAACTGTCTTTTTTTTTTTTTTTGGCCTATAATCAGTATCTGCAATCACATTTTCAGGTTAGAAGCACCTTTAAAAATGAAAATTTTAAACATAATCTGGTTATAAAAATTAGGTTTAAATGCTGCTTTGTGTTTCCATATTATGCTAGAGACTGCACAAACAGTCCATGATGCAGACATACACAGAACAGTCTGGATGTTCAGTACTCTTTATTTATTTATTTTTTATTTAACCTGCTTCATTTGTAATGGTTAAAAATAAAACAATGAGAAAGAGAGGAATTGATGTCCAGTCTGTACTTTCAAACTAATACAGTATAGGTGAATGCAAAGATGTTCTATTGTAATATGTTGCAAAACAATAGGTGCAACAAGCTTTGGAATTTATCTGAAGTTGCTTATTTTAAGAGACTGTTTTCAAAAAGCTTGAACTTACCTGGTCTGTATTTAGAGGAGGCACGATTTTCATGCAGGGAAGCAAGTGAGAAATCTTGTGTGAAACTAATGAAATGTATGAAACTGGTTTTAGTATAAATTGTATGTATTAAGGGATTATTTGACTTGGGGTATCAAACTTTCCAAGGACAATGTTTGCAGGCAAGAAAAACATTATGGAAGGTGTGGCAAACAGGGATTTATATTTGTAGGTCTTAAACTGATTTGATCTTCTAGACTGTATAATTCAAGAACCTTAGGAGAGGCCACTACTTTTGTATTTTTGCAAAGGAGTTTACTACTGAGAAAGAAGCAGAAAGTTGAAAGACGATGATAACTTAAATCTCACTAGTTGGATCGCCTGAGCCATGTAAGTCATAATCTTCCCCTTGCAAAACGTTTGCGTAGCTAAACACAGAACTAGTCAGTCTATCCATTTTATATTGCATACGGGAAGAAAGAGATTATCAGTTCTTACGTGACTGTTTACATAGCTTTTGCTGGACAACTTCCATGGCTACGTAGCCTCTAAAACTTGGCCTTGATCATGCTGCTTGCCTTTTCATGTGCTTGTTTTAAAAAGTTGGGTGGAATCAGACCGATCACATCTCTGCTGTTGAAACATCAGAGTAAGAGTAACATTTGCCATAAAACCTGATGACATTGGGGTGTATGTTGAGGGGATCAGGCTGTACTTCTTTATCAGTATAGAATATGCATTTTCCTTTTGAATTTTTGTGTCCTTTAGTCCAAGTGTATTTGGTAGATGTTGGAGGAGTTTTGAGGTACTGTCAGTATTTTCAGTTACTGATTTTCTCCTTTTCCATCCTTTTCTGAAACACTGTCTGTCCAAGCCACCAGTCCTTACCATGTTCAGTAACTAAAATGCCAGTGAAACAAAGGGTGCCTCTCACTTACTTCGTTTTACTACCAAAAAACATTGAAACAGCCAAGTTTGCTATTGGTTATAGTGACTGCTAGCATTGACAATACTGTAGCATAAATCGGATTGACTTGAAACTTTGTGTGCCGTAGGCTTTTCATCAAATCACAACATAACCAGTACAGATTGAGTACGGGCTTGTGAGAGAGGAAGCATGGGAGTGAATGAGCCTTAGGTATTTACAGTGCAGATTCTGGATAGAATTTAATGAGGCAAAAGTAATAGAGGTGGGTCTAGAGGAAATACTTTCCCAACTCAGTGTTTTCTCAATGGACAGTTTTCAGCTGTCGTACCTTGCCTTGACCTTTTATTTTTTTCTGCCTTTGGGGCACACAAACAGCTCTTATGCTTTCACCAAATATTTGCTTGCCCTTATGTTACAAGATTAGGGGAGAGAGTTTCACACCAGTCTGTCAGATAATTGAGAAATACTGGGTAAGTATGGTTGGTCTGGTTTCCACTACAGTAGTTGTTGCAGCAATAGATGTATGACACTTGATGCTTACAAGTTGATTATTATTTCTTTTTCTGATTGACATTAAGTGCGTATAAGTTCTGAGGTAATAAAACAGAAGCAGTAAATATAAAGGACAAAAATAATATTTTTCCTGACCCCCCCCCAAAATCTGATCTTTGTTTAGTAGTAGCTAAGTAAAACATTGCATTAACTACTTTTTCTTTTTAAGCAGCAGCAAGAGAAACAAAATTTCCTAAGGCTATTTGTGTTTTTGCTATTTCAAATAGCACGTATATATTTAAACAGGGATCCTCGACTTATATCAGGATCCACTATATCTGACTTTCCCCTTTCTTTCCCTGTTTGTTGGGACATAGGTACTAGTATTTATGCTGTACAGAAATAGTAAGAGCTCTTGAAAACTCACAGGCTTTGAGCTACTATTGCATTGATAGAGCACAGAAGTACTGCTGAAACCTGCTGGCATTTGATTAGATTACCTCTGGAGTTTTCATTGCCCTTTGACGTACAAAATTGTGCAAGAGGAAAATATGTAGAAATCTGCCTGCGAGAAAGGAACAAAAATTGGACCTCGTGTACTGTTTTTTAATACCATGAGTAACTTGGATTAATATTGGCAGTTTGTTTTCATAAAAACACTGACATGATGTAAAACCTGAATCATTTCCCTTAGTTTTAATTCTTTAAATCTTTCTAACCCCAAAAGAGTTGTAATTAGCCACAAAATTCTTCTAACTCTTACTGATATTTAATCAGCCTTCTCATCTGTAGAAATGTTCTCTCACTCTTGTGTATGACAGGTTTAAATGTGGAAAATCAAAATTTGGAGAGAACCTGATAGTATGCATTTAAGCTTGATGCATCTTCCTGGCAATGTGGTATTTCTCAGTCTTTCTGTAATTTCTTTTTGAAATCCTAGGCTCTTTCAGTTCTAGTACTGGAACAAATTCAGGACATCTAGATACTGACTAAATTCCCTTCCAAAAACTGATGGTAACTAAGAACCAATGTACTTATTCAGGTCAACTCAGGTTTTTTTTCACTGTTGAGAACCAACTTTCCACTTACAAATTATGAATGCTTACTGTGGTTTCCAAAATGTTTAGACCTGCCGGAATGCTAGAGAAATTCCAGAAATAGTTATTACTTATTCATACTGGATTCTTTTGGAAGATTTCACAACTTCCTTGAAAGGAGTCAACCCTAAGTATTTATGCTAAAGCCAGAATTGTGTCTCCATATGAAGCTGGCAATAGCTCCATTGCAGGGGAACCAGGATTTCCTCTACTGGTGTTTTTAAACTAAACACCTTCTTGCTTTGCAGATGTCAGGTTTTCTTCAGAAACTAGACTACCCTTTTCCTCTCTGATGTCATCTTTCTTACTATGAGACTTCCCGAACACAATGAAAAAAACATGTTAAGAGTTGCAATTAATCTTTGAAGTAGATAGAAGTGTGTTTTCTTCTAATCGTGCTATTACGTAGTAAATTGGATCCCGGGCAAGCTCTTTAACACAAGAGGAAGGACAGTAAACACTGTTCTGCATATACTTTCAATATTAACCCTCACAGTGTTTTGGGCTTGGGCTAATTAAAGCCTTTTCTAGGAAAGATAATAATTTGCTGCCTTATTAAAATTAAACTGCATAGGATAAAATTGCTAGCTACAGCTACTTCTTTAGGGTTTGAGTTACACTTAGAAATTCTAGTAGTGTGTGCAAATGCTGGATAAGTTGATCCTTTTCTGTTTGAGTAGTTAAATGCAGAGAAGATGAGGGCATTTCCTCTGCTGTGAATAGTCACTTCCAGAGGCATATACCCTCTCCCCATTCCCCATGCACGCTTTTGCTCTTACTTAGTCCCATAAGCTTTTGTGACTATTTAAAAGCTATTTTTCTATATTAAAAAAAGAATAGTTGCCAGTTGTTTCTTAGATTTTCAGTTAAATTAATGAAAAATTACAAAGAGAGGAGTGTCTTTTGTTCTAGAATCTGTGTTCGGATTTCAGACTTTGTTCCATGGCCCTGGCTGCAGGACAAGAATAGTGTATTGCATATTATCTGTCTCTGAAGCTTTTAACTGAGGATATCAAAGTCAGGTTATACTCAAAGAACAGCTCTTCCATCTGTGGTAGTCTGTAAAATACAGTGTCAGTGCTTGTATGAGCATTCACATCAGTTACTTGTTTTCTACAGTAAGCTCAGACTATAGAATTTTTGTAAACACCCAGCATATAATACTAATAAGGAGAACGTTACCTCCTGAGTGAGGTTTCTAACACAAACACTGTAACACATCATTGGCAATGATAAGTGAGCCCTAGTCTGAAGAGTTACCATTTCAGAATTGCTAGAAGCTTATTCACCTGAGGAGAATCCTTGGGAGATGCTGAAACGCACAGCTATCTAGGAGAGAAACTACATCTATTTTTGTTTGGTTTGGTTTCTTTCTTAGACTGTAGTCATGCCTGACACACATGAATTGTTGTTGCTGGGAACTTGTGTTTCCTACATCAAGAACTGGAAGCTCTGCTGTTTCCAAAATGGGTAGATAAGCATCTAAATAGGCTGGTTACATTGCAAAATTAAGAGAAATAACAAACTGTGTAAATCAATGTAAAATATTACATACTCTAAATATTCTAGTATTACATAATGGTTTTATTTTGACACAGTGAAATTTTTTGTGTGCTCCATTTTATTTCATTTGTGAGGAGAGAGAAAGTTCACTGAACATAACAGTTATACTGTAGTCATATGTAGTTGGCTTGCCTGGAAGGTATCCTGGGTGTTGCATCAATGTGAATGTTGCATCTCATCCTTTCTCTTAAAGTCCAATTAAATTTAAATAAGAGATTGAAGGCATAAAGTGTAATTTGAATAGCTAAGTTTGGCTTCTAACCAAATGGAATTGGTATGGAGGTACTTTTGCAAGTTCAGTATGTCAGTTTGTTATGCATTCTATTTAAAATACTATTCTATTTAAAATTTATTTGGCACTAGTTTGGGATCATTCTGTTACGCATCATAATCTTATACAGCCAAATGCAAATGCCAGTAGCACTAAAAACATTAGTGCACCTCTTATTTCATATTTCAAGAGAAAAAGTTTGTGGGAGAATTTTGTAAGGGATGTTTAACATAGCTTCAGTCCATAAAAACTGGTACCTTGACAGAAATGTTAGACTTACAGGGAGGGCTAATAACTGATGTTTAACCTAGTTGTATTTTAAAAGCTTTCTGTATATAAAACCAAGTAGTCCAAGAGAACAATTATGCAGTAGACTTTTTGAAGCCTTATCTGTATAGTTACATATAGGCATCTTTTTTTTTCACTGGTTATGGGACCTACATAACCATGCTTTTGTTCTGTAAACTCTCCTCTTACCTCAATACCCAAACGCTACTTCATGTTCCTTACGACTCTTTTGGGCAGTGTATGGTGCAGATAATCCTGAGTTAATGTTTCTGCTGATACTCATCCATCACAAATGATAAAGGTCTTTGTTGGTTCTGCCCTGAGACAGAAAAATGGACCGTATAGAACCTGAAAGCCTCTTTCTTGCCTTTTTTTTTAATTAAATTAATCTTCTATTCATAGCTTTATTCAGAACAAGTTTAAATGGGGGGGGGGTCTCTTAAAAATTAAACTCCTTTTGGGTAGCTTCGTCTTTATCTGTACACTGTAGTTTGCAAGCTTAGTCTTTTCCAACAATATCGTTGCTGTCCTCTTGTGTGGGTAGTGTGTGCCACCTTTGTCGAAATTCATAGGCTATTCTTCAGGAGCATTAGGGTAGAAATTCTAAAGATTCTTCCTTTCTGCAAGGCAGAAAAATTCCCAACCTCTAATACTTTCTTTTTTTTCTGTTTTAATACAGATCTAATCATCACTGAAAACTCGCTCATTGCTGTCAGATACCTTGTAAGTATACCTGTGGGGGTGTATATATATGTGTGTGTGTGTGTGTGTGTCAGTTTTTTATATGAATATGTTCAAAGGAAAGGCCAAGTCTATCTTTTGGGGGCTTAGTAAGTTTTTCTAAATAATGTCTATTAAGAATTACAGCTGATTTTTGCCAAGATAGAAACATTTTAAATTACCACAAATATGTACAAATTAAGTTATCTGTTTTTTATAAACACTTTTTAAAGTATTTCAAGTGAATCTGAAATTTCAAAGTGAAGGAAATGCAACCTTTAACTTTTGCTAATGTGAACGTTAGTGTAACTGGCTGCAAGTGTACGAAGTGTGTTTGTACATGCACTTAAAATTCAAATGTTAAAAGTGATTTTAACAGGGTGCCAGTTTTAGGTCAAAACATTCTTTCCCATTAAGACCTTTTTATCATTACGTTATTATTTCAGGCAGTATTTTGAACATTCTGATGAGGTTTTTTAGCATATTAGAAAGTTGTTCCAGTAAACTGTAAAAGTTCTTAAGTTAGTGTTCAACACTGAGTTGAGTTTGTTGCTTAGTCAGCTTGAAGATCATCTTGCATATAAACCCACACACTTCATGCATGTAGAAAGGATTACTAGATGACATCAGTAGGATGTAATTTTTCAAACACAGTCCTCTTCACACATAGTCATACAGTCCGTTCTGCAGCCTAGTTCAGTTTTAAAGACTTAGAATTGATAATCAGTAATAAAATATGAATTGGATGTTGTGAAATACCTGTTTGAAACATGACAGTACTGTTACAAGCCATCATGTTATTTGCATCTCATCAGCGCTTAGATCTCAAGAGGAACAGGTCCCCACCATTTTAGATAAGGTAAAAAAAGGGACAGCTCTTACGCCAGAGACTTCAGTTCAATTCACTATTGCCCAGATGCAATAAGAAAGAGTAGAAAATAGCAGTGGAAAGATAACTGCAATAAGTATATATTAATAGATACCATTAGTCAATATAGATTTCACTAGAAAGTAGTAAGCAGATCAATGTGTATGATCTTCAGTTCTTTGTTGTAATAACATGTACACAGAAAATACTCTGAAAATTTTGTGCTTGTTCAGTGTTACACAAGGTGCTAAATAGGTGAAATAAAAAATGAATGTACAGGACACTAAATTGAATGGAAAAGTAGTTAAAGTAAATGTCTTTTTATAGTAGTGGCCAGTCCAGAACATTGGCTAAAGAATTTAAGTAAATGTTAGCCCATTCCTCTCCTCCCTCTCTAAATTAGTCAGTTCTCAATTATTAGCAAGTAGTTCTTCAGCAGTAGGACTACTTCTGAAAAAGCTACTACTCAGACTGAATAAAAGCTATAGTACTGTCTCAGAATATTAAATTGTTTGTGTTAGTCCAACAAGTCTGCTTTTTATCCAAGTCATGGTGTCTGGTCATATGCATTTTGTTGGAAGGTGGAGAGCAGTGGGAGTTCTCCATGCAGTTTATTTTAACATCTAGCATTGTGTCTAATCTTGGGCATGCCCTGAATTTTTCTTACTGTAGTCCTAGCACTATGGCTGGCTTTTGTTTTAAATATAAGCTCAAATGCTGCTTTTGGAGCACTGAATTAACTGGAATGAAAATATCATACAAGATTTGTGCTAAAAACCAGTAAACCTTCATTTTGGAGAACTGGTGCTTAGGGAAGTAAAATGGTATCTCTTCTGCTGAGGTTTGACTGTTTCCTGAGCGGTTGATGATGATGAGATTAACTACAGCAGAATAAGCATATATGTTTTGGAAAGAATGTAGCATTCATTTTTTATAAAAAGAAATACTCAGAATGCTCTTTTTTTCTGACAAGTCTGATCTTAGGTTAGTACATTATACTATCATTCAATAGTAATTTTATTCTATAGAGCTAATTAAAAAAACTAACCTGGTGATCATGTTATTTTAAGCACCTGCAGATCTCTTATCCTTACATTACATTAAATGCTGTTGATATCATTCACAACACAACTGCAGATGTAGGGATTCTTATTAGAAAACCCAGCAACCTATTGATAGATTTCTGTTATACTGTTAACCTGAAATGTTGATTGTAGCCTCCCTCATTACCTGAGGGTGGCAAATATGTTAACAAAGGTACATTTTGAGATGTGTCCATGTTCTTTTACTTCTTGATGGAGCCCTGAAAGTTCTCCTGTTCTCATCTGTTCTGTTTATTGGATTCTGTCCATGAAAGACTGGGCTTTGCAATAAGCCAGTCGGTGTTACTCGCTCCCCTGGGTGTCTGAGGTACAGCTTTTTTGTTAGTGCACCTTTGCCTCTTATTTTTCCTCCTAAAGGAGGAAAGATTTCTGACATGGAGACAAAATCTGTCCAAATTCTGTTTTATTTTAAATTGGATTAAATCAGTCAAATTGGATTCCATTTTCTATACCTGGAGTTCTGAAATGCATATATTGAAGTATTTTTTGGAGGGGGAAAAGCAAATCTGTGTAATGCCTTTCCAAAAGCCTGACACCCATAGTTGAAAAGTAAGAGACAAAACATTCTGTTGCTGGCGCAAAGTTAATAAAGCAGTTTTGGAATATTATGTCGTTTTCAGATGACTACATGTAGACTTTTCAGGACCTTGTATCAAGATACATTTTAATCTGAATATATGTTGATGCAATCTGAAAAACAGTAAAGAGATCTACTGTATCTTTTCTCTGTAGTACAAATATTTAGGGGGACAAAAACTGTTGACCTTTCCCATAATTACGCAATTGTAGCATTACTCAAGTAGCTTAAACACAGTATTATGATGTGAAGGACAGACTTCATCTCAACAACCCTGAACTATTCAAACAGAGATAACGGGGAAAAGTCTTTGAAAAGTAAATATTTGTGGATGCAACAAACAAGTATGGAAAGATTCATCCTCTTTTGCCTTCAGAGCAGTACACTGCTATATCATGCAGCATACGTGCCTCTTAAATCAGTTACTTCAGTCTCCTTTGTCTTGATGCATATGAAGTGAACTCTCAGGACTAAAACTAATGGACTGACTGTAATATTACTAATTTTATTCTTTTTTCTTTTTTTTTTTTTCCTGCTCTCTGCTTGGCTCTGGTCTTCACCCACAGGTGTCCACTGTTGGCTCTCAAAGGTTACTAAAATTTTAGCAGCTGCTGGGAAACAGAACTACCTAATCTTCACTTACTGTTGCTTCTTCCTACGCCATACTGCACTGCTGCTTTGCTCTTGCCTTCTTCAGAACACAATAAGAGATTTTCTGTTTTAAATACCTGCAATGAAACTTAGGCTAGAAGTATGTGCCATTCTCTTGCTGCCTGTGTACTTGTTAATATCCATGTACAGTATGCTTGTATTTATTCCATGGTATTTTCTTACCAATGCTAAGAAGAAAAAGGCTATGGCAAAACGTTTAAAAGCTAAACCCATCTCGGACAAACCTGGAAGCCCCTACCGTTCTGTCACTCATCTTGACTCACTAGCAAACATAAACATTCCTGGCGCAGACACGTTGGACAAGTTGTTTGACCATGCTTTAGCAAAGTTTGGGAAGAAGGACTGTCTTGGAACCAGAGAAATACTGAGTGAAGAAAATGAAATGCAACCAAATGGAAAAGTGTTCAAAAAGGTAAGTAAAACTTACAATTTTGTACTTAATTCTGATTTGGTTTTGAGCTGCTTTGCAACTTGCCTCAGCAGTGGAGGTCTCCTTAGAGGTCTTCCTTAATCATTATCTTATGATATAAACCATCCATTTTATAGTAGTTAAAGAATAACGGAATACACTATTTATTCTACTTCAACAAAAATGAAAGCAATTTTTTTTTCTTAATGAATTGGCAGTGTGTGCACTTAACAGTGTTATGCACCAACTCACATAAGCTTGTAGAGCTGTATCAGCAGCTTCTTGTCATCACAATTTTTTTTTTTCTTCACCAGTTAATTTTAGGAACTTACAGATGGCTATCCTATGAAGACGTAAATGAGAAGATGAATCGCTTGGGGAGTGGACTGACTGCCCTGGGACTGACCCCAAAGAGTACTGTTGTCATATTCTGTGAGACCCGAGCAGAATGGATGATTGTAGCTCTAACCTGCTTCAAGTACAACTTTCCTCGTGAGTGCTGAACTTGTTCACTTCTAATGTATTTTAGAACCATTTCTCAGCACTGGTTTGGCTGTTAAGAATCTGCCAATCCCATCATGGATTGTGTAAGAATTTTATAAATTTACTCTGCCTATGGTCTGATTCTTAAGACATTTCCAGTCTATTCTATGCATTGCAGATATCCCTAAAATTAAATTGCTCATACTTAGAGACTATTTTTTCTGATTTTTATTGTAGTAATGTTCTAGATGTTAGAATGACAGAATAGTACAGTTACTATTCAGGTTTTCTTTAAAAGACTCTGAAGATGTCAGTAGTTGTGTTTCTCCCCCCAAAATGTGGAATGTTTTTATAGTATTTTCTGTCTGTATTCCAACTTATGCATCCAAAACATGAAATAGTTATTAGAAGAGAGAAGAATGGTAGTCAAAATCATCTGCTAGTCTGAGGGGGCTTGGGTAACATTTTTAAGCTGCTCACATTCATTACAATTATGTATATGGGTTTTTTTTCTTTTTATCTAAGCTGTCCAAAATCTCTCATCTGACTTAATGTATACAGACTTCTCAGTGAAGTGGCAAAGGTTACTATGCGCTCATGCCCAGTCTGCATACAACACACTATGACCCCCACTGTTGGCCCTTACGGTTTTGCTTGCACTAGGCTGCCTATTTTTCTTCCACTGCCTATTTTTCTTGCAGTATTAGTAGTAGCTAACTGTGTGAGGAGAAGGTCATACCCTACAGTATGCAGAGAGGCTGTTAAGGGGCAATAATGGAGGAGCTGACATTGCTATTGAAGTAAGAGAGGATGGTTAATTGGGTCTTGATTCTCACGCTTTGAGAGGCAGGAAGAATCAGCTATACAACATTACTCTCTTTTTGTCCCTTCCACATGAACCCTATTTCACAAGAATATTAAATTCCTTTAATGGTCTTTGGAGGTTAGAGTTTGAGATAGCAGACAATACAAAAGGAAGGTATTTTTTTCCATAGAGAGATGATTGGAGGAGGTGAACTCCTTGGTGACCGTGAGGCACTCAGTGGCATCATGGTAGCCAATCAGGGTTAAAAATAATCTGGCAACATGAAAACCAGTCTGATTCCTTAGTCTGATTCTCTGCCTTGCCCCCCCATCAAGAATTTCACGGGAACAAGCAAAGTAGCTGACAGTGCCGAAAGAGCTGCTCGTAGAAGTGCTGTGGCTGATGCCCTATGATGGTTAG
>JANZLQ010000040.1:4517417-4551907 GCA_026212715.1 Elanus axillaris
CCCCCGACTACTGGCTGCAGAGAGCTCCAGGGCAGAACACATGTTCTCACTTGCTTACTCTGTGGTTGCTTAGTGCAGTATTGTTGGGGTTTGATGATTTCTCTTCGTCTATAGAATAGACTATTTCAGTTGGAAGAGACCTACTATTGTCTGTAGATCAGCTATCATTTATTATAGATATCGATCACCTATGGATCATCTATTCCAACTGCCTGACCAAATCAGGGCTGACCAAAAGTTAAAAGCATGTTCTTAAGGGCAATACCCACATGCCTCTTAAACACTGACAGGTTTGGGGCATCGACCACCTCCCTAGGAAGCGCTTACCAAGAAGGTGGTCAAAGAAATGCTTCCACAATTGTCCTCCTCACTCCAGAGGTCTCTTGTAGCATAAAATTCTGACGTGGAAAAATTAAAAGCTGTTTTGTTTCCAAATTAGAAAATTCCTCATTGAGTTAATTTTACCTCCCCTCCCCCCCAAATGCTTTCCAGTGAGGTAAAGCAACAGCTTTTGCATTTAGTATTACTTTAACATTTCTTTCATGTTCTCTCTATCCTTACTGTAACAGTCGTTACGTTGTATGCCACCCTGGGTGAAGAGGCAGTTACCTATGGTCTCAATGAGTGTGGAGCATCATATCTGGTCACTAGTATAGAACTTCTTGAGAGCAAACTTAAGGTAATTTGGTACCAGCTTCACCTGCTACAAGCAACCCTATAATAATTTTACAGTGCGGTCAGTGCTAAACGTTTCATTTCTCTTTTATAGACAGCATTGCCACAAGTCTCCTGTCTTAAACATATCATTTATGTGGACAAGAAGACTATCAATAAATCGGAATACCCTGAAAATGTGGAAATTCATAGTATGCAGACAGTGGAAGAGCTGGGAGCCAAACCAGAAAACTGTAAGTGAATCACTTCACAGAGAACTAATGAAGCAATGTTAACAGTGAAATCAGACCTAGGTTAAGAGGGATGCATAGCAGAAAAAATCCCCATCCATGCAGGTCTCTAACACAAAGAGTGGCAGATTACCGGTTCACCCTCTGGCTTCCTTTAAATAAATGGAAAAATTGTTTTATCTCTATTTATTGTCCTGCACCTTTGTTCAAGTGTCAGGTATTTCAGGATAAAACTTTATTTCTAACTTCTAAACCATAATCAGAATAATTTAATTTTAAGACTCCACCTTTGTTTTAGGAAGTGAAATAGAATCTGGTGCAGTGTTCCATTTTCTGCTACTCTTACCTTTTATTCATCTTATTTTCACTATTTTTCTTAAGAAAACAGAAGAAAGCACCTGAGGCTTTCTTTTTTTTTTTTTTTTTTTGCTTGTTGGCTTGGAAATGTCTTTTTTTCTTAACCAATCCGTAGCTAAAAAGCACCTTGGGCTACAGGAATAACCATTACATTCCTTGCTACATTGGGCAGCCAGGAGTGACTGTAAACATCTGCTTTAAGGAAGGAAAAACCAACCTTGATCATCTCTTTTCCTTAAATCAGCAGTCTGTGCTTAGCCCGATCTCTCTCTTCAATAAAAGAGGAGATAAACTGGCAAAGGAGCTTTTTGCAGGGAAGCACACATTCATTACAACTGCTTGCTTACCTTTGATCAGCTTAAGGTATGGATACAAACCGGCAGTTACCTTGAGGGGTGGTGTTTTGTGGTTTGGTGTTTTGTGGTTTTTTCCCCCCCTGAAAACCCTGCTTCCCTTGCAGGCACTTCTGCTGCCTCTCTAGCTGTGAAAGCTAATAACTTTCATCCTAAGAATGAATGCCAAGGGATTAAAACAAAAATCAAAATTCAAGTGTTGGAAGCTTACTGCTTTTCTGCTAACCAGCAGCTTACCTGAGGAAGGTTCACTTAAACAAACAAACAAACAAACAAAAGTCTTAGCTCTACAACCTTGGCTTTGGAGGAGTGATTGACAGAAAAGCTGACATGCAGCTTTTTGGGGTGTTGGGTGTTTGTTGTTTTTTTTTTTTCCTCAACCTCTTTCTCTCCAGTACTGTATTTCTCTCCTTGACTGCTCTTGACAGGTTTACTACATCTTCAGAAGGCTTTTTCTATGAAACTTTCAGTCAGCTATAAGACATATGGGAAAAGTATCACCCAGATTGTGTAGATGCCCAAATACTTGTCATTCCTTCCAAAATCTGCATTCCTTCCCTTTTAAAAACACACCACTACTCTCCTCATCTGCACCCACTACCAACCACTTAGCAGCGCATTGTGCTTAGCTCTGCTGATGCACCTGTTTCACAGTGGCTGATTACAGACATTTTCACATTGATTAATTACAGAAATAACAATTTAGAAAGTAGATAAGAATCAGTAACATTTTTTTCCTCTCCTGCATTTTGTAGCAAGTATTCTGCCAAGCAGACCTGTTCCTACAGACTTGGCTTTAGTAATGTACACCAGTGGCTCTACTGGGAGACCTAAAGGAGTGATGATGATGCATAAAAACTTAATAGCTGGAATGACAGGACAATGTGAGAGAATACCTGGACTGGGGTAAGAAACACTTAGTTGTCGTGTACAGAGAGATAAAACAGAACCTCCAAAAGTATGCAAGTTTATGAAAGTCTGTTGCTGGCATTGGGTGTTACCAAATTTCCTAATTTTCTTGTGAGCTCACTAACCTTTAATTTATAAAATATATCTTGTGTTTGTGAACTTACCCTGTTGTTCGAAAAGGACACCCTTCTAGCTCATCTCACATGCCATTTCTACCATTTATTATTATTATTATTATTACCCTTAGCTTTAGGTTCGTGGTGGATTTTTGCACTCTTGTGCATCAGATGATGCCATCAGATAAGGAGATTCCCCATCTAATCAAACTTGGGAAGGTTTTTTTAGATGTTTTCAGGCAGCTAGGATCACTTTAGGAAGTCTGTCAGAGCCTACCACGTCCACTGATGTAGAGACGGCTCTGTTGGATGAATAATTCACATGCTGCAGAACCTGCTCAAGTACACTCACCAAAATGAGCAGGAGAGTAATAAATTGTGCATTGACAGTAATAAAACCAACTGCAAACTCCTTCACACTAATATTTTGAGGAAATTTTTCATGAATGTGGGTGTGTTTTGTCACTGCATTCACAAAGGGTTTAATAGCTGAAATAAGCTGTGTTGCTAAACTCCTTTTGTGAGGGGATATAAAACCAGTTCTGACTTGATGCTAAAAGCTTGTATAAGTGGCAGCTCTAAGTTTCTTGCTGAGAAATCACTGAGAAATTATTTCCTGAAATAACCATCAGTACTTCAGTGATCAGCTCTCTTTCTACTAATACATCTTAGAAGGAGATGCTATGATGACTCTCAAGGATTTGTAAATCATTGGTGATTATTATAAAATATAGCAATTTCATCCTTAGTTTCATACCTGGGATGAACTCTCCCACAAGGAGAGAAAGTAGCAGTGGAGCTCTAAGGAATCTTTGGGTTTCTTAGAAAACAAGGTAAATCCTATAATTCATACTGATTTCAGTAAGGTAGGGTTTTCCCTATTTTGTTTATAAACTGTGGTTTGAAATCACACCCTTCTTGCATGCAGAAGCATAAGCCTCACTTGTGATGAAAGTCTTTCAAAAAGTAGTAACTAAGCACACAATAAAACTGTTAAACAGTATTTTCAGTCTACTTGTGCATCATTGTTAATTAGATAATACTTTCCTTTCCTAGACCCAAGGATACTTACATTGGTTATTTGCCTCTGGCCCACGTATTAGAATTGACAGCAGAAATTTCTTGCATCACTTACGGCTGCAGGATCGGCTATTCTTCTCCACTCACGCTATCGGATCAGGTGAGGGGCAGCGGGGGGAGCAAAAGCAAATTTTAGCTTTTGCAGTCTACCTTCTCCTTGCTTGCTATCCTATTTCATTAAAGAAATGCTGGTGTATATGGCATGCATCAGAAATGTAATTTTTAAGAAAAAGATGCAGATTAATGTTCCTGGTGAACTATAGCAGGGGGTCATACCATATAAATTTTATTAAAACCTTTACTTTTATGATACTTAGAAAAATCTAAAAGAAAACCTAAGTGCATATAGCATTATCCACTGGGTATCAGGATAAGAACAGCTATTAATCGATTAGCTGAATGTAAGACTGTTTAAAGTGATTTTAAGTTTTTGGTCTCACTTTATCAGTCCTTTATCCAGTTATTGCAGATCTTCCATTTAGCCCTTTGCCTTTTTCTATTTAACAATTAAGTAAAAGCAAATTAAGCTGGTAAAGGCGGCTGCTGTACGTTTTGCTGGTATAGAGATTGCATCAGGCAAAAAAAATAACACACCCAGAGGAAGATGGAGGAGAAAGCAAGTACTAGGAGGAAGAGGTAAGAGAAAGATGTATCTACAAAGTGGAGTTAACCAGGTTGGGCTTGTAAAACATCTAGTAGTTTGGTTGAAATTGTTGTTAATCATCATTTTCCATCACACTGGGGGGGGAAAAACCCCAAACTATGCAGGAAATGTTTTTGGAGGGACAGGGGAAAAGATTTAAACAAATTACATGCTAACATATATCTCTTCTTTTTGTCCTTTTCTAAAGAGCTGCTTGCTTTTCAGCTTCATAGATTGACTTTTTTTTCTTATTACAGTCCAGTAAAATTAAGAAGGGAAGCAAAGGAGACTGTACTGTACTTAAGCCTACGCTGATGGCAGCTGTGCCTGTAAGTACACAGAAGCAGATACGCTTAGGAAAAACCTGATGCTTTCTATCATGTTTATGCTAGAAAAATCTATTTGCTAACATTTTTCCTCTTTATATGTAAGTAACTGTTGCTAAAAGGAAAAAAAGCAGACTATAGAAATTCCAGTTGTCATTGCTTGTCACGAGTGACATTTACTGAGCTACTGATACAACAGTAGGATACAAAAAGTCTTTGACATTCACAGTCTGAAACTCCTTTTTGCATAGGGAGAGAGAAAGCAGGGTGGCTTTGGCCAAGATGGACATTTTCAGGAGACGGGTGTTTGGCTGAGTTACAGAACTTAGCAAGTTAATCTGTGCTGCCATAGTTGTTGGGATGCTCAATTTCAGCTGCTTGTCTCCAAGGTAACACTTAGGCTAAGTCTCTCTTGCTGTTCCCAGGGTAAGCAGGCCACACTTAGTCTCCTCTTACAAGAAAAAATTACCAGGAAACTGACTCCTGTTGCTTCTGTAGCTTACATTGGTCTTTGAGTGACCAGGCTTCTGCATTCCACAAGGTCTTAGTGCTATCTGAAAAATACACAAATGTGTGCATCTTTCTAATGCAAAAGCCTTCCTCTTATGTCCTGGTATCACATGTGCTTCTTTTATGATCATATCAAGTCTGCTCCTCATAACACTGGTAGCACCAGCTTTTGCTACATGGTGGTGATAGGTGAGTAGGAGGATTTAA
This sequence comes from Elanus axillaris, assembly GCA_026212715.1. Classification (NCBI taxonomy): domain Eukaryota; kingdom Metazoa; phylum Chordata; class Aves; order Accipitriformes; family Accipitridae; genus Elanus; species Elanus axillaris. The sequence goes on from JANZLQ010000040.1 coordinate 4,522,824, forward strand.
TCTCATTTAAGAATAGTGAGCTTTGGTTGGATTTGGCCGTTCTGCAGCATCTTTTGGGAATAGCCAAGAGTTTCTAAATTAATTGTTCACTTGCATTTTTTGTTTTATAAAGTAATAATCATATATTATATGATTTGAATTCAAAACTTTCCAAATCAGTTAGTCACATTTGAAGTACAGGTTAAGGTGTTACCTAAGTGACGTAAGCCATATAACATAGCAAGTTTCGTTATGCTATGTTACCCAAGATTTGTAGCTGTGGTTGACAAAGACGCCTTCAGAATGAGGGGTGGAAAGTATTTTAAAACCAAATCTGATGTTTAGAAAGCTGTTTGTAGAAACGGAAGAGGTACTATGAATTCCTGCAGTATGCCTGAAGACCTGCAGTGGTTCCTCAATTACTTGCCCTTGACTTACCCGTCTGCCTAATTCAAGGCAAGTTTTCTAATCTAAGGTATATGCTACAGCATGAGGGGTCTTCCTCTCTAGTGATACTGGTGTGAGGAGAAAAAAACAAGTGGAGAAAAGTAAGGCTAAGTCACTAATTTTCTACTGCACTTTTGATACTTCATTCCACCCATTTCAGGTAACTCCAAGCTGCAATGGTCTGTAGATTGACTAATCGATCACACATTAAAAGCATTCCAGTTAACCATTGCCTAACCAGTGATGCAGACATTTTCGCTCTTACTGTATTATCTGTTTTAAAGGAAGAATAATGAGGGGTTTATTTTATTTTTAACAGGGAATTTGATTTACACATGCTAGTCTGTTCTATGTGGTCATTTTCCTTGCTTTTTTTTTTTTTAACACTTTGTAGGAGATAATGGACAGAATTTATAAAAATGTCATGAGTAAAGTTCAGGAGATGAACTATATTCAGAGAACTCTGTTCAAGATAGGCTATGACTACAAACTGGAACAAATCAAGAGGGGATACGATGCACCTCTGTGTAATGTGTAAGTATAATTCAGAGTCCAAGTGTACCTTTTTCTTTGTGATTTGTTAAGACAGTCTAAGAGAATAGTCATCTAAGCTATCTGATATCAGACAACTCTCATCCAACATGAAAATATCATCTAATGACTAACAGAAATAATCCAAGTTCTTCCTGGAAACGGGTGAGATATTTAATGGTAGGAATGACTTATCTTCAGAACAGATGACTAGTTAGTTTTCACTGGATTGCTTTTTTTTTTTTAAGTAATAAAATTAGAAAGTTTGTTTAGTTAAGTTACAGGAATTCTGCCATCTTCAAGTGTTACACAAGAGGCAATGTCTTTGATTATCCTTGCTGTCCATTAAAATCTGTGAATGATAAAGTTAATTTTTAAGGTGTTCCAGATAGAAAGGAAAAAGAAAGTTTGTGTCTTTATAAAAAGTGAGCAGCGTGAATGTTTTTTAATGCTTTTTTCCTTCTTTCAAGACTGTTGTTTAAAAAAGTAAAGGCACTACTGGGAGGGAATGTCCGTATGATGCTTTCTGGAGGAGCACCACTCTCTCCTCAAACACAAAGATTCATGAACATCTGTTTTTGCTGTCCTGTTGGTCAAGGCTATGGACTAACAGAAACATGTGGAGCTGGAACAATTACAGAAGGTAGTTAAAATTGCTTCTGGAAATACATAATTTAAGATACAGATACATATATGAGGGTTTAGTGGCTTTTTGTAAAGTCAAAATAGCTGTAGTTCCTAACTGCAATAAAGTAGCTTGAGATGATAAATTGCTGCCTTATTTATGGTTTGAGTTCATCTTTCAAGTGACAAAAATCTTTGTATTCTTCCTTGTTCTCTCCCTAAGTTGCCGATTACAGCACTGGCAGAGTTGGAGCTCCTCTTATTTGTTGTGAAATAAAGCTGAGAGACTGGCAAGAAGGTGAGAGTACTAAATGTTTTGATTTCAGAGTAACCAATGTAACCACTGCTTAGCTGGTTTCTTTGCCTATCTGCTTAGCTAGGTGTGGCATATGAAGTAATTGTTCTTTATCTTTTATAATAGTCATCAATTTGTGTGCATTAACTACAAGCTGAAGTTTCAAAATATTTTCTTGGCAGCAGAGTATAGAAGTTAAAAATAATTGTGTGGGATTTTTCTTGTTTTCAGGGGGCTATACTAATAAAGACAAGCCTAATCCTAGAGGAGAAATTCTAATTGGTGGACCTAACGTCTCAATGGGATATTATAAAAATGAAGAGAAGACAACAGAAGAGTTCTCCATTGATGAGAATGGTCAGAGATGGTTCTGTACAGGAGATATAGGGGAATTTCATCCGGATGGGTGTCTGCAGATCATAGGTTGGCCTCAATTTTTGATATCTTAACATATTACAAGATCTTGACTAAACATAGTTATAAGCATGCTGTTAATCCTGTTGGCTTTGCCAGGGCTTAAGGTTACCAGAATCACAGTGTACAAAACATTCCCAAAAGTCCTCACAGCTGTAGAAAAATCTTGGAAGTGATGCTGTTTCCTGTGACATTATCACTATCTAGATTTAGCACATGGACTTTAAATGTAAGATTAATTTTCCGTATTAATTACAACACTTGAAAATCAGAGTCGCCATCACTTTCATGCAAGTTGTGTGACAAGAGGCGTAAAGCTGTATAAACTTTTTTACAGAAGCCTTTATAAAGTTGGCAGAATACATACATGCCATTAGCTGACTTAAAATTTTAGTAAGATGTTTTAATTCATATTCATTAAGAATTTTGCATAGCATTGCACAAAATACATATATAGTGGCTTTGCAGATGAGTCTGTGGAAATCCAAAAGTTTAAAACGGAACAATGGTTGGTTGTTTTTTTTTTCCTTCCCCCTCAACTCCTAGATCGCAAGAAAGACTTGGTAAAGCTACAAGCAGGAGAATATGTATCTCTGGGCAAAGTAGAGGCAGCACTGAAGAACTGTCCCTTGATTGACAACATCTGTGCTTATGCCAAAAGGTAAGAGTGGTATTAATTTAGAAACTCCATTTAGGGTAAACGTGAAATACAGGCTCTGGCCCACTTCTCTGATGATATACTACAGTTTTCCATGGTTTCCATTGAACAAACCCACCTACCCGAGTGCAAGTTATAAGCAGCATCCCTGAAGTAGCATGGGTGCCCAGATTCCCTAAAACCTGAAGAAATGACCTGTCTCTTTCTGTTGGCATTTCTCCTATCCTAATACACTCCAGTCCCATCCTATCCCTTCCCCAAACGGGTATCATTATATTTAGCATGTGTTTTGGCTTCCTGTCAGAATACCAGAGAAAAGTTGATCTGGACACTTTGTGCCTGATCCAAAGCTCTCCACTAAGTTTTGGACATAGTCCCAGTCTCTCCTCTCCTTCCCCCCGACTTAAACACACTACCTGAAGGGAGAACAAGCTAAACACCAGATGTAGCTGGGAAGCTAAACTGAGAGGTGCACTCATGACATTACAGCAAAGCATGATACTGATCAAACCTAACGTTGTAAAACAACTTAGAATACCGTTGAGAAGTCATCAGTTGTGAAGACTTTATGTACCAGAAGGATTCTATATAGGGGAATAATTACAGTTCAGAAAGCACTATGGATCTGTGTATCTAACATCAAGTAAGCATTTTACGCCCTGAAATGGAAGTCTCAGCTGTTTGAATCTTTTTTCCTTCTTTCTGTTGCCATCCTGTGGTAGTGACCAGTCTTACGTGATCAGTTTTGTGGTCCCTAATCAGAAGAAGCTGACAGCATTAGCTGAGCAGAAAGGCATCAGTGGAACCTGGGTAGATATTTGTAACAATCCTACAATGGAAGCTGAAATACTGCGAGAGATTAAAGAAGTGGCAAACAAGAGTAAGTAAAGTGGCATATTGTGCCAGCCAATCTCAAAGTGCTTATCCAGCAAAAGATTCCCCATTATCCTCACTAACTGTTCTTCCTTCTTCCTGTTACCTCTGTCTCTGCCAAAACTTAATAGTGTAGTCAAAGGCAAAAATTACATCAAATTGTTGCATATTACCCCAGGAACCGACACGGTTTTTGGTCATATTAACTACTTGATCTTTTTTCATTTTCTAAAAAAAAAAAAAAGAAAAGGGAAATTTTTTTCCAACTAAATTCTAGAGACAGGTTGCTTGTCTACAGTTAAAATAAGGTCCAAAAGAGCTGTCAATTTGGAAAAAGTTAAAAGACATTTGCTGGTAAGAAAACTAGTTACACAAGAGATTTCAAAGCTTTTTTTCCCCGTGCAACTTTGTCCCCTACAGCTTTGAACAACCACAATCCTTGTGGGTGTAATGGCTTAAAAACCTGCTATTCCTTGCTGTGGTACCGAATCATCAAAAGCCTCATCAGTCCTTGATGGGGCCAAAAAATTAACAACAGGCTGGGGGAAAAAAGTCTCTAAAGCACTTGGCACCTTATACAAGGAAGTAGTAAAACTGGACTGAAGCACACACTAATCAGTGCCTCTTGAACTTTAGAGAAGAATCTGCCTTTTGAAAACAAGAATGAAAAACACTTTTAAGCCTTGCCTTTAAAAAAAATAATCAATCAGTAGGTCTCAGGCTTGAGTTTAAATGTATTAATCTATGTTTTTCTATCATGAACGAAGCAAATTACTACCCATATAGCTTTGCTTATTCAAAACCTTCGCTTGCACGTTTTCTCTACCTTTTAGATAGTAATCTACCATTGAGATACAACTAATTTATTCAAAACTGTTTTCCAAAACTATTTTAATCGTTCTCAATTTTAGCAGAACATAATGCACCTTTATCACCAGCAGACATATATCTAAGTACAATGAAACAGCACATTACAATTCCGGTTGGAAAGTAGAGAGGCAGAAGAGCAACTGGAGACAGACTTAGAGCCAGAGATCCCGACTGCCCTCATTTGCTGCCACCTTGAGGCTGTGCAGCCACAAGTTGTCCTGGACATCCTGTTCGAAGTCTGTGGATGTGGGATCCTGTCACAGGCCGATATGCAGGAGCTAACAGCAAAGTCCATCAAGTATTACACCCGTGCAGCAGCTACCTGCCCTGTTCCCGACGTCCCTGCTCTTCTCCCCGAAGCAGTTACCTACCTTCCCCTTGCTTACCCCTCTTCGGCCTGCTGCCTGGGCAAGAGATAGAAGCGGCTTTGGTTGCAGTGAGGCTGTGCATGCACCAAGCAACTGCTTCCAGCTGAAGGGAAAATAAGTGACTAATGTAACAAAACTACAGAGAAGTCCCGTTATTTTGAACTCTAAACAAACCTTTAGGAAGGAAAAAAAAATCTGGGAAAGAGTCATTCAGCTATGGAAAGTATAGAAGTATTTCATTATAATTTAAATATGTAGGACATCTGACTAGTCAGAGTTCACCTAGTTATTACTACATTCCTATAATAAAGATACAGCTCTAGATTTCAGTGTATCCTCTTGTGACAGTAGTCTCAGATCTTCAGGCTATACACTCATTTGTTGCAAGCTTTAGATTTTACACTGTCACATCCAATATGAGCTGTAAGTACAGTGTGTTATTAGAATATTTGCATACTAACCAGCACTCAGCATTGGTACAAGATTAAATTTGCTTGTGGCCCCTCTGTAAGGTTACTTTGTGAAGCAGGACACCTTACTATACAAACTACAGGGTGCTCACCTTAGATATTTAGGTAGTGTGAATTAGTATTTCATTTGGCAATGTAATCCTAGTCATGGTTTTGTTTCTTCTTGTCCCCGCAGTGAAATTAGAAAGGTTTGAAATACCCATCAAAGTACGGTTAAGCCCTGAACCATGGACCCCAGAGACTGGCTTAGTAACAGATGCTTTCAAGCTGAAAAGGAAAGAACTGAAAAACCATTACCTCAACGATATCGAAAGAATGTATGGAGGCAAATAAACAAGTTACCTTGACCAGAGAGTTGTGCAGATGGTTCCTTCTCATGCCTCAGTTTTGGATGTCTGTGTATACTGTAGATATCACACATTGAGAAAATATACCAAATGGATGAGTGTTCCTGTAATCTGTATCAAGTACAACAGAGAATATCTTAGACTCCAAATTCTTAATTATTAGCAGATTAGACATTGATGGTCTTTGTAGGGTTTCATGTGATCATCTCCAGTTTTGAGACAGACATCATTATGTAAAGCAGTATGACCAGGTAATTTTATTATTATTGCTTCTCTAGCATATTTGGACTGCTTGCAACTTCTCTTTAATTCATTCTGAAGTCTGGCCTATATGTCAAAGAGGAAAAATTATGTTATTGTGATTCTTCTATCATAGTAAGATACTTTAGTGAGGGAGGAAAAAAAAGAGTATTTAAAGTCTACCTTTCTCCATTTAAAAACAAAACCATGATGACTTTAGTCAAGAACTTGCTAGAGATCACTAATAATGCACTGCTTGAGAATGGATGGATTCTTCTGCACATTAGTTAGTATCTTGAATATTTACAGTGCCTAAAAAAGAATATAAAGTACACTTTCTGAAATAAAGGTGAACTGAAAAGCCTTCTAAAACCAAGTTATTTGAAATTTCATTCAAGAGCACTGAATAGTTCAACTTACAACTCACCAAGTACGTTTTTACTTGCCACTGTATTTTTAATTCAAGCAGAGCTTTCCAGTAGGATACAGAGCATAAAGGAAAATAGACTTGCACTGCTACAGGAGGTACTGATGAGAAATCATCACCTGAATGCAGAACTTGCACCTTGACTGGCAAACAACAGTGAAATGGATGGGCAGTTGTCTCTAAGCAGATTTGAAACTCTAAGGAGTTTGGGGGTTTGTTTTTTGTCTTGTTGAGGGGGTTTGTTTTTAAGGCACTGATGCTCTAGACCTCCACATACATACGAGCAATGGTACAGGTTACCTGTATGTAATGTAGAGGATCAGGGTCTAGATTTTTGGAAAGGTATTTCCGTTCACCTTTTAAGTATGGTAAGGAAAACAAGGCAACCAGAAACCAACAGTAGTTTCCCATGTTGTCTTGTTTTACTTGCAGAAAAGCAGTCTGTGACCAGGGAACCTTTGTTTTACAGAACTTGTAAGAAGGGACAAATCACTCTTTACAGAAATTGATTATAAAAATGTTCTCTTATTAACTGGAAGGCATAGATGTGAAGAAGTGGGAAGCTATAATTTAATAATAGTTCATCATTTTGTGTGCAGAATCCTGTACTGTGTCTTTTGAATTGTAACTGAGCTCCTGCATCCCTGCTAGCCCTTCACACTTGAACCGTAAATGCTGTAAAAAGTGGAGGCTCTTGATACTGTTCTACTTTGCACTTTCTTAATGGTTTTATATATGTTGCTTACATTTTGTACAGCTGTGGCCCTCAACTGCTATATACTACAAATTCATTTTAAAGTATTTATAGATTTCTATTCATAATATTCGTGTTGTGTATATGATGGTTAAAATGAAAAATTATTTGGTATTGTCACTGTACAGAAAGTAAAAGATTTTTGTACGATGCTTCTTTTGAACATACTAACTTGCAATTTCAGGGCAAGTTTTTCCTTTATTGCATGTATGTGTATTTTTCTTTTTTCCAGTTCAGACAGATTTTGGCAAAAAGAAATCATGGCTATATACTCATTAACTAAACTGTCCCTTCTCCTTGGGACCAATTTCAAACTTCCCCCTGCATAACCTACTGGGACCAGTCCACAACACTGCCAGCTCATCCTCCAAGACCCCCAAGAGGAAAGGGAAGAAGAAAATCTGGTATATAGAGCTGACTGTATCTAGTTGTGCCTGGAAGTACAACAGTCACTAAAAGGAACAAGGAAATAGCTTTTTTTTAGAAAAGCTGATTTTTTTTTTTTTTAAGACAACATACAGTTGGCTTATGACAACAAGAAGTACTTCCCGTATCGGTAGCAGCTTTTTAAATGACTCGGTCCTAGAGCCACATTACCAATTTTTCCATGTTTAAAATTGGTCACTATTAAATAGCCTTTAGTCAGCCTGTTAACATTACAAAAGATAAATACATGTAAGAAAGTTACTTGCACTTGAGTCTGTCAGCAGGTTGTATGATTATTTTTTTTTTAAACCATGAATGTATTTATATGAAATGTATTTTATCTAGACTGCAGGTATCTTCCATGTCTTGGTTGACTGAGGATTGCTATTTGCAATGTATATATATGCATATACACAACGTTAACATTTCAAAAGAGGAATACAGTTTAAATGGTTCAACAAGTTTGTGTTCTGAGAAATCTTTATATATCGCACAAGTTGTCTGTAGTTACTGTTCAGTGCCTCACATTCTCTGAAACTGAGCATACCTTCTCAAAAGCAGCAGCAATTAGTAGATGCTACGGATGTTGAAAACAAAGCCGGGAGTGGGCCTAGTTTTCCTTTTAAGAAAGGAACTAAACGTGGATGTGCTGCAAAAGACAATTTGATACACATCAGCTTTTCAAGCGTTTTTGGAGAAGGGGAAGGATTACATCAGGCTGCCTTCAAATATACAGATTATTTGCAAATATCATACGTGCAGTTCGGTAGGAACATTAATAAAAATAAGGAACTAGGATGCAGATGAAGTGATAGTGTATAGCTTCAAAACCCTTATGTGATAGTTGCAGATGATATCCCGTGCTTGACTGAAAGGACATACAATATGGCACTGAAGTGCAAGGGAGCAGTTAATTTCCTAAATGTGAAGGTTCCAGAAAGCTCAAAGTAGCTGCAAGTTCTTCTGAAGGCAGGTTCAGAATTTAAAAATTATCCTCCTAAGTCTGAGAAACAAGTTCAAAGAGAAACAAAATCCAGTTTGGATGTGTCTGATAGAAGATTATATTTCGGCCCTCTACTTCAAAAAACATGGGATCTCTAGAGGAAGCCAGAGCAGAACTACAGTAACGGTGGGACTAGAAAACTGGAGCTGTGAAGGAAGCTTGTAGCCAAGTTTAGCCGCCCTGAAGGGGAATAGCACATGACAAGAGATATTAACCTTCAACCACGTACAGTGTTACCCTAACAAAGGCACGAAAGAGCTGTCACCAGTGGAAGAGGAGGAACAGAGAGTAAGCTTACACTAAGTGACATTTTAAAAGGAACACAGAACTTTAGTGAGGAATTGTTTTAAACACCGAACTACTTGCTCAAGGTCTTTGCCACTGAAAGTCTTAGAGCCTCAGAGTCAATGAAGGTTAAACAAATGCCTTTCAGGAACAGCCTTGACAGAACCTTGGCTGGGGGCTGGAAGAAGAGACCTGGTTGCTGCACATAATGCAGCAGTAATGCTGCACGTCACAATAAGATGTCATTAAATGGTTTGCAAGGGGAAAAAGAAGAGCATGAACAGCAAAAGTAGTAAGTTACTGCCTTAAGAGTAGGCGAGGTGGTATTTAACCAACCCAGTGCAATTTTAGTGCCCATTACAACACCAGAGAACTTTGAGCATAACACAATGTGGAGAGCTGCCTGCCAGGTAAGCCAGTATGTTGAGCTGCTGTTCCCATCAGATGCTTCCTGGCTGTAGAAGGAATAGGACATCCCAGAATGGTTTCAAATAACTACATTGTATACTAATGATAAATTAGCAATGTTCTGCAATTACATGCAATGCAAGAAATAAATTCTCATGTATTTGGGGGTTTTTGTTGGGTGTTTTTGTTTGGTTTTTTTTTTAAACTGAACCTGCCTAACAGCTAAACTCTGCTTACGCGAGAGTAAATCAGTTTCCCTTTTGGAGGCTAAAATTTAAACATTAGAAGCTTAAAGATAACAAGTCTCATGCTTCTTTTGCATAAGGTGCCACAGAAGTGATTTACAAATTACAGTCAGTAAAACTTGCAGTCACTGCTTACACAGAGTTCTGAATGATGCACACAGAGTAAAACTCAGGTATTGTACAGTAGCGTGAACTTACCTGGATTAATAAACAAAACACGATTCCGGTTAACTCGCTGCTGCTGCAAAGTAGATTATTGATGGTTTGGGTTTTTCTTTTTTTAACGTGTTAGGATTACATCAGCCATGGAGGAATAGGGCTGACTATACTAAACACACATTTGTTGTTGGCCTGTCACTGTAACGTAATTTAATTTGAATGAGTTCTGACAGAAATGGGATGGTGTTTGCACTCTTGCTTTGCTACTGGAAGCTGTAATATCTAGAATCTTGCTACACCTTTACTGGGGAGAGACACATTTTGAAGAACATTGGATCCATTCTATATTGACAAAGTGTTTTAACAAAGCTGATTATCACAGGTAATCTGTCCAAAGCTGTCCTCAGTTTGAAGTGTGTGGTCTTGACATTAGACCAATGCTAATTAAATTAGACAAACAGAGAGCTCTGGGTGCAATGTCTGATCTCAGAGTCCTCACCTATTCTTTAAAAAAAACCAAACCAAGAAGAGCTGTTGCATTTTTCTGTGGTTCTCCTATTTTGAAACACCAATAACCTAGTTAACAATGAACATTAACAGATGCCAGCAGTCACCATGTGTTTGTTACACATGCTTATTTCTGTATTTACCCTCACCTGTCCTCAGTTACAGAAGTGTGACCACCACATCTACGCCATCCCCATTATTTCTGAGAATCCACTCCCTGAGCATGAATACCTGTGACTCCAAGACATGATCTCATATGATTACAATGCTAAAGCAAAAAGATGTGATACAAGTTTTACTTTTTTTAAAACACAGATGAGGAAGTGGTGAGGGAAGTAATTTAGCACTTCTTGATTTGAAACAGGCCTATGGTATTGTTGAGCCTATTTCAGAATAAAATGAGCCCAACTATGACTTCAGGTAGCTAGTCTGCATATTGATCCAGCACTTAACAAAAGTCCCAGCCCGGGAGGTGTTGCCGGGGGTTTTATTTGTTTTAAAAAACACAGTATCTGACCTAAACCTTTCCTGTTGGATACAGATCAGCTTGTTACTTACAGCGCTCCCCCAGGGAGCGAACATGAAGAATGGCTCGCTGTCCTCTATGGCTGCCTGCCCTACTTCACTTTCTGTCTTCCAAGTCCAGGCAAACAATCTCTCCCGAGACGAGCCTGTTCTTATGAAATTTTATCAGGGCCATTTAACCAGGGCCACTCTGTCCCTACGTTCAAAATACGATAACCCCCCCCACACACACAGCTGAGGGCAATTACCTCCCAAAGACTCTCACTTTGCTACCTTCCAGAACGTATTTGCCTCCTATGTAATAGTGTGACTCTCACCTTGTGACTTTTTTTTTTTCCTCTTGTTATTTTTAAAACCTGGATCTCTGCTCTGAACACTTGCTGTAGCACAATAATGATAAATGATATTGCTGTGAGGAGTGGAAATGCACGGGTGCTGACAGTGACTTCTTGAGGAGCTCTGCAAACAAATGCTACACCACAACCCAAGCTGTATTTCCGACAAGTCAGTCTGATTCCATTTTAACCTACATACAGCCCATTCTAAGCATTTACTGGCAAGCAGAGTCCTTACTTTCAGAGAAAAGATACCAAGAAAATTGTTCATACCAAGAAAGAACATACTATAGACAAGCAAATTAAAACCTGGCACTGTGTGAAGAACAATTATCAGACTGGCTCCTGCCTCTCTTGAGATTCTAAATGGATACTCAGCCCTTCTAACTAGTAAAAACTATGATCTATTGTATTTCCTATTTTAATTCCATTGTCTAGCCACCAATACACTTTCAGTAGATCACCCACAGATAATGAAAAAGCAAGATGCCTGCAACATCATCCGAGCCAAAAACTTTGCTTAAGAGACATGATTTTGTAAAAGGACTCATAAAAGAAAAAAACCCCACCCGTACGTACAACAGAAACACATCCTGCTGACTAGGCAGCAATCTCTCGCTCATATGCTATAGCTGGTAAATTCCACTGATGCTGGGTGGGGACTGGAGATCGTAACCAGAGCGTTTCTCAGTTGTATTTTGCTGATACAGAAATGAGAAATAATCACTTGCAGCTCTTAAGGGCAGGGGGAAGAGGAGGGAGAATATATTTTTGCAGAAACATCCCGTTTTGATGGAAAAGCAGCTGCTGCTCTTTCAGAACTTAACCTAGCAGGACTGCACTCTTGCCTAATGCTGTTCACACAGAAAAGCCCAAGTCACTACCACACCAACTTGCCTTTCCAGCTGCCCTTACAGACAGGCACTCGTTCTAGTCTGCTGTTAAAATACAGCCTTTTCCCTGAAAGCAACAAGAAGAAAATGGGACAGAACACACTGATGAGCCCATGTCACCGCCTGGAAACGGGCAAAGAAACTGCACAGTGTAAAAACGACTCTCAACGCTGGAGAGACTGTGAATCTACAAGTCCAACTGCCACATTCACCTATAAGCAACAACGACAACTGAATTAAAAAAGTTACCAGACAAACAAACTGGGAGCGGGAAAAATCTAAGGCCCTTGGAGCATTCATAGGATTTCAAGAAACCCCTAACTATGGGCACAGAGCTTTGTGAGGAAGAAGAAGGAAAAAAAAAAAAGGAAACTTGCCTGTCTGCTGCAGCCCCAGGACCCTCTCTAGCACAGACATACTGGGAACAGCCAAAAACCCAGCCTGCTCACATTCCGTTCTCTCCGGGCCTTTCTGCTCAAGGAACAGACCCTCTTCAGCTAGTTACCAGTGGTTTTAGATACTCCAGTTAATTCTGCCTCTGGGTGTCTGACCACCACAGCTGCCGCTGCTTAAGCCCCTGTCCCTCCGCGTCTGCTGGCAACACTTCCTCGCCTTTTCTCCGTTACCTGCCCCTCGTTACCTGCCCCTCGGCAGCAAAGCTGCTCCCTGAGCCTGCCCAGGCCTTGGCAGCGCGCTGCGGGCCGAGGGCCCTGCCAGGCTGCCTGGGCAAGCAGGGCTCCCAAGCCCGTGGCCTTGGCCGCCAAGAGCCCTGCAACAGGGCTGGTAGATTGCCCAAAGCTCGGGTGAGTAGACCTGGCTCCTTCCTGGCTTTGTTTTGGAGGATCTGGATTTCCCCAAGAATTTACTTTCACGGAAGACCTCGCTTCTCTAACTCAGGGAGGCCGTAAAGGGATCTCGGCTTTGCGCCGTTCTCCGAGCGGAGATTCTTCTCGGTCCCGTCTCTCTTCCCTCCCAGAGGGAAGGAGCCCAGCTGGTGCTGAGCGGGGCTCAGCGCTCTCACCTGCGCCCAGGGCCACGGGCACGCTGACGGCTCCGCTGCTTTCTACGTGATTGCTCTTCCCCAGCTGTACCTTCCGGACAGCTTTAGACTATTTTATCCCTTCTAGCGTGGGAGAGGGCGTTTGAATGAAAGCGGGCACCGGGAGGAAGAGGGATCAGCCCTTATAACCACCAGGCTCCCTCCTCCCTGCCTGGGAGGAGGCAGCCAGCCTCGCGGCTGCCGCCGCTGGAGCCGAGGGCTCGCTCCCGGGGTTTCTCGCATCAGCCCTTCTATCCGAGCTGCCGGCACGGTCCTGCGAGCTCCCCGCCGCCACCGGGACGGACGCAGCCTCTCCCATCGGCTCCCGGACGCTCGCCCCGGCGCTAACTCAGGACCGGAGCGCGAAGCCCGTTCTCCAGCGGCTGCCGCCCCGCCATGAACTGCAGCGAACCGCGGCGGCTGCAGGCGCTGCTCAGCGCGCTGCTGCGGGAGCTGCGCGGCGGCGGCGGCGGCGGCGGGGGGAACGCCAGCGCCGCGGGACCCGGGTTCGGGTCCCGGTCCGGGTCCGGGTCCGGTCCGGGGGGAGACGCCTCGCTCTACATCCTGCTCATCATGATCTTCTACGGCTGCCTGGCCGGGGGGCTCATCCTGGCCTACACCCGCTCGCGGAAGCTGGAGTCCAAGCACGATCCCTACCACCTCTACATCGAGCGCGACTGGGGCCGCGGCGGCCCGGGGCAGCCGGCCGAGGAGGGCGGCCCCGCCGAGGGCCAGCGGCTGCTGTGAGCGGCACCGGCGGGCCCGGGCGGGAGGGAGGGAGGGAGGGAGGGAGAGCCCGCCGGGGCCCGGAGGCCGTCCCGGGCTCGTCCTGCGGCGAGGGCGGCTCTCCAGCTCCCGGGGCGAGACGCGTACGGCTCTGCCACCGCGGGCGCCGGCGCGGCGTGCGCACGGAGGAGGCCTCCCGGCCCTCAGCGGCAGAGCTCGTTGTGTGCCCCCCGCCATCCCGCCCGGAGCGGGCCGAGCAGCTCCGTTACCGCCGCACGACGCGCCCTGCCCAGCACCGCTGGTTTCGCCAGGTACGACGGACTGGGGCGGGTCGGGGCTCCTGTTACAGCGAGGTGGGGTGGGCTTCGCGGGAGCGCTAATCGGAGGGAGCTCCGGGAGCGAAGGCAGCCGCTCCCACGCGGGCAGCGCCAGCGCCCCGTCCGCCTCGCACCGGCGCTCGCCCACGCACGGCAGCTGCCTCCCTCCCGGCGGAGACGCGGGGCTCGGGGCTATCTCCGCACGAGTTACACCGCAGGATTACACCAACACGCAGCGCACGCCGCCTACGAAAAACGCTCGGCAGGCAGAGGTCACACTAACGGCCTGTCATGTCCTGGGGTGGCTTTGTGCAGATGAAGATGAGCAAACGCTTCCAAGGAACAAGTACCTCTCTAGGAACGCCGCACGACACAGCCCAAACTACGACTTGGATTTTATCCAGGCCGCACTGCAGGCAAAAGAAGCTTTGACTTTACATTCAAAGGAGGAGAGATTTTTATGTTGTAGACTTTGGTTTCCTAACGCTCATGCCTATTCCCTCCCGCAGCAGGACGGCCTTCCTATTTTTGGCAACCACTGTGCCTTGCTCTCTCTACTGCAACCGTGGGGAATCGCTGTGAACTGAATACCTGAAGTGACGAGTTTTAAAAAAAACCAAAAACCAAACCAGCCCTTGAGGGGACCAGCCCTTACCAAGTCAGCTTTGTCACTGCAGAAAACCACGGCAACATCCACAGACAAAACTGCAAAGCATCATTAGATATCAAACGGTATCTTGTGAATACTTAGACATATTAGTAACTGAAAAATATGGGGCAGGGAAAAAAAATCAAGCTCCAGAAACAATTTCAACGGGAGTATATGCAATAGTACTACATGCCAGCGTTCTATTAGTAGATGCATGTGAAATCTTTAGCTCAGCAAAGAAAACGCAGTAGTTGGCATCGTGTGGGGAAAAGGATGTCAGAGAAACCAACGAACTGCCAGTACTCTTAAAATGGCCTGTCAAGCAGTGAGACAACAGTAAAAGTTCTGTCAGCTACCTCCATCTGCAGGGATTCAGGCAGTATGTCTGGAAAATGCAAGTGCTAACTTCAACCTTGACTTTTTGAAGAGCCATAAGCAATATATATATATATGCGCACATATACGTTTTTTTAAGCGGCAGAAGCTGACTGTCTAATGAAATTTTGCGCTGGGATAACTAAAACAGGGTATCAGCCCCACTAGGAGATTTTCTGTGAGGATTTCCTTCAGTACAATCAGAACTAAGCTGACCGCAACCAGAGTTTCTCCCTATAAGGAAGAGGGAATCATTATGCATACCCAAACCCTTTTATTTAACCTGTCTCAGTGATTAACCTCTCTTTTTCTTCCCTGACCGCTGCCCATCAGCAGGACTGTGGCCTCTAAGAGGTGTTACAGATGAACAGCTTAGAAAGTATTCAGGAACTACAGTGCTAACTGCTACCCCTGAGCTCAGACAGATTAGACAAGAATAGGGGAAGGACTGTTACAGTTTTCTTGAGATCTGCACACATTAAATGCACTCGACACTAAAATGTGTGCTTAACACATTGTATTTAATAGCAGCTGGTGACTAACTGCTTTCCACTGCTTCATTCTGTAGACAAAGCTGAAAGCTTGTTGCGGCAGTCCCTCTGAGTCAGTGTCCAACAAAACCCACTGATTATGTACCTCCATAATCCATTTCTCTCCCCCCCACCCCCCAAAAAAACACAAAGTATGTGCAACATACTTTGTATTTGGGTCCTACCTAAAAAAAAAAAAAAAAAAAAGGCTGCCCTTGTGAAAAAGTTTACCCTTCATGAGACAGTTCACAAATAAGGAAAGCACAAGACCTCCTGCCAAGTAACTAACAAAACATCTAATTATCTGCTGTTCTATCTGTACCTTTCAATAACTGAAAGAATCACAAGGTCTCAGTGAACTGTAGTAATCTGTGATTTACATCAGTCTGTCTATTCTTACAGTTAAACCAGATGTTTAAATAAGATAACACCATTGTGCATTAACTGTAGCTTACACTGGAACAAGATATACATCATACATACAGATATGCTTAATGCAGTTTATCTTTTTCGCATAAACACACAGTACCATTTTTTGTTACAGTCCACATACTGTTCTAAACTCTGTTAAATCACAAATTGAAGAGGAAAGTGTACCATGGAATAGTTATAGAGGGGAGTTAAGAGTCCTATGGCACGCTGAGAACAGAACTATCCACTGGAATAAACCCCTCAGTTTCTTGAAGTCTCTCCAATGAAAGCAATACCCATAGAATTCACCTGGAAACAGGAACCCTACAAAACCAGGTTAGACTGCTGTACCAAGCAGCACTGCCCCAGGACTAGGAGAAAAATAAAAAATAAAATGAAGCCTTTCAGAGTAGCAAAACGTTAGCCCGTTAGGAATTCAAGCCTCCTAAATCAATTCAGTTACACACGAGAACTCACAGTGCCCCTATGGATTGTTCCATCCAGATGAGCCTAAGGATTCAGTATGGATGTGCCAAGTTCTGAAGACAAGTGTGCTTTAAACACTCAGAACGTAGGAACATGCTGTGGCTGACAGAAGGTTACATTGCAGAGCTGGTAACGTAAGTTCACATCGAGTTCATTCTTACTCTGTTGGCATGAATACACACACCGAAGTACTCAAACGCCCAAGAGGAATTCATATTGTGGCATGCAGAGACCTCGATAAATAAGTATTAAGCCCAGCAGTGACATTCATTTATTTTTGTTTTACTAAGTCCAATACACTGTGTACTGGTTGGAAACCTTAAAAAACCATGAAACTGCAAACCCACTAGGACTGAACTGAATTAGATTGTAGGAAAACAAAAATTAGCCACTGAAATTCAACACACTTTTTTTTCCATCAACAGTATATTCTAAGGCACCTGTATTAGTGACGCAGGCCAAAATGGCCATTTAGTCACCACAGTCCATTCAATCACTGGACATGAAAGATAACAAGATAGATTTATTTATATTATTAAACCCAGCCTTCTGAACGAACAAGCTCAGCTATCAGTGACCTACTTCTTCTCACTTAGGATCAGAGAAGAAAAGCTTGTTTAGAAAGACCTAACTATTCCTTTCTTCAGCCCAAGGGGAATACTGAGAGCAATTTCTGGATTCACTTTCAACATGCATGCAAAAATATCTTCTGCTTTGCACCTAACCGTGATTTATTTTTCCCAGCACTCCTAAACCTTTACACTGCATCAGCTGTCAGAGCCTTGCTCAGGCTAATTACAAAGTGGCTCCTTGCAAAGCCTCACTGAAATCTACACCTTCAAACACAGCAAGAACTTCACACTGTATTTCACATTGTTTCTAGAACAATGTCTGTTTCCACGTAACTGCTGACCTTGCATTAGCATCCTTATCTTTTCATTGCCAGCAACTAAAAGCTGCTGCCTACACCATGTAAATGTTCATTAGCAATCTGATGTTTTAAACAGCAAAATAAAGCTAATAACTCACCAGAGCTGTCATGTGAACTATTTCCTATTTGAGTGTTTCATTTCTTCTTAGCAGAGAAACAGCAGAGGCACAGCAATATGTTCTCTGTGAAAATATTTACAATGCAAGGATCTGCCAGAAGTTTTGTTTGACTTCAGGTTTATTTGGACAGCAGTCTAAACTGCAGTAAATTTTAGAGGGAAACGTCAATTTGAGATCATTACTCTAGCCAGTTCAACACCCTTTTCTGCCTGACAGTGCTCTTGGTGAGGCATTCGCTAGCGGGTGGTTATTCCAGCCACATTTTTTTACTGCAGCGCTGACAAAGTGCTCACAGCCAGCTTGCTCTGCAGTGCCCCAGCACAATGCTGCAACAATCAGAACACATAACTCACATGTAGAACACAAGTAGTAAAGATAAGGAAGCCACAAATTATTTCTTGCGCTTTTAATATCATAAGAACAAACTATGAAAACTGCTAATAATAATAAAAAAGCAGAACATCAGGTAGGTTTTTCTTTTAAATTAATCTTACAATAGGTCTTAAACAATTTCAAAAATTTACAAAATATATTCAAACATGGAAAGTTACTTTACTGATAAAACAGCATTTCTTTATAATGTGCTTTTCTCCAAGCAGCATAAGGAAGCATATGCATATCAAAACCATGAGAAAAAAATCATTCATACCATGTGAACAAGTCACTTTTCTCCATTCCAAGGTACAGCACAAGCATTTTAAGTCAATTTAACTGTAGTATGCCAAAAGAACAAAGCAACGTAAAAACAGTGACTGAGAAAGACAAACACAAAAGACAAGATCTATCAAGTCTTCAGTAGCCACAATTTAGTACGTGGAAGTGCTTAGCTCTTCAGCTGGCTTTGTTTCACCGACCAGTTGTACATTAGTAACCTGGTGTCAAACAGCAAAAATATGGTAGTATTAACTCCCACTTACAGTTTAGAGCATAAACACGTTCATTTTATAGACACCCCTTGTAAGTTTCAGACATTAGAGCAGAATCAACAACAAGGAACACTAAACCAGCTGGATGGTTTTGTACTGAACAGAATAAAAAGTATATGTACGTTCTCTTTTGCTAATTTCAGCACAGAAGTTTTAACAAGCAGTACAGAGCTGCAGCGTCCCTAACTTCTCCAGCTAGTATGGAAAAGACTTTTTGTTTGTGCCATTAATTACTCAGTTGTAAAATCACTGATTTAATCTAATAGCTACATTATCACTTACTATGCTCCATAAGAGTATTTTGTGTAACAGCACTTTCAGTTATAAAGAGCAACAGCTAATCATGGTAGTACTGAATCACCCTAAGTGTTCCTCATTGAAGATGATGGAAATGGGCAGTACATAACTGGCACTTCTCCCTCGGCTGAAGCAATTGTCTTCTAATAAATTTCTCTCCAAAAACCCCTGCATGCATACCGAGTCCAATTCCAACTACAGATATGACTAAATAAGAGTTTAAACTGGGTTTGTCTAGCTAGGCCAGATAATAAGCTTCCTATGTTCCAGGTAGTGGTGGCTATTTTTTGCTTGGTTGGGGTTTTTTAATATTAATTGCAGAAGTCAGATTTAAAAGCAGCCCGCATTTGAATAACATGAAAATAACCAAGAATAACACTTGATTGAAACATTGCCTCATATATTCTAAATCTCCCAATCTGCCTAGAAAAAGCTTAAAAACTACTATACAAATTAAAACTTGAATAAAAATATCCAATAAGTATTTATTCCCAGGACAAGCTTATCAGGTACAGATAAAAGTATGTCTTCTGGTGACTGCTTTCAAAGTTCAACAAGCAAATGCTGCAGTTGCACCCGTTACTACATTTGAAAAGTCAAAACCTGTTTTGTGTATGCAAAGCAGATCTGTAACAGTACTTACAGCAAATTTAAAAAAAAAAAAAAAAACACAGAAAAGCACACCATGCCACTGCCACAGTTCAACAATACTGTATCAGTTAACAGGCAAATTTAGGGTTTTCTTTTCAAACTTCTAGAAGAAATACAAATAGATGAACCTTGCATATTCTGTTAAGAACAAACAGTAATTAAATAGAGCGATCCCTTCTTCACTACATACAGAAATAGCAATGTAGTTACAGTTTTCAAAAATTCTGGACTTCTTGCATTGTTTTGCAGGAATTCATATTCTTCAGGCTGAAAAACAGTTACACAATAGTTCAGAACATAAACAGTTTCTGAACAGAGACAGGTTACTAATTATAACTTACTGATGTAAAGACTAGAGTGCCTTAAAAGGAAATAAAATTACCCATTTCACCTAAACATCCCATTATTTGTGGGATTATATTGCAAACTACAGATTTTTTAAGAAGCTTTACACAAGTTAGACATTGTTCATTTTCACAGTTTTCCTGATTTAAGTCATAAAACAAGTGAGCTGCAGTCGTAACTGCTTCTGTATTCAGGTTGCTGCTGTCATTGCAACATGTATTAAGATCAGTGTTACAAGTTCCCCTCCTATTTTCAGTTACCGTACAGTTCAAGCAACTGTACTCTCACACTTATAGCTAAATATTTTTTTTTACCCAGCTTAAAATAAATGTACCACTTTGAAACAAATCTGCTGATATTCAGATTTACTCTTAAGTTCCCAAGTTAAGACAGTCTTAACCTGCAATCTTGAAAACTATTTTGAAGCAGCTGAAAGCTTTAAACTACAAATTTAAAGCAAGATGCACAACCCCCCCCCGAATCAATCATTAAAGGCAGTATTTAAAAAGAGCATGAAAACTACAGCAAAAATCTGCATGAGGAAGATGGCAATTGTGTTCAGAGCTGTTCCTCTAAGTTGAAGATAATCAGAGCACCTGTTCTTAATAACAGTACTGAAGAGAAAAATTGAAGGCTTCACAGTAATACACACTTTCAGTGCCACTTTTTTACTATAGTGTTTCCTGAAAAGACAGTAGAGATTCAAAACTTGCAGACTGAATATGGGAAAAATAGTCCAAATGGCATAGCAACAGAATTTACAGTTAGAGCAAACAGAAACAATGTAACTGACCTATTTCTTACACCATAAGACTTCAAAAGAAAAATAATCAGTTCGAAGTCTTTCACGTGCACGAGACAAGAATTGTTGGCACAGGAGCTCTGAATCATTCAGCACGTCCTACGTACAGATCAATGTAAATTAACTACAACCAAAGTCTGAGACGCTTAAGCCAAAAGGAAACCTGATGAAGACTACTTAGTCCTTTCATATCAGAGAAGGTAACATTAGCTTTCCAATGGATTTCTTGAGAGATTACACACTCGGGAGCTGTATTTGCTACTTCCATGAACAGTAGAAATCACTGTCAATCCTTCCTAGCCTCTAACAACCAAGAGTAGGTAGCTTTAAGAATTCTATCTACATGCCACTAGCATCTTCTGCAAAAGAGGGAAGATGCTACTGTAAAATCAGATCTTTTGAAGTTGAAAAAATTACACGTTTGGTCACAATTGTACATTGAAAGGATTTTGTGTTCAAATAGCAGAGTTTCAGCATTACATACAAGAAGTCTGGAAGTGGCAGCAGAGCTGTTTGTAAGGCATTTTAGGAATGATTCCGACACACCTCGCTGCCTTGAGCATTTTATTACGTTCAACTAACACAAGCAACCTCTCATGCTTTATGACTGTTTACTACTAAACCCACAGTCATTGGGATCAACTCTGAAACGTCTGTAGACCTTCCAGAATGACAGACGCAACACGAAGAGTTAGCGTTTCCCATACGTGGAGAATGGCTGTCCATACAGCTAACTTCAACATGTCGAGGGAGAGAGGTCACTTCCCGTAGCCAATCCTCACTAACTGGCCCAGTCCTGAAAGCGGAAACAGTCACTGGCGATCTTCCACACTGTGTTGGTAGGTGTGGCTTGTGCTGTCAGCAAGAAGTTCTGATTGAAGTAGCGCTGCTTGTCACCATCAAATTTTACTGTCCCACTTGTCACCACGAGGACTGTTGTCTGGCCTTGAGTAGCTTGCTCTTCACAAGGAGAAAAAGATATAAAGAAAACAACTCGAACAAAGGCTAACAGGTAAAGAAGTTGGAAACGTACACAGAAGTTTCATAGGCTAACAATTTGTTACATGTTCATGAAAAGTACAGTTTTGTTGCATCATTTCTATACAGACAATGGTGTATTTGCTCACCAACACTGCTTTTTAATGGCTTTTCTATTTTCATCTCACATTGTTCATTTTAGACCACTATGAACACCCGAATTTTTGCTTAGAATAAGCTTTCATTATTTGAGATATAAAAATATATACATATATTTTTATACTTAGCAAGTTGCATACACTTTTTCCCCCGCCGCTATCAGAGGTTATATCTTTTTCACAGCAGAGCAAAGCAAGTGTCCTTGACCACAGGCTTTTTCCTAATATTCCCAAAATATCTACTAGAAGGAATTTATTAACTTCTTAATTATGTAAGCCTTTCATTAGCAGTTGTTAATCAGAAATCTGAAGAACTTAACATCTATTCTAGATGTAAAGAAATCAAAGGACATGCAGGTTAATGATTTGTTCCACATTATACAGCAGGTCAGTATCAGAGTCTATAGTAGAGGTCTCTTGACTTAGACACTGTCAAGGACAACATAACCTGATAAGCCAGACTTCTTCAATACATGAAAATACATCACATTTGAATACTACCTTAACAAAAAAGTCCTTAACATATTTTCCCAGAAATGAGAAAGTGTGGAGCTGCTGCACCTCTTGATTTGTGCTTTATTTAACTTGGACAACTTGACATTTCAACCCTCAGTATTTTCTCTAAGCTTGTTCCAAAAGAAGTATTAAACACTATTATAATTGTAGTTCACTTTCAACAATTACAAAAAGACTGAAAAATAAGTAAATTGTAATACAACCTTACCGTGAACGGGCTGGCAGTCCAACATATTAACCTGGAATTCACTAGATGGCAACATTTCAAAAAATTTATTCAGTTCTTCTTGCCCGGACACTGCATTACCATTCCAAACTAACGTTGCTTTGTCCAAATAAAGTCTTGTTAAAGCCTGGGTGATTATGAATACACATATTTGGGGAAAATGTGTAAGCACATACAACGGACAACACACAAAACAATATTCTTTAAATCCTTATGTTGTGAATTACTGATTTCTTCTGTTACTGAGATAGATAAAATGCCCTCCTGAAATATTAGCTCCTTATAACAATTAGTGTTCCTGACCAAGAATTAAAAATAACTGAAACATCTTCTCCTTTATAAGTTGCATAGTGACTCATATGCCTTTATGTGCAAAGTGACTATGAAGTGACATGCAACTCCTGATATTTTCACATAATCTAAAAGTTATTAAATTACAATTATAGCACATTTAATATTTCAAAGAAGAGTCTCCACAGCTATCTTTTGGTGCAAATATCTATTACATGATACCACATCAATGTGGTCCATGAAGACTTTCAGAGCCTGATAGAGCTGTTTCCATTTTATCCTCAGGCACCCTTGAAGACTCCCAGAAACAGAAGTGATAACTGCTAATAAAAGAAGTTTGGAAAAAAATAAGCTAAACCCTGACCTCAGAGACAAATAAAGCAAGTTTTATCTGCCTGTATGGACCAAATCCTGTACCTGTAAAACACAGTTGGACATGAACCGAACTATTAGCATGAAGAAGTAAGTCTAAGGCAGTTTCTAAAAGGGCCCCTTTTACAACAATGCTACATAGTAATGTAAGGAATCCTCTACAGGGCAGTCTAAGAGGAACAGAGGTCTCAACCTGGACAATACAATACATGATAACCAACTTTCAGGTGCTTTCAAGCCTAAGGCTAGTTAGAAAAACAAGCCAGAAATGTACAAGACAGTTCTAACTATTGTCAAAATATCTACGTACCCTTCTTCTTTTATCCATTGTCTCATAATAGATGTTGACAAATTCATCTGCAGCTCTGCAAGCTTGATCCACGTAGGTTTTGAAATCCTGTAGAGAAGAAATCATACCAAATTACTTAAATTAGGAAATTTTACGCAACCTAGTCATCTATACAATTTCTCCAACAAATCACTTTGGTCTTCTCCGTCCTCACTGAAAGACGATGTCAAACAACATTGAGATTAATTCCAAACTCCTTTCCTACTTGCAGGAGGTACCAGCTTTTAGCAAGGTGACTGTTTTAGGATTCATTTTGAATGCTGATAAATTTATTGTATTTAAATTGTAAATATTTACATTGAAAAATGGGTGACAGCCGTCTGCAAGTGGTGTGAACACGCAAGTATTCAGTGAAAAAATTTGTTGCTGTGATGGCTGTTCTGAAATAAAAGTTAAGGAACACAATTTATTCAAGATATTTCTGAAAATTGCAAGAACTCCATCACACTGCCACCATAGTCTCATTTTTAGAAACACCTTTATATATACCTATATAAAATGTAATAATATATAGATATAGATATAAAAATGAGAACAGGCACACACGCTGGATGTATTCCAGTATCAATCACTCCCAGTGCCATATCCACAGGTAAAACCCAAACACTTCTCACAGCTCATTATTTTCCTTACACCTCTCTATTTTATTCACCCAAAGGTAACAGCCTTTGTTGCCACATTACTGCACTGTGATCTCTTTTGGTTATTTGGTCAGTTTGTTTAGGTGTTTGGCCTTTGATCTCTTACAGACCCTGAACTGTGACATCCTGGAAAGCAATGATTCTGCTGTCCATACTTCTATAAAACTGCATTTGTTTCTGTTATGATATTTTGTTTAAAATATTGTAATTTACCATTATTCTATTTCAGCATTATATTCTCAATATTTGTAACTCAATCAGTACTTCACAATTTAACTACTTACATTTTCTCGACAGCCTTTAATGAAAATACACCAGAACTACCATCAATTCCTCTAGTATTACCACAAGAAACACTTCTATTCAGAGAAAGCTCCATACTGCAAAATACTTACCAGCCTATCAAATAATCCCTGCTTACTCCACAAAATCAAATACTCCCATGTTACTACGTACTATTCTTTTGATCTCCCTCTGTAAGGCCACGAGCCTGCTCTTCACCTTCCTATCTTCTTCAGCAATTTCTGAACCCACAGGCCAATTCCACACAAATACATGACAAAGTAGTCCTAAAGATGCTGTATTCCAGCAAGTGCCAAGAGAAACTTCTTGGCACCAGGAGACAAAGAGTATCGGATCTCCTACTAAGGGAACAGTGATTATAACTCAGCCTGTTATGTTATTTAGGGTAGATGGCTGTTACCTCCCAATCAGCACATGCTTGCACATGTAAACTTTCTAACCAGCAGCCAAACATACTGCCATTTAGCTGCCAAACACACAGAATGGCTGTGAAAGAGCATGTTAGAGAAACACCAGGAGACTGGAATGAGCTGTTAGGGTACCCGCAATATAAGTCAAATGGAAAATAAGCTTTGTTAGTTTTGGTACTCTGGGCAAGTTCTTTATAACCAAAGCCCAGAATACATTTTTAAATTCTGAGAACAATTTGCGTTGGAAGAAACTTCTGGAGGTCATCTGGTCCAAATCCCTGCTCAAAGCAGTGCTAACTACAAAGCCTGATCTGAATTCAAAGTTAGAACTGGCCGCTCAGGGTCCTATCTCCAGTCACGTTTTGAACATCTCCGAGGATGGAGATTTCACAGTTCCTTTGGGCTCCTGTTCCAAAGTCTAATCACCTCACTCGGGAATCTTTCTTCCTAGTGTTTAACAAGAAAGCCATAGTTTAAAAAAAAAAACAATCAACCCCCAAAAAAACACCCCAAAACCTTTAAGTCTGTGACGACAATTCCAAGAAGTTAGCCAACCTGCACGGCCTCTGCAAATCACGGTGGCTCATCACACAAACCACCGCCTGGCCTCAGCCCCAGTAGAAGGATGCTGCGTCCCGCCGAAGACATACGGACACCAGCTCTGCCCCGGGAGCGGCCAAGGGCTGAGGGGCCGGTCCGAAGGAGCCACGCACACCCCACCCCCCCCCGCCCCTGCACTGAGGGGCTTCCCTCCCTGCTCCCATCCGCAGCCGGGACATCTCCCGGCGCCCCTCCCCGCGGCTTCAGCACCTTTCCGCGCCCCGCAGCCCCAGAACGGCGGCCCCATCCCGAGCTCTCACCGGCCGCGCGGGGACTCACCACAGAGGCGGCCATGGGGACGCGAAGCGCGCGCGGGCGGCGGAAGTGCGCCGGGTGTGCTCGCGCTCGGCTCCGCCACTTCCGGCCGCCAGCGGCGCCACCCCGATAGGCTTCCCCCGCGCCCAGTACACGGGCATTGAACGGCCTCTCTGCAGTGCTTTCCAGCTATATGAAATAATCAATCAGTATTTTTATGAATAAAAACCCATTGAGTTTGGGTACTTCAACGTCTTCCAGAGTTGTGAAAATGTTCAAGACGTCTTACGTGCTTTGCTACAAGTGGTTGATGGTATTTAAGTGAGCTATATGTTAATTTGTGAATGCAAACAAGGATAAAGATGCCACACATACCCTAGCCAATAACTGGAGTGGAAAATCGCACACGTTAGTTACTCACTTGGTAGCAGAAGTGCAGCTTGCTGTCACAGAGAACACGGTCGCAGGTACCGTACACTGTGTCTGGAAGACTGTGGATGTAAAAAGACATCAGTGCATAAGCCCTGTGCCCCTGATTTTACATACATTTTGGATCTCTGCGCTTTTCCTCCATGCACCTTTTCTCCCCGTGGTTGCTGCCATTCACAGCAGAGACTTGCCCAGGTCCATGGCTGCTGTGCTGGCAGGGCAGGATGGCCCCAGGCCTGCACTCCCGCTGTGGGGAGGGAGCCAGGCAAGGGCACAAAGGAAACGTGCGCTGTTTTCCTGGAATGAGCTGAGTCGTAAAGCTGGCTGGTTAAATCTTCATCATGCAGTCAATAACAGGAAAAGACCTGACCAGACTCAAGAGGTCTGTAATTAATTACTAAAGATGATGTGGAGCTGACCGGGAAGAAATCATATACTGAAGGTGACAAACGCTCTGGAAATGGAAAGGTGACAGGGCTGCTGGGAGAAGATTGAGTTTGGGTCGGGCATCTGAGGCTGTGCCCTTTAGTATAGTGGATCACATCTAGCCGTGTCAGCTGTATACTGATTTGTCATGTAGGAGTTGAATCACTATGAAAGAGCGTATCCTGCTGAATTAACAACTGCTCAATGAAGATTGCATAATATAAAAGTTCAAAGCATCCTCCCCTTTGAAATCTCAAGTGTCAATACATCACCATATTATCCATTTGCCTCAAATTAATAAAAGTACTTCATAAAACCTTTCATATAAAGAAGAGCGATCATCAATTTCCAAATAAAAAAGCAAGGCACTGAAATTACATATGATTTGTTCAAGGTCACAAAAGGAGACAGCTGCAGAACTGAAAACTCCAATTCTAATCTTTTACCTTCATCATTTAAACATCTGTACTCAATTCTGAGATATATCAGTGTAAAATTAAAAAAGAATCACTCCCATCTGGTATGTCCATTATCTATTTCATGGTTTTTTTCATCATATTGATGACAATGTGTCTAAAAAGGTAGTGTCATGTTCCTTTTCTATAAATCAAATTTGTAGGAAATGATGACTCTAAATCCTAGTGGACCAAATGAATTATATTTGTGTTATGACAGAGTCTGTGAACAATCTGGACAAAACAATAGAAATGAGGCAAGGATCTGTAAAAGCATTACCTTTTCATTTACTCACATGCATCTTTGAAACCTGGAAGAGCAACAGGCTTAGCACAAGCCTTGTTGCTGGCAGATTGTGCAAAGTTCTTTGTATCTTTCAAATGCATTAAAATAGAGATCTGAGGGAAAAAAAAATTCAACTCTCATTTATTAATGGCTGCTCCAACAAAAGAAGTAATGTGTAGAGAATAAATTCAGAAATAGTAGAAACTGAAGTAGCTAATCAGTTCACAAGCCTTCTTTCTGTCAGGTCAGGATTTTTCTCTACAGATTATATATTTTTTATTCAGAAATACTTGACGCAGTGGGATCATTAAAGTTTCTTCGGCAACAGTTAATCAGAAGAATGCTTCTCAGCAGGACTCAGTGCAGACTCTCCACTGGAAATTAGGAAGGTAGATAATTTGATGATTCTCTATGCCTATTGCCTGCTTGCCTTAGCACCAGTCATTATTCAGTGAAGTCACATGTCAAATGGAAGGCGAATTGAAAACATGGATGTGAAGTTCATTCTCAGCTACTTCTGAAGATGACACACAATTTTGGATATCATTTTAGAATAACAGCTTCTTGGTGGGATCAGCTAATTGGGGAAAACAACAAGAAAAATTCTTCCTTAACACCAAGCAGTATGCAAGACCTGGTTCAAAATATTATGTGAAAGAGGCACTCAGTGGCTCACAACAGCGTCCAGAATGTATTTGGGTCTAAACTCCTGGGAAAAACAGAGATTAAAAAAAAAGAAAGAAAACCACCACCCTATTTTAAAAAAAGTAAGAGCAGCAAGAAATGTAAAATATTTGCAGGTGGTGTGGAAACTGCTCAAAGACATCAGAAATATGGGATGCTCAGAACAAATCCATACTACTTAGCAGACATGCTTTACAAAAGACCAAAAAAGTCCAGAATGCTTAATAAAAGGCCAAGGTAGAGAATTAGAAGTAGAGAGACATCCTCAAAAAAATTAAGTTGTTTCAAAATGGAGAAAAAAACCCC
Organism: Elanus axillaris; assembly: GCA_026212715.1. NCBI lineage: Eukaryota > Metazoa > Chordata > Aves > Accipitriformes > Accipitridae > Elanus > Elanus axillaris. The sequence goes on from JANZLQ010000040.1 coordinate 4,551,196, forward strand.
ATAGAGTTTGGCTAGTAAGATTTAAAAAAGGAAGTATGGCAAATCAAAAATAGTCTTGAGAAACATTTTACTAAGGCAGAAACACTATGAATGAAAGCCTTTTTCAAACATAGCGAAAGCAAAAATCTTGCCAGAATATCTGTAAGGCCAACAAGTGGTCAGTGCATACCAAAAGAAGACAAGGCTGGAGTAGAAAGCTGAACAAACTCATCATGTCTTTGATCAACATGAAGAGTTTACAAAGTATCATATATTAAAGCCTTTCTTAAAAGAGAATTAACGGAGGAGGATCTGTCACAAAGTGGAATGTCAGTACAAAAGGTGTTAGAACAAATCCATAAAACAAATAGTGACAAGTTACATGCCAGATTATGTGCTCCTAAAGGACATACTAACTGTGGTATGTAATCTGTAATTTACAATAGGATTTGTCCTCAAGGAATGGAAGGTGGCAAATTTGAGGCCAGCTTTCTAAAAAAAGCTCCAAGATGGACCTGTAAATGTGATGTCTGTCCTATGCAAATTGGTAGAAGTTATACTAAAGAACAGAATTGGTAGGTGTCCTGGTTTCAGCTGGGATAGAGTTAAGTGTCTTCCTAGTAGCTGGTATGGTGCTGTGTTTTGAGTTCAGTGTGAGAAGAATGTTGATAACACTCTGATGTTTTTGGTTGCTGCTGGGTGGTGTTTATACCAAGTCAAGGATTTTTCAGCT
>JANZLQ010000040.1:4552007-4564253 GCA_026212715.1 Elanus axillaris
TTTCTGTTCTATTAAACTGTTCTTATCTCAACCCACGAGTTTTACTTCTTTTCCCAACTTTCTCCCCCATTGCGCGGGGGGGGGGGGAAGGGGTGAGCGGCTGTGTGGTGTTTAGTTGCTGGCTGGCGTTAACCAGGACAGTAGGTTCTTGGATAAACAATACACATTAGAGTAGACTCAACATAGTTCTTTAAGGAGAAGTTACTCTTCACAAGTGTATTAGTTCTTCAAAAGAGACAAGAATCATGGTGGTAAAGAGTCTTGCTAGTGAGCAATTCTTCTTCCACCAAGTTGTTTCCTTAAAATTTCAGATTTTGCTAATCCATTATTCTAGAATTATCATATTTGGAAGCATTTAAGTAGTTTTTATATGAAACACTTTATTTAAATGAACAACTCCAAGTACCATTCCAGATTACATTAGTGGAATAATGAGACTCTCTGCTTACCTTTTCTCACTTCTTTACATATCCCAGCAAGTAGGAATCTTTGTAGCATTTTGCAGGCAGTTTTGCTGATTCAGCAAAATTAGACTTCCAGCACACTAACCTAAATCTGACTCTCTTAAAATTCGTTTTCTTTACTTAGAAAGTATCATCTACAGAGGAAACAAAGGAGTCCATCTGAAACATATCAAAGATTTTCGGCAAGAATCCTTCAGTTGCTTTCCCTTGAGCAAGCCTCTGATTTGGGTATTTAAGTCTTAAGAGTACTATGAGCAGACAGAACTTCCACTCTGTGTTGAACAAATTATAGCCATACTGTATACTGTCCAAATATTCCCTAAATATGCATTTGGATTTAGTTCAAGTAACAACCAAGTGCAACTCATAATTTCTCTTCAAAAGCCCAGATATTCCTAACAGTTTCTCAGCCTTTATCTCTAATGCCTCAAGCCAACTTACCCATGCTCCCCAGCCCTTTCTATTCCAGAAGGAACGTATAAGATAGAAATGCCAGAAGGACTCGGCAGCAATGACACTGAACTCCCATGCAGAGTTCAAGCAGCTTACATCAAGATGACTCATTAAAATACCTTTACTTCTGAAGATGGTTCCTAGAATATGTAGCTCTACTTACACCCACTTACCATATGGAAGGGAAATTTTGAGTTAGTTTAGATCTTGTAGAACAGATCAGAGACAAGAAGTGTAGCTTTCTTGAAATAGCTGGGATCAGCATTTACACCTGTGGAATGAACTTAGGTATATGGTGTATTTTTGATTCTATAATCAATAATGCTAACCTTTAAAATTATTAGTTGCTGGAAATCTCCCCAAATAGCCAATACTAAGAACAATGAATTAAAAATGGAATCACAATTAAATGGCAAATAAGATGACCTATTTCCATATCTGTTTGGAGATAGGAAGTAATTCTTAGAAGTAACTGCTTTATAACTTTAGTCAAATTTACTCAAAACACCATAACTAATGATAAGTAAAAATGTATTAAGCTTTCAGAAATGCATTCAGCCATCTGGGTTAGGCCAGACTTTCTTTTGTTTTCGTCAGCTGATCAATTAAAATAAATTAAAATTGATAGCAAAGCACTGGATAATTTCAGAATCACTGACAAAATGCGTAATTTTTATCGAGAATTATTTTGACACCACGCAAATAATGACCACATTGAATGAAAGTAGAATTCAGTCTCCAACAAAATGAAAAGAGTTCACATTTTTCCCATAGAATCCTCACATGACAATTATGTACACTTTCATTAGTATCTACACAAAAATTAAGCCAGACTGCGTATTGCTAGGCCACTTTTCAAACTAACCTTGTACTGTGTCACAAAAGACTGTGATATTTCTGTAATGACTTCAGTAACAGAGTAAAATGAGGTCTAGAGGTCCTGATTATCCTTGATAAAATGAATAGTCATTAGTTTTGCAAATAATCTTGCTGGGCTTAGATTAATGCATTTGTAATTTTCAAGGGTTTATAATTTATTCCCCTTTGAGGTTCCATAATTAACACTGACAGATTTCAAATAGAATATCCTCTATTAAAAGAACCCAACAAACTACTATGCTTTTTAATTTATTGATTCAGAACATATGTAACATTAATGAAATCATAGCACGCTTGAACGCTGCAGGTTCAAAATCTCACTGCAATGTTGTACACAACACTGAAGGGCAAGTCCAGGAGGCAGCAGAAGGCAAGGTTCTTGCAAATTTCAGTAGCTACTCTAAACTGAATAGAGACCAAAAAATGATTCATGGCCCATGTCAGTGATTAAAATTAAACTGTTAGGTTCACTCTCTTATTATTAGGTTTATCAGCCTTCACTGATCACATGCCGCATGCAGCACCCTTGTTACCAATGTCCAACTAACAGTTCAAAGAACTATCAGGTATGGTGACGTTTACCAGAAGAATTCCTTCAAGGTCAATGATTCACGTTAACACTTCAGCTTTCCAACTGCTAAAGCAGTACCTTTAAAGGCTCTCATGCAGTCATATAGGTCATATATGCTCTTCTCTAAGACCATGAATCCTTCTGAAGCGTAAATTGTTCTTGTGAAACTTGGGTATTCTCAGCTTTTGTTAAAGTTACTGAAATGTGTAGTATTGTTACCCAGATGTACAGAAGTTTAAGGAACTGTCTCCTAAAACAAGGAAAAGAACCCACACTAGCCAAATCCAGACAGGTTCTTATTAAAGTGATGCCTGTGAAGTTGGAACATGATTCAGTGTTTGAGGGTTTTGCCTGAGCAAGGGCTGAACAAGAGCTCAAAGACTTGATCTGTTGCTTTTAATGAGAACTGGGAGTAAGTCTCAGAGGTGCTCCGCACATCAACACTTTGACCTATACGCCGGGTACAAAAATACTGCTAAAGGTGAAGTTTGGATTTATTAAACTACAGTGGGCTTAAGAAGGACTGTTTTGGCCAGTTCATTCGCAACATAAAAGGCATATTACTCTGAATAGACCCAGGCAGAACCTGTGTTTGTTACAATCCCATGGGGACTCTGGACTGTGCACCACTACCCCTCAAATTCCTGTCATACCAGAACTGGAGGAATGTAAGGACTCTTATCCTGATAAATACTCCTCTAGTTTTTTACAGAAAAACAGGACTTGCTATATATTGAAGTGATAACTGTTCCACTGACCCACTGGATACAAGTACAAATAACTGTCCTATTTAAATCCATGTCAAAGCACTCCCAAGTTGGGATTCATTTTCAGAACAGGTCAGTTCAAAGTGTCACCACAGCTGCTAGTTAAAGAAACTTTAAAATCCTATCCATTTCATTAGGTAATGAAACAGTATTTAGGCCCTTATGAAAATCTGGCCATATGTAAGTAAAACCTAGGTAAACATATTTGTATCACAGTGGACTCCACGACAGTTAAATGTAGCAAGCTGATAGCTGAAGCATGTATATGTGCACACAGGGTTATTTATATACTAGAGGGAGAGAGGGTATAGTCACCCCTTTAAGGCTTGTAAGGTAGCTCCATTTGCCCTTTTATCTCAAAATTTTAGACTGAAATATTGTATCACTTAGCAATGTAGCATCAACTCCCAGCTGTGTCCTGTATAAACAAAACAGGACTTGCAAATGTTGCAAGTGGCTATTATCAAGATATCTGAAGTATGAAATACCTGTACAATGCCTTGCATCATACACATCAGCTGAGAAGGATTTTACAAGCATCACCTGCAGCACATGACCATGGTTTTCTTTAACTTGTGTGCAGCTGAACCAGCACACTCTGTAATCATTTCTCATTGGGGCTGCAAGAATTGTAGCTGCAATAGTTCAGCTGGTCCTTTTTCCTGTCTCCATCTAGTACTGCTCAGTTTTCACTAAAGCCTGGAACGAAGAATGCCTTTCTTGCACCCAATTTTCCCTTTACATAATTTGTCCTTACATAGCCAGATTGCATTTTGAAGAAAAATTCTGTCTATAAAATACTGGGAAGCATCTCCAGTTTTGGAGCACTAGCAAAATGAGCCCAACTCTAGACCTCACCCTAGAAGATTTTTATCAGGCTCAGAGACAGAACAAAAGGACTTCAATTTCAAATGGCAGTAGTACTTTGCTTCCTAAACTTATGGAAAATTAGAAGGAAAAATCTGAGCTACAACACAACTTCTAGATCTGTTCTAAATTGCACTAGGGGTCCATCAGAATCTGAAAAAAAAAAAAGGTACTGAGAAACTTAGTGGCCATTGCTGTCCCCTCCTTTTGTCCAAGTCAAAGTTTCAGGTATTGATGGGTAACAGGAGCTGGAAAATTAGTTCCTTTTCCATTGATAATTTCAATAAACACAGCATTTTTAAAGTCAGAAACACAAACAAAAGACAAGGTAGTTTTGTTTGTGAACAAATTTTCATGTGTTTTTGGTCAAAAGCAATTTTTCCTCCCAATTTTCAGGTGTCTGATTTTTTCCCCAATATCCTTTGCCCTTCAAAAAAGAAAGAGACATCTTTTGAGAATAGTTTTTGATTTAATTTAGTTTAAAATCAATTTTCATTAAAAATAATTTTTTATGAATAATTTTTGGATCAGCTATAGATGGAGCACTAACCATTTCACATTAGAGGTTTAATAGAACTACTGAGCAAAGTTCATTCAGATGAGAAAGGCCTGCAGGGCTAGAATTATGGTTTATATGCTGTCTGAAATTGTTAGTTCAGGTCAGCTTGTAGCATATTCTGAGTTCAATTTACATTTGGCTCAGACTTGAATGCTGGGCATCAGTAGGTAGGCCACAACAATTAACTGGTTAGTGGGATGATTTAACAACAATCAAATGCTAAGTAATGTTTCTCCAGGCCAAACATACCTGGGACCATTTAAGGAATCATTTTCCAGTGAAGAACCATTTACTTCCAGCTGGAAGTGAAGAGGTTTGTCACTTGCTTTTTTTTATAAACGGAAGAGTTACAAAAATCCTGTATGATTATTAACAGAGTACCTGCCTTCAGATTTGTATGAAAGTGTTTTACTTTTATTCCCCGAATACTGTACAATATTTAGCATTGTCTGAGCATCTGAACTGTGGTTCTACGATCTGCTGAGCTGGCACAATAGCTCTGCAGCAGAGAAAGCAGCACACCTTTCTTTCGGACTTTCCCTGCTCTCTGTGTTATCTACTCCCTCTGTTCTGACTATCAAGTTCACCTTTCACAGAGCTAATTTAATTAACTAAGACAGTGGAAGATGCCACCTCTTCTTACCCTCAATATACTTGGCAAGCTGAAATGGATCAAAGAGTGGTCTTGCAAGTAATAGTTGGCAAATAAAGGTAAGTAGCTGGAGTTTATGGCTGGGGTGAGGAGGGAAGGAAGACAGGCGAGAAGAGCACCAACGCACTGTTATACCAACTCATGCCATGTCGTGAAGTGGTACCTTGTGGCTGCCACTTGAATTTGACATACATGCAACCCACTGCCAAAAACCTCTGGTCCCCCTTTTTTTCTCCCGTGCTTACCCTCAGTCTCAGTTCTGCATTCCCATCACTTCCTTTCTGCCCTGCAATTGTGTAGATATTTGCTGAGACTGATCACAGAACTGATCTGGCTGAAAATCATGCTGCTGTTGGGTTGATTTTCAGTTCATTTCCCTGACCTGTACTGGCACAAGGAAGGTGATGGAAGCATACGCTTAGGGCAGGACTGCCCCTTCTGGCAGCAGCAGGCACTAAGGTCAGCTTACAGCAGCTGTGGGAGCACAGCCAGCAAGTCAAGAAGTCAAAAAATAAATAAAACTGAACTGCAGAGGTTTACAGTCAAGCTGTGAAAACCGTGAATATCAAGCAGGCAGTAGAAATGGTTGCAGTGTTGTCGTGTTTTTTTAAACACTCTTCCAGTTTGTACAATGGAAGCTCTTCTAGTTAGACAGGTGGGGGTATTTTCAATACTTACACATGTATGAAATCTGTTTTGACAGTGTATCTGACTGCCTGGAAGCCTAATTCTATCTAAATTTATATCCAAGAAAGCATATACTTTCAATGGGATAATATCAATATAGTGAAAAGCACAGTCATTAACTCACTGTAGACCATGATGCTTGTTGGCACATGTGCTAAACAAACCCTTTCCATCATTACAAAATAAACCACACTGAGAGCATATATAAACCCACTGAATTCCAGGTTGGTCTCTTCTAAGTGATGAACACACTGACCTGATAATTTTAATCTCGCATCAGACTAAACAGGAATTATTTAGTAAAGGCAATTATGTTGGAATGTGGTAAATTTTCTTAAGTTGAGGAAGGAATCAAGCTCACTGTTTTAACTTTGGGAATGTGGATAGCAGAGTACTGATGAAAGGTAACTCTGAAGTAGATTAATTAGGTTCTCACCACAAGCACAAACAACTAAACTGTTTCAGGGATATAAAATGGAATCTGTTTTATCCTTCTTTATTACATAATGACACACTGATTGTAAAACAGTCAACTTTCATTGGCAAAGCCAATACATCTATTTTTATCTATTGAGTTACTTGTTAAATCATACAGAAAAAATGTTGTATTAGACTTTGCAACCTGCTTCTCTTATCCTAATAGCTTTCTAACTTACGTTCCGTAAGCTTCATCTATATATCTTTCATTTATAGCTTAATAAAATCAACAAACTAAATCAGTGGAACATCTTAATTCTATACAAAGGTCTTCTGTCTCTAGAGAAGGAACAGAAATCTTCACTGAAACAGATTCATTCTCATCTAGTAGTCTATTTCTGTGGTCCTTTGCATGGGCAGAGTAGAGCAAAGCCAAAGCCCAAAGAGAAATGGGCTGTGTGAATGCTTGGAACCCCTTAACTAACTGCAACAGAATAATGACAACTGAAAGAAAGAAGCTGCTAAGGGACATACAACACAAGATAAGCACTACCACCACAAAACAGTGACTCATATACCTTTTGCTTCACAAATATTTGAAGAAAGACAGTTGGAAGGCAACCCAACATCAGTGCAACATTTAGACAAGAGATATAAAAATACATACTATGGAAAGGAGAAACAGAAATCACTTATCACCTCTTTTTTTCTGATTATATTTTCAGTGCTTCGGTAATATTGATTGTTCCTGACAGATATGCAGATCAGCAGATGGTGGGGGACTGTTATTATTTTGCAGCAATGATCCATTATTTTACAGTTTGTCATCAACATTTCACAGCGTACTTTTTAGGAAAGGGGTTATTAAAAAAAAATAGCTTTATCACATTACTGTCTCTTCCAGAATGTTTTACAAATAAATGTAATACTATTAGGAATATTCAGTGGGATTCAATTGACAAAATGTGCCTTCTTTTCCCCTTCAATATTTGAGAAGGTGAAGTGTTAGAAATGTGTTGTCTCATTTTAATGAGCCAACACTTGTTACTTGGTAAATAAGCATACCGTCTGCTAAGTGTTGACTGAAACCCAGACTAGGTTTTGAATTTGAACTAAAACCTGGAACCAAATAAACCCTATTTTGACCGGAGTACCACATGCATGTACAATGCAAAGCATCGCTATAAATATAGGTGGGTTTGCATGACAGTTCAGTAGTCTATGCTAACTTAAACCGCACAGACAATGGTGCTGAGTGTTCCCTAAAATATCAGTAGTCCAACAGTCAACTGTTAAAAAAATTACAAAACTCCCACTAACTCTAATGAAAGCCAGATCTGGCCTTTGGTTTGTTTGTTTTGTCTAAACAGGGAATAAACAAAGTTTCTTCAAAATGTGACTTTAATCACTGCCTCGGTTACACAGCCCCATTGCTCAAGCTCCAGTTTTAGCAGATACCTTGGCTAAATGTCAAACAATTCCTCAGCTCTTTGAAGACAAATATTAGACAGAGACTGCATCTGAAATAATTTCCCCAAGCACCACTCAATTAACCTACTTGGCTAAAAGGTGATGCAAAAATCAATAGTTTGTAACAGATGCTCGTGTTTCAGATGAAACTAATCAATAGGCATCAGAGCAATTTCAAATTAAAGACAAATACAGACAAGGTTAAAATATCAAGCAGTTTAGGTACCAAATGTGTTGCAACCTAAAAAAGCTCCATTATGTTGTGCAGGTTATTCCCCCAGTTACAATTTCAACATATCATTGCTTTTATTAAATTAATTATCACTTTTCTAAAATAAAAATAAAAATAATTACTGTCAGTTTGGGAGAACTCACAAAACAGGTGCGAGTTTCCCCTGTTGGTCCTACAACAGCTGTTAACTGGAAGTATGCATTAGGTTTCCTTGGAGTATATAAATTTGAGTAGAGCTGAATATTTGGAATTTTTCTGTTTGTTTTTCCCAAGGAATTTTTCTCTCCCTATTCTTTCTAGCCTTGTACATACGTAATGAAATAGAAACAAGAGGAGACCCAACTTGGAGCCCAAAGGATAATTTTTAGCATCAGAGCGTGTGCTATTTTGTACCTACAAATGACTCAAGGAGACATTAAACATGTCAGTGAAACAAATATAAACAAAAATGGCTGCTTGAACAAGAAGTTTCCTATTCACAAGCCTTTTAACAGGAAGGGTCGTCACTAATGAAGAGAACTGTACAAAATGAGCTGATTCTCATTTATGTTTTCCTTTGTGCTATAAATACATGCTCCAATCTAATTTACTGAAATAAGACATAGGACATGCACAAGCACTTCCAGTGAATTGTCTCGGCTCCATAAAATCATTGTCACACTTCTGGCCAGTGGCCTAGTTCTCTTTGGCTACAATAACAATTTGCTCTCTGGCAGTGAAGTGCATTAATAACTTACTTTCTACACTTAGTGGGGAGAAGATGAATGTTTTTCCAAACAGATAGGCCCATATTTTACATACAGGTTTCTTTGCATGCAAATTCTTTACCTTGGCAGGGCACTGTGAAGGCAACCCCCACTCTGTGCTTCCTCTGAAGTTGTCCGTCTAGATGTGGGATAGCCATGGAGATTCTGGAACTGTTGGATATCAGTGTCACACAAAGGCTGCCACTCATCTCTGCTCCCCAGTGACAAAACAGCAAGTCTGCCGTCCTTGTGAGTGAAGACTTGCATGGAGGACACCATCTACTCCTCTTTTTTCCTGAATATTCTTAGCCCTCAGACCAAAAGTACAATGTAAGATCTGATTGCGAGTTCCCCCCGCTCTGTCCGATCATTTTAAGGAATATCCATTAAAACAGCAATGTTTGGTCCCAAAGATGAGCATAAGGGCTTAAGAGCAAGCCCAGGCACATATTTCCTTTTTACTTCTACTCTTTTACAGGTTCTATTTATTTATGGAGACCCAAAGCTAGGTCAGTGTATAACCTTTTATATAATGGCCTAATCTATTTTTCTATTGACAAGCTATAACCTTTGGAATGGATCTCTGATAACGGAAAGCATGTGAATCTTCCTGCAACATTTTTACTGCATTTACCAAATACTCAGTAGGATGAATTCTCATTCCCACTACAGTTATTAATAACAAACTCTGCATTGCTGCAGTGTAAGTACTGATTCACCAAAGAACACTAAATCTGACTGTTAACTCCCATGATTGTACTAATCTGCCAGTGAGGAATATATTTTAAAAGCATAGTAGTAAGTATGGGAGCAACAAAAGCTGTGAGTGATTTATAAGAACCTTTATGATTTTGTCACCAAACAGACAAGAAAGGTAAATATTCAGAAAAAAACAGGCCCTAAGACATTTTATAAATTGTTTTTCTGCGTTCCTTCAGAGTTTATACCAAAGCGAGGAAAGGGATTATCATCTTTAAAAATACTGTTTCTCCAGGTCGCTGTTCTCTTGGGAAGAGGTTTAAGGATATGAAGATTCTCTTCAGAAAGAAGATGACCAAACCAGCTGAGTCAGAAACATGAGGGATTTCCTAGATGACCTTTGGATTTATATTTCAAGATTATTTTGCAAGGATACTGAGAGATATTCTTTCCTTTTAGGCACTAAACCAGATCAGATAATAGGATGATTCAGGGTACTGGTAATAGGCTGCAGAACCTTACACATATAAACCTCCAGTCAAATCTATCCAACTTACTCAGGGACCTAGATGGCATTTGTTACTGATCCTAGTTCAGTTCTCAGAAAGTAGACAGTTCCCTCAATAAAGGTTCAGCCATTGTTGCACCTGACACAGTGTCCCAGTTGGGAATGTGAAGATATAGGTAAGGTACCTATGGGTAAAATGGTCTCTCTGCTCCTGAACAATTTAGGAATATCTAAAAGACAAACTACAGGAAAAGCGAGCATCTCCTGTAATCACGTTTTAAAAAATCAAGGTGCTCACGGAATTATAATAGGCTGTCCCCCTAAATTCTTATCTGTTAATAATCACTGTAAATCCTCTCCCTATTACTTAAATTTCAACACATGAATACACCATTGTGCAAAAAATGGTTTCCTAAGGATTGAGAGCAGAGCACCCAAAAAAGTGGTAGAAGTGCCATCAGAACAGCCAAGAATAAAACCAACATGCCAATGTTCTGTTGATTTATTCCAGAGCGATGCACCTGGACCCACCAGCTGTCATACATATTCCATCTGGAACAACAGCTGTTTGCTCAATAATTGTCATATTGTCTGACACAAACAATTACTTGTTAAATTTGTCATCAGTGATTCTCTGTGGGGTTTGAAATATTGGAAAATATTACATTTTGTTCCTGTCCTTAGGTTTTGAGCATTTTTTCTTACATAACATGCAGGGTTCCCAAATGGGACTTTGTGCAGCTTGTGCAACTCTAGTCAGAATTGCAGGTCCTGTAGTATCTCCAAAAAGGTCAAGTCTGAGGTGGTTCATGGAGGCCTAAGGACACCCAAGTAAGGGGAGGTGGAAAGTAATGTTTAGCAGATCAAATGATGTGGCAGAGAAGGTTGAAGGATGTGGTCAGATCACCAGGCTAAGAACACGAGACGAGCAAATACACTTTATGCAAACTATGGGGGATAAGGGAGAGGGAAATTTTGGATCACGGAAAGTATGGAAGATGTTTCAACAGTCTGGGCTGGGGAGTGACCTTAGAGAGTCATGGCTGTGGGGAAAGAACAAATGTATTTATTAGAAATGTTATTAGGGAATGTTTTGCATGAAGTGGTGGAATTTGAATACTAGATGAATGAAGCAGCACATTATTACAGGATTGAGCAATGGGGAGGACTGTGGTGTTACTTCCTGCGAAGAAGATACTCAACAGGAAATGAAGCAACATTGTGTGATAGGAGAATGCTTAGAAATGGAGAGGTAGACCTGAAAAACTTCAAAGCACAGACAAGCTTTGAAGATGAGAGTTGATGAAATCACCATACAAATGTGCATAACAAGAAAATGTGGAAATTGAAGACAGTCATGTAATATCTCTGACAAACTGAGACAACAGAAGTGTACCCATCAAAATAGATGTTTATGAACTGTAAGAGATAAGCACCAGGACTGAAGGTAATGAAAAAAGTAGATCAAGATGCATCCTGAAAAAATTGCTTTTAATGTATATTCCAATGGGTAATAATAGAATCAGCAAAGCACGTAATGGATGGGAAATCTGGTTAGCAGAGATAGTACCTGCCAGACAATTATCCGCCTAATTACTTCTTTGTAAGCACTGTTTGTGGCACAGGAGACTGGGGCATGAGTGAAAATATTCAGCGTGTTGGCTGAAACTGCTCACGACGCACGACAGATCAACAGACAGGAAAACCCTCTTCAAGAAACACTCCCACTGACAGCAGGCACTATGAGGAGCAGGTGTGTTTTATGGAAGTCTAGGGCAGAGAGCGTACGGCACACAAGCAGAATCGCCCTGTCCTTCCTTGATGATGACCCGCTTTCCTCTCAGCTGTACGCAGCCACGGCTTGCTGATGCCTCATCACTGATTTCCTTACTTTTTTGGCCTAAGCTAAAGATTAAAGAGTACTATCTTGACATTTTTTAAAAGAATCCTTTTTGGATCAACAATGGGGACTTACTGTAATGAGTCACCCGAAACGTTACTCCTCCAAAAATGGCATCTGATTAATCCTCACTAGGCTCAAGGATTTTTCAAGGGTGTAAAGGAACATGGTCAAAGACAAACAGCAGAAACCTACGTCTCCATCGTCCAGTTAAGGAAGGAGAAGTCTTTTTCGTCGGTCTTTAAATTCCCCGGCGCAGAAAAGAGCGGGAGGTGGGGGGAGCTCTGCTCCTGGACGCGCCGTTCCTCCTCCCGCCGAGAGGTGGCGGCCGAGCGGCGCCCCGCTCCCGCGCCCGCGCCCGCGCCCGCCCCCGCC
>JANZLQ010000040.1:4564299-4588421 GCA_026212715.1 Elanus axillaris
CACTCCCCCCGTCCCCGGTGAGGTCACACACGGGCTAGACGTTGTGAGCCCACCCAGCAGCCCGTGGTCTGTGACTGAGGTCAAACACCAGCGTAACGCTTCGTCATCGCATGTCAGAGTAAAGTCTAAAGGACAGAATTTGGTGCAATGTATTTACCCTTCTACCAATGGAGGAACTTTGGCTTCAGAGAGTAAGGAATGAAAAACTGGAAGGTGTCTCTCTAAATGTCCACTACCACAGTCACACGTCCTTCTTTCATTGTGGATAGAAGCCTGGCTTTCAGTTCTCCGGGCGTTCGTTTTTAAGGTACCGATCACACCGAAGCAGTGACGGAACAAGATCCTGGATAGCGGGCACAGTCAGAATGTCTCGTCCCAGAAGTACCACAACTTAGAGCACTTTCACTCCCCTTAGGTGGGGACCTGAAAACTTTCTTATTTTGCAAAGCTTGTAAAACCTTGCAGACTGGGCTAGGAACACTGGTAAGGGTCAAAAAAGCTTGGAGTACCGAGACAAAACTTTACCTAAGCTGTTCTTACAAACTACATTTACCACAGGCAAGCACTAGCTTAGCCAAGTACTCAGGCTTCCCAACAGCAACTGCATACCTCTGCAAAATTAGTAATTAACAGTAATAGAAATAATTTCATTCCAAGCACAGCACTCCATAACTGGGAGAGCAACAGAACCTGCAACCTCATGGAGTCCAGCTGAGGCGTCTGTTGCAGTCTGGTAGATCTTCGACGAAATGATGGTCAGAACCTGCAAAGAATCAAACACAGACTCCTCTGGAAGGAGAAACAGGTGATACTTGTGTCTTTACTAAAGATTCCTGCTCATTTTTAAAACATCCATTCTTGATATAGAAGGAGCAAAAGGAGAGGGAAGAAGAGTATTTATGTAAAGGTCTGACAACATTTTAGAATACTTTCCCCTTCTCAAGTTCAGCAGATTGCACAAAATGTTAGGTATTTTCAAGAACATTATGGGGGAATGTTCCTGAATATCACGAAGTTTTCTTAAGCTACCTAAAAGAGGCTACATACATCCCACACAGAGCTACAGCTTTTTTTGTATATTAGGTCTCTGTCTAACGTCCTAGCCATGAAAACAAAATAAAATAGCATTACTGAAATTTGGAAATCATGTTGTAGTAAAGGATCTTCAAACACAGACAGTACCTTTGAGTGTCTCATACACAATTTAAGCAGAAGTATAGGAAAACATCCAAAAGGTGAAATATTTTTATAATCACAGATATTTGGAATAAGATTATGTGGCACTTAAGTACAGAATCAGAATAAATGCTTCCAAGTCCTTTTTCAATTTCAAGCAGAAAGACAAGAAGGTAAAATGAGAGTGATGGTATGCATCTTAGTAAGCTCAGAAAAAGAACAAAAAAGAACAAAATACGCTTAAATTCACAATGACGATGATAATTTAAAGTGTCCTCTGGAGTGCATGAAATAGCCTGATAGATTAATACAAAAAGGGAATTTTGGCAGTGTTTACACTAGATGCCCCAGACATTGAAGACTGTTGAGAACCGAGGGAACTTTTTCATTGATCTGCGAAGGCTTCTATACACATTGAGTACATACTTCTATTTCTCCCATCACAGAGTTCTACAAAAAGAGCATCTCTTCCTAGCGACTTACCGCAGGCTACAATGGTAGCCTTTTGCCAGAATGAATCACACAGCCATTGTGCACCGAGGGCAGCACTTGCCGGTGCCCTGGTGTATTCAGCAATGTTCTATATTTGACCAAGACTGGGAGTATTAGTGTCAGTTGCTTTCTGGTTGGTCTCATTTGAGAAAGGAGGCAGAAATGCGCACAAGGGACACGTTCTAATTTTTATTTTTAGACAGATCTTTACAACCTTGAACAACTATCAAGAAAAAGAAGCCAGTGCCATAAACAAACTCTGAACTAGAAATTCTAAGGCCATTCTAATTCAGACAGTAGGATCAGGAGACTGCCAATTGTCTGTGAAGTAAAGCGCATGGGGCTTCCTAGTTCCACTTCTGTCTTGTCAGAGTATGTCTCCTGTAGCCATCCACCTGCCTGTAGGTACCACCTGCCCGTAGGTACCACCTGCCCACCACTGTGACAAATCTCAGTGTCAGTTGATTTACAAGTCTGTCTGACTTTTAAGACTGTACATATGCAGGTCAGATATATTACAGCATCCTAAAGCAGGCAATGAGAAATTATGATTTCACTTATATCCCAGTGAAGACTTGGAACTATAATGATAACATGCTGGTTTACGTGGAAGAAGGTTTAGAGGATAAGATCCTAGAAAGAGCAATGTTCTGTTGATTCTCTCATGTTACTTCAAATTGTTTTCTTATACCAGCTTGTTAGGATTCTTTACAGCAATTAGATGTTTGTATAAGATGGCAATAAGCTCAAAAAAGTCTGACATGGGCTACATTAGCTTCCAGATAAATTTCTGTGAATTTTGCAGTGATAGACCCAAAGTCAACTGAGTTACACTAGTGTAGCAGTGTGGATGTTTTATGGACCAGTAGTACAATTTAAAACAAATTAAATGAGTAAGGATTTTAGGCTTAGGGTAGGTGCATGTAATGTCTACTTATTTGAGAATGGAAGTTTATAGACAAAATGTAATTTATTAACCTGAACAACACTTCTATCTTCCTGTGTAATATTTTAGGATGTAGACATAACAGTCAAGCTCTGAACAGGTATTACATGAGCAGTAAATTCTGCTGACTGCCCCCCTCCCTCCACCCATCTTATGAAAAAAGGAATTCACTAGTCCTCTAAAAAAACAGGTGGATTACTTGTGGTCATGTGGCGATGATACTTCAAAATAAATAATTTTAGTTAAGTTTTCAACCCATAACCCCAAGTCTGTATACTACTTTTTTAATGTGTCTTAGACTAAAGTCATAGACATAAGGATAGGCTATTTTGGGAAAATTCTAGCTGTGAAAAAGGGTTGTGAAATAACATAACCCCTTGAATAATAATAAATTTGCCATGTTTTGAACTTATGCTTGTATCTGCATCCTCAAGCTGGCGTGACCTCTCTGCAACATGGGACATCTGTTATTGCAGGGGCCCTGAAATGGCACAGACTTACTTGCCACAAGACTGGCAGCTATTCCAAATAAACTGACGCCTATCTCTTGTTTGCACTGGTGGATAGCCAGCCCCTGAAAACTCAGGCAATGTGGCTGCTTTCTAACAGATGAGAGGGTGTGAGTGCCTTGAAAGCAGGCCTGTATAACAGGAGAAAATTTTAATTTGCATCCCTTAATAAAATACGCCTTTGTATTTATAAGTCCAAACATGGAAGCTTGCATAGACAAAGCAATTTGGACACCGGAAGACAGAAAACATTCTGAGCAGTTACATTGTTGTAAAACTTGAAATCAAAGTAATTACTCAGTGAGTTGGGAATCTGGAGTACAGTCTATTTTTATTTATTCCCTAATGAGGATCCAAGTTAGTAGCCTCTGTACAATGATTTAGTTTCATGATGAACTTGGAAGGAAGATGGTAACGCTAATGATGAGGACCAACCTGCTTTCTGTGTCTACACCAGTGATTTGCAAAAGAACTTGTCTCTCATCTCACAATTGTTTCTACTTACCTCATGGTATTTCAATTCTTGAGGCACTGGTTTCTTTCCAGATGAAAGTGATACAAAAAAGGAGATAACATCCTTTTCACACTGCTCCAAGACGGAACTTCCCAGCAGTTACCCAGCATACCATGCATACATACAAGCTTCTCCACTTTGCAAAGACCTCCCAGCAGCATAGTACAAAAAGTGAGATGCAATCTGCTTCTGCCTGTTGTTCTTCACTTGTCTTGATAGTTTGTCTGTTAGAACTGGGGTTTACATCTCTTCATGGATTCTTTTCACTTTCTTCTTTAGCTTTGGTTCTCTTTTTGTGCCTTGTCCTTCGCAGCCTACCTTCTCATGGAAATTTCATGACTTAACCCTCTCTCTTCTTTCCAGCATCACCCCCTCCCCCCTTCATTCACATATATTTCTCCATTTCATTTACATTTCTTCCTTCTTTTCAACACGTCTTTGCTAGTACCCCAGCCACAGTTCTCCAAAGGTACATCCCAAGAGCCAAACAATTTGGTTACACTGTGTTAGGAGGCAGTTGAGGGCTATTTAGCTATAAGGATTCTCAGGAGGCAATGACTTGACTGCTGGCTGCTGTTGAGCTTGATCAGAACATGCAGCACTGACGTGTTAAAAACGAAAATGGTCATTCCAAAGATCCACCATGTCAGATGTGTCCACATGCCAATAAACCAAAATCTTCAGAAGGAGAACTATTAAATGCTTGCTCTCTCCAGCTGGCAGAGGAGAGATTGTGCCTGGGCACATGGATGGCTGGAGTTGTGTCAAGAGCTACATGGTTCACTCTTGGAATACATGGAAAGCAAGAAAGTTAAGTAGGAACAGGGGGAGGAGCAGCAAGAAGCAACGTGATCTTGGTGTTGTCAACATCAGCCAGAGGAAGCGCCTACACTCCAGCCCTTGGCAGTGTTTGCTGGTATGGAGTCTGGCTGCTGAAATCACCAGTGGGACAAAATTTGGCTATAGAGAACCAGACTGTAAAGAGCACAATGGTTTTGGGGGTCCTTTTGAAATGAAGTAGACAGCAAACTACTGTGTACAGATTCAGTTGCTCTAAGGCAGATAGCACCTAACACCAAATAACCTTTCACACTAATCCTCAGCAAAGATGTGAAGAAATCGGCAACAACTGTTTCAGCATAGTAATTCAATTACTATGAAAACCACAGTCATAGATTTTACTGAGGGAAAAACACTGGGAGGAGTACATGACATTGTCAAACTGCGGGGCAGAACACTAGGAGGGAGGGTATCTTATTGCAAAGTGAAATGGTGAGGTAATGGTAACATTATTTTATAAACTGCATACACATCAATGACAACTTTAAGCTTAATGTACTGGAATGTCTTGAAATAACAGAAAAAGAATTCATCTGACCAGATAACAGGCACAGAACGCTGTTAATGACAATGCCAGCAATAAAACCAAGAGGAATTTTGTAGGCTTACATTGACCTGGGTTGCAGACCAACATTCCTTGTGTGTGTGTCAAACAGTTATTTATTTTTTCCTCCCCAGAAAGGTTAGTATAGGAAAATATAACAACATGTGAGATGTCTCTACCATATGCTATTGTCTACTAGCAATGAAGGCTCATGAAAATCAGGCCCAGATTGTGCTGTATGTTCTCTGAGAAAATACATTGAAAGTTACTGAATGTACTTTTAAAAGTAGTGCAATACAAATCAAAACATTAACAGCGTCCTGAGCACTCTGTTATTGTGCGAGCAAAACATTCAGTCTTTATACTTCCCAAGAGCAACACCCAGAAAACTGGTGTGACTAGGGAAAACAGAGGTGTGGCCAGAACCGCATCTAGTATGAAGGGATGATGTTGACGATCACATGGTTTGCTATTTTGCCCTTTAATAAACTTCTCTGCATGGTAAGTGAATGCACATTTGTCAGAGTAATATAGAGAAGTTCTGCTAAGAACAGTAACTACCATTTAGCAGTTCCTGTCAACTGGTACTGTTTGGGGCAGCAAAAGATCACAGCAAGCGTCGCTCCTGACAAAGCCCAGAAGTGTTACCAAATGATGAGCACCTCAAGCAGGGCTGTTCCTGAAGTTCATTATGTGATATCATGCTATTAATAACGTTGCCACTGATTTCTGCAGGAGCCTGTTGGGTCTAAAGCCGTCCTATGATCTCCGCTCTCTGTTATCTGACCCCAGCACTGGCCCAGGTGTTACAAAACTTAACATTCATTCAGTATGTATATTATTCACTTTATTCATGTGGCATTGAGCTACATATCAGCCTTTGCTCAGCTTTTCATATTGCAGATATTTTGTCTTACAGGCCTTTCGCAGCATTTGCTTCTCCCTCCCTACAGTCAACCTTCACGAAGTCCTCCCACCATCTTCCAGCTGCCTTCAGCTGTGCTCAGGAGGCAGCACCACATCACTTTTTATCACAGTATTATGTCTCACTATCTTTCTACTATCAAGACTGTGCTGTTTTTGTTTTTTTTCCCCAGCATGCATAATTTCTCTTGGAGTTTTCAAGGGTTTGATTTTGTAAAATACTGTGAACTTTCAATTCCCACTGGCTTCTGTGGAACATAAAGATGCCAGCACTATGTGGGACATACCCGTTAAGTTCACATAGCCTTTGCAATTGCAAACCCTCAAGTTTAAGTTGTTACACTGTCAGGATGTACTCTTCTTTAGACATTCCAGGTGCACACTTTGACAGCAAATATTTTAATGGAACTATTTAAAAAATTCTCCTCTTTTGTTTTCTTTTCTACTTTATTTTTCTTTGTGTTTAACTTCTTAGAATTCTGAGTTTCTGTGCTTTCCCAAAATACATCTACTGTATTTTCTCTTCTGAAATGCTTCCTGTAATGCCATCTTGGCGCCACCTTTCCTAAATAATGTCTTTTCAAGTTTCTCCTCATTCACAAACAAAAGTAGTTTTGCATACATTATTATAAAGCTGTTATAAAGGTCTTAGAACTTTAAGAAGCAACAGACATATCAGGCTGGTGTTTCCTATGTCCTTGGGCTCAGCCTAAGGGTAAAATAAAATGTGAGGACATTTGGAAAAGTTTCATATTGCTGCTTTTTAGATTTTGGGGCCTGAAAACTAAATTGTGTTTTCATCATTACAGAATATTTTTGATGTTTTCCTTGACCACAACTGACTCAAAAATAGCTTCCCTGTTGGATTTCCTTTTCCTTTGAATCTAGGTATCAGTTAAGGAAGTTGTAATTCTTAATAAATAAGCACATAGGCCAAAGAGGAACTAGTGCTATTCATTGTTTAGGGAAATAATTTGGCATTTAATGAGTTCTTTATGGCAGCTGAAGAGGAAAGTAATTAACAGTTCTTGTTGGGAGGGCCCCTGGCACTTCCTTCCAGCAAGCACAGTAGTTGTGTTTTTTTATAATACAATCTTGCATATTTGCTAAATCATACGTGTTCAAGTTACCCTGACTTTTGTTAGGTGAACAAATTAAATCCATATGTAAAACCAAACAATTAGAAAACAACTAAAATGTTATATATGAAATGCTGATTTGGTACTATCTTGCAGAATGTTCTCATAAGCAATAGTTTAAGGATAAAGGGAAATCTGAAAGAGGATTTATATCAAAAAGTGAAATTAGTTGGGGGTTCTTCCGTTCATCACCATGAATCCAATCAGGAATTACTGACACTGGAAGAATAATTATATGCTTAGTGGAGAGTCCTCTGTGGTTTTTATTGTTGTATTTTTATTATTGTTCCTATTCTCCCTGATTTGGAAAAATAGTCATTGAAACAAAGTCTAGACCTGGAAATTTCACATGCCATTGATTTATAGTCCAGAAAAAAGAGAGGAGGTAAAAAGCAGAAAACAGACAAATAAAGGCTTAAATGTTGTGGTTTTAATCCAACACATACTAATGCATTTTCTTAACCTTAAATTGGTTAAACTGATTCTAAAATCGTTGATCTGCTGTGTAAACCTGTTCCTAGCAGAAAAATAATTCCAAAGAATGGTGCTCAACATTTTTCAGAATCATTGTTATATCAAGGCTCAGAAGATGCTCTGAGAATAACAATACTGTACAACCTTTGGGCATTGTGTTTCCCAAGCTCATATTTAATTACTGACATTTTTCAGATATTATATTTTCAGATAAATGAATGCTCAAAATGTTTCCTTCCTGTGTTTTTTACAGACCTGATGTATCTGAATAAATCCAGCTAAACATTCCACTGACTAAACTTCTAGGTATCACCTAGATAAAAAGAGTGTAAATCAAATCAGCGGCATGCCAGGAGAAGACCAAATAAAAAAAAGGCTGTACATTTGTTTTTTATAATCTCTTTTTTCCTCATTGCTAATCTATCACCCAATAGGCAAGAGGGCATTTAGTGACTGGATGCAGCAGAAAGAGCCGGGTGACCCAAGGGGTGAGAGCTGTGAGCTCAGTGTCCCCATATAAAAGCAGACAAGGCGGATTCAAAAGCAGGCTCTTCCTTTCCTGCCAAAGGGGACTGGAAGTGATCTGAAGTGCAAAAAGAGACAGAAACCACTGACTTCAGTGGAATGTGAGGCATGCTTTCTCCTTTGTTTTCCAGCGTGTTTGACTATTAAAAGAAAACACTGTGTCTAGCTTTGAATCTTTCCAGTGGTAACATTGGCCAAAGCTAAAAGGTGCAGAGCACTTTCTGAGAAGGTGCAGAGCACCATTAATTCCCATTAAGGCAGTGTAACAATAAAGGGACAGCCTTCTGAAACACGTTTACAGCTCTCAAACTGTAATGTTTCTGTGTAATAAAACTGCCCTGCTGGTACTAAATCTAATCAGTACCACGTGCCCCATCTCTCATGTAAGCATGTTTTGGAGAATACTTTCTACAATAGCTCATCTGTGGATTCAACCACAAATGAAATGTCTTGCTTATGTTGCACTCCCTTTCCTGCCTGCCTGCACAGAATAAAATGAACTGTTTCTTCAGCTATCAGGCAGCCTGTCTTGCTCTATTCTTCAGCCTGAACATATTCAGCATCCCTCCAGGGTTATTGTATTTCTAAATTCCCTACATACACATATACATACACATGCAAATACAAATATATCATGATAGTTTCCTGTTGCCATGCAAATTGGAAACAAATATGGAATACTTCTGACTTGAAAAGCCTTTATGGAGCATTCTATCACTGAAAAGCTATTGTTTCTATTATATACATATCTGAAGTCAAGAGAGCCATATGAATTGCTAAGTAATTTCAGTCACAAAAATAGTATCTTTCCAGCCAGATCTTAAATCTTGTAAACATATGAAAACTAAATTTTTAAAGATTAAATTTTTAAATTAAAAACTATCTTGCTGGGTTTTTTGCTCCCACTATCAACTAAGTCACCCAGCCATTCACAATATCTCTGAGGAAGATTTCTATCTGCAGTTAGAGCTTATTACCATTCCCTAGGAAAAATGTTTTGGAAAGAAGGATTTTTATCCTCCATCTGTGTTAAAGGCTTGCAGGTTCTCACTTTTTATTTCATGGATTTCCGGGAAAAATGGGGTTTTCTGACCCTTCGGGGTTATATTGACCTTTCCATATAACTTCCTGCATTGAAATTCTCTGTGTTACACTGTATATAGCAAAGTTCCCTAATTCTTGGTTACTTGAGAGAACAAAAGATGGAATGGTTCCTCATTAATTTGTGGGGGTATTACCACTAAACTGTTAGCCCAGCTCTCAACACCTTGTATTGCTAAAATTAGTCAGATTTTGATATGAACTGCTCTTTCATTTTCTTAATTGAAATTTGAACAGTTTTCTGGTATGCTGGTCCAGTATACTTTGAAAAAAGTCACATACTAGTTTGGTTTTAATTCTTAGAAAGCTCACTGGTCTTTCGAGGTTGCTCTACTGCTGTTTACACAGTGTCACTCCCGAATGGTAGAGGAGGACCCTCAGATGTGACACAGGAAATCATTAAAATTCCTGGTATTCTTGAAGCAAACTTATGCATAGTTCCTTCCTCTTTCCACTTCCCTTGCACAAAGCTGTAAAAAGCCAGCTACAACACTTAAGAAACTTCTGCCATGAGATGGACTACTCTCTGTGATCGATCAAAAGTGCATTTTTTTAAGTCAATCATATAGCATATATGAATTAAAGAAAAACAAATGGAACACATTTGCCTTTTCCTCAACAATATTTTGCTGTCCTTAAAAGCTTTCTGAGGAACTAAAAATATTTCATTAGTATTAATCAGTTAATCCTCATAACCCACTTGTGAGTTACTGTCTCATTTTAAAGTTGAAGAAATAAAGGCAAAGAGATCAAATGGCTTCTTTAGAGTCACAAAAGAAATACTAATGTTTGCATTTCAGCAATATGCAGAGGCTGCATCTGAGATTTATGCCTTAGGGATTGCACACACACAAACGAACAGAGTTTCCAACCCCACAGAACTCAAATTCTAAATGAAGACAAATAAGAGGTTACGGTGGAAATGGAGGCACAGAGGGGCAAAATGACTTTCTTATAGTCACACAGACAGAAATCCAGATCTCTGATGCCACACTGAGATAAACACAGTATAAATGTCAAACCTGCTTGCTAGATAAAGTCCAGACATGTAACTCCATGCCAGAGGAACCAAACTACCCTTTTCTGCCCCCCATCAACCTTTTCCCATTCTTCTTCCTTTTTTATATGGTCTTAATCTCACATGTTATTACAAATGTTTTCTGGTACCTAGATATAGTCTTGGATAGGAAACAAAGCTTTAGCTTTCTCAGAGAAGAGAGCCACATTCTC
The DNA here is from genome assembly GCA_026212715.1 of Elanus axillaris. Classification (NCBI taxonomy): domain Eukaryota; kingdom Metazoa; phylum Chordata; class Aves; order Accipitriformes; family Accipitridae; genus Elanus; species Elanus axillaris. Next base: position 4,574,714 of record JANZLQ010000040.1, read on the forward strand.
CTGTATAGCAGCTATGTAGTCAGCCAGAAGAAAATGACCCTCCCGTTAGCTCTTGAAGCTGCAAATGTTTTATAACATATGTCCCATCAATGTTTTGGCAGAGCTATTCCAGGAATGATTGTAGGAAAGCAATAAATTGGGAAACACCTATTATAAAACTTCTTATGTGCAAGTCCACAAGAAGATATATTAAATGTTTGCATTTTTCCTACTCCTTTTATTTCACTTAGCAACATATAAAGACTGCATAGGTTCCTCTCAAATAACCAACAAATCAAGCAGGCTTTATAAATGACTGAGATAGTTAATGGTAAGATGGAGTCCAACAGGAAATTATCAGTACTATTGAGATGTTCTCCTTTTTTTACAGTTTAATTCACTTCAGGACTTATATGAAAGATTACATTGCCTATATAACAAGTTTTGGGGGGTGTTATTGGGCATACTTGATTACCAAGAGACAAAGTCCTAGTGAAAATCATATTGCACAAAGTATGAACTATTGTGGAGTAACCCTCTGGTACAACGAGACCTACAGTGGCTCAGCCACATTCACGGGAGAGCAAGAACTATCTGCCATATTTCTTCTTCTCATTCCCCAATCAGTCAAAAAGTGCAGAGAAGCAGACAGCGGGTCAATCCTTGGTTCTACTCATGACCAGAACATTAGTGAGGCTGTGTGAACTCAAGTAAAATGTGAAATAAATGCAATTTTTTCAAAATTTCAGTCTTTGAAAGAGGGCAAAATACTGTTATCTCTTCCATGGGTTACCTGGCATGCTCCTAAGAATGGCTCAGAAAGCAGTCTTCTGTTAGCCATAAAAGATTATACCTTGTCAGGTTTGACTTAGGGCTTATATTGACTATTTAATACATTAACATTTAAGTGTCTCTCTATAAAGATTAGAAGTTTTCTTATCGTGATACTAAAAATAAAGCAAAGTTTCCCTCTTCCTTCACCTGGGTAAAAAAATGCCTTTTTTTTTTTTTTCTATAAGAGAAGTGGTTTTATACAAGGGCTAAGTCTTGTTAAATTTGGTCTAAAGCAATTAACCTATTTCTTACTGTCAGATTTAATAGTAATTTGACCTAATTGAAGACTAAAACCTGTGCGACACCTGTCCGAATTACCTTTTTGTATTGGGCCTGAAAAACATCATAGCTGGAATAGGTTGTGCACAGAGGAATTAAACAAACCCAGATGAGGGGCTACTATGCTTTTGGATGCTAAGTATTTCCAGGAGATAAAGAGGTGTTACGTTACTTTCAGTGTGCATAGAATGGGTCTCTTCTAATCTCTCCCTGTGTAACTGTCAATATATCAGTATTAGTTAAAAGCGAAACAAGTCATCTGATTTTAAGGAATGATCCAGAATCTAAAGAAAACACAGAGAGATGCTGTATTTTAATAGCTTGCAATCCACTGATTTCTAAGGGTTTCAGGCAACTGCACTGTCATATAGGCCTTGCTCTCTCTACCATTTATCACTCTCTATTATGAAAACATGGAAACGTACTTGGAACGTAACTAGATGCTCCTGTGAACTGAACTAGTGTGACCAGGAGTTCTATGTTATATAGTTCATCCCTTTTTTTCAGTCTAGGGTAAATCATATCATCAGAAAGTCAGCGTGTGGATGGTTTAAAAAAAAGTATTTTGAAAAATCCCTTCTTTTTAAAGACATAGCTTGTTCAGCATTTAAGCTGAATAATAAGGACATATATATATGTATGTATGTATGTATATGACAAAATGTTACAGCTATAAACAATTCAAAGATCTTTTCTATACTATATCTATTACATATTTCAGCCTGTTTGAAGGCTGCCGAGATGTGTCCCCTTTCTATTTTAGAGTCCTGCCCTAAATTACAGACAACCAGAAGTAGGAGGCAGTCTGAGTATTTGCAAAAAAAAGTTTAAAATACATTGTAGCAGCTTGTTAGAGCCAAGAAATCACTTGACTGGACCAAGGTCTGTGGCATTTGTCATTCTGGTAGAGCTTGTTTTGACTACACTGGAGACTGCATGGGATGATTGAATATTTTGGTTTCTACCCTTTTGCCTGAAAAATGACCAGCAACCAGGACTATCACATTCTGACAGATGCAAAACAACTGTTCAGGAGATTCTGTAAGAATTTATGGTTTTCTTTTTGTTTGGTGGATGCTCAACAATATACTTCTACCTCTGCTGTACATAAAGCGTCCTTCATGTTTAAACAGGTAGAGGCAGGATAGAAGAGAGACATTCTGAGATTTGACAGCTCACATATTACTGACCTACAGCCTGACTGTACAAAGAACGGCACAAAGAAAGCCTATGACCCCATAAATTCTGCAAGTTGTAAAAGGCCATGGCTATGTCAACTGATCCTTTCTCTGTTACTGGAAAACTGAATTTGCTACAGTAACATGCTGTACTTTAAAGGTCACAGTGAACAGGGCTCTGGTAAATCAGGCTTGACAACCACATAGTGGGTCCATGATAACAAAACAAGAAGCTTTAAAATAAGTAAACAATAAAGTAGGTAGAACAGACAGAATTCTATTTTAGCCTGATTAGAACAGAAAAACCCGAAGTAGGAAAGCAGCACATTTTCTGCTGTGTGGGACATTTTTCAGGTGCCCATCCCAGTACTAATTCCAGGAGGGAAGGAATCTTACACAGTTCTCCATCCCATATATTTACTACTAGACACATGTAGACAATCTGCTCATTTCTTCAGAGAAAAACATTTAAATTCCTAAAAAGTAACTGTGCTTCAAACTTCCTACCCATAATGGTAACTGCAGTTGTCACCTATTATAAAACTGAAAATAGAACGATGAGATCAAATACATTCAAACAGAACTTAAAATACCAGATCTTCTGGAGTAACAAAGCAATGTTTGATAGATGACCAAGTTTGCAGGTGAGACAGTTTGGCAAGAATATGCTTCTGGCTTTCACAGAGAGCCAATAAACAAGTATTTTACTCCCAAGTAAAAGTAGAGATACCAGCTTAGGTACAAAACCCCCAAGTAGCCATGTTTACTATTTGCTTTAAATACAGATAATGAGATTTTAAAATTAAAAATAAGACCAAGATGTCAAAATACTCCATGTGTAATGGTGATTAAAAATTAGATTCTGTGACAAGAATGGAGAAAAAAAATATGTTTCAGGATGGCTGCTGCAGTATTTTTTCCATAAAGTGCTTAGATAAAAGGTATATGACAAAGTAGACAGGCCATAAAAATGTCAACTGATCCACTGTAGAGAAGCTTGTCAAAAATTGTAAGTAGTTCTACTTTGATATCACAAATAAAGCACTTCATACAGACTGGAATGCTTGGTTAATTGTATGTGACTTTTTCATTGATGTGATACGAAAACTCCCAAGGCAACTTCTAAATTTTATCTGAGACTTCCTTTTCCTCATTTAAAGCTGAATGATTTCCTTCTATGGTTTTATCAATGGGCCAGAAAGGCTGATAAGATTGCTTCCTTCCTCTGTTAGACATGTTTGGACTTCTGCCATCCCATCTTGAAAAGTCATACATTTGCTTTCCTGTCCTGACTAGAAGCAACAAGTGGGAGGCAACTAGCTTCATTCATAAAATGTAGCTGGAAGCTGAACATAAGCAGTAGAAAATCAAACTAAGAGACAGGTTTGCATCTGGGCTACTTGGATTCTCAGCCATTGCACCTCCAGTAATCTACTGCTATAAGGACAATTGCACGAGAACCATGAAGCAAATAACTTCTCAGAAGACTGCCTGACTGTGAACTGCCTTCATGAGGGAGGTGGTAAGGGTCCTAAACTCTCCTCCTGCCTCTCCCTTGTTATTCCACTCTTCCCTTCTCTTCCCCATTACACGCTTTTGATACAGAGCTCTATTCTTATCAGTTCTTTGCACACCAGAATGAAGTCGGTGTGAGGGAGATGAAAGCACAACCTCATTTAATCCTGCACTGTACCTCTCCCATGAAGAAGAGTTTCTAGGGCTGCAGTCAAAAGTGATTCTGCACTTCTGTGGCATAATGGGAAAGCTCTTGCCCTTCCCACTTCATGCCCACAGCAGGAAGAATAATTTTGGACTTAACAGAATCATCAGTATTTATCATACGTGCTCTTGCATCCCATATTGGACTTCAGCCCAACGTGTGAGTGAGTGCAGCAGCTACAGGGAGCTTGATACCGCTCTTGTATATAAATGTTAAGAGGCATGAATCATTAAAGTTATCTATTTCCTGAACACAAGCACAAAGGCAGCAGCTGTTTTTACAAGATAAACAATATCACATCCTCCTGGACCTAAAAGAAAGAATCAGTCCCGAACAGCTATATATATTGCTTTAAAGAAATAAAAAAAACCCAACCACATCAATTAATATAAATAAAGTTCCCATAGCTTTTTCTGTGTCAGTTTAAGCTGTATTTAATTTGTGAGGCAGTCTTCTAATATAATTAGCCTCAGCCTGATGCAACATTCTCATTTCTTTGCCAAAAACACCGTCTGCAGCACTTAATGCAATCTGAATTTCACATTTCCTCTCCAGAAATGGATGCATTTCATTGAGGAGTGATCTCTCTCCACATGGGGATGACAGTCCATTACTGCATCAGAGTTTGTCAGCCTGGAATGCAAGGGCGATACAATGGGGCTTTTCCACTGCCTTCCTCCTTTGTACCCCTCAGCTTCAGTTGCAGCAGCATCAGTGAAGGCATTAGCTGGTGCTGGCTCCCCACCCTGAGACATGTGCCCAACTCGGCTGCTACTTCATGCAGCTTATGATGAAATAACCGCTGGGTCCCCGTCCAGCCCCTCCGACATTCCTGTTGGTACATTCTCCCCTTTCTCCTCTGAGTTCTCTCGAATTTTTGTATTCCAGTCTCGAGTCTCCTTGTTCAGACCATTTTCCAGTCCTCTGCTCATCTTTTCCTCAGATAGTTCACTTTCCTTCATGTCCACCTCCACTCATCCTCTGAAATCTTTCTTAGCTGCATTTGGATCTAAGAACAGTGTATGCAGAGCACTTTCCGTATGAGGCTGTATTAGAAGTACCATTATATCCTCTGTGGTTACTCACCATCCTGGCTCCAACAAATACTGAGATATTGCAGAGCTCTGGGCATATCTATGACTGTCTTAGAAAACCTGTGACATGTTTCCTGCCCAGAAAACTCTTATGGGAAGGGTGGAATAGGCTGCCTATGCCTATGTTGTATTACGCAAGAAATTTTCATGCAATAGCTTTTTCTTAGGGGCAGTATCTGCATGATAATACAAGTACAATATGAAAAATTAACCAGGTTACTTTCGAAGAAAAAATACACATACATTAAGTACTTATATATATATATATATATACATGCATGTATGTATGTACTTAGGCACATATACATAAGCACTTACACAGAAGTGGATTCATTATCTGTTTTTTTAATTTCTTAAATTCTATAAAAGCCTAAGCAAACAAATTCTATGATCCCAAGCTTCAAAAAAATAGTGCCACCCATTCAACTGCTGAGAACGGCAGTTGCAAGAATATGGAACAAATTAAATTCCTAAATTATGATACGGTTAAGTTGAATATGGGTTGGAAAAACTGCACTTCTAGTGAAAACCAACCTCTTGAGTCATAATGTGGGCTACTTACTGCCAGAAGAAAACAATGTCATCCCATGCTGAAATGCTGATTGATCTGGCAGCAATTTGAATATTGGGGGTATTAAAAGTATTTTTCTTCAAAAGATTTTAGTTTTCAGATTCATTACGAGCTGAGGTTTGACTCTAAAATCTGAATCTTTAACTCTAAAATCTGAATCTGCATTGCAGAAAGCAATGCAAACAGGGAAAGAAAAGCAACACATAAAGAAATCTTGCAAAGTAATCGGGTTTAATTTTCCGTGGTGTAAAAATATGTGGTCTAGTGGTCTGGATACAGTAGCAAAAGCCAGGAATTTCATATTTCCAATCCTGCCTGGATCAATCAATGGCCTTAAGAAAGCTCTGTTGACATACCTGCTTTAGTTTTTCGGAGTGGAGAAAGTTCAGTAAGAAGCAATGATAAAAACCTAATGACATTTTTACTATGAAGGAAGAGATTGATAACTTTCAGATGGGACAGAAAGATTTCCCCAAACTGGTCCATTAAGGAATAATACTAAAAGAGTATACAATAAAGTATTTGCTTCTCTTGTGGATAGCAGCAAAAGTTGGACCTTTGTGGAAAAGGCCTAAAAACTGTAGCATAGACTAAAACCCCACAGGTTCTACAGAAAGAGAAAAATGTTCTATAGGAACATCACTTGTCCAAAAACCTGATATAATTTTCTAGAAGATCAGAGCCTTTCTCTGGAAATTTCAGAAGATTATAGAAGAAATATCAATTTCTGCCTATATTGATTATTATGAAAATTATTATGATCTGATATTTATAGATAGCTTGTAATTTTCTGTTAGAACTGGAAAGGAAGTTTTTTGTCCTTGCTTTTATACTTGGCAACTTAGATTATTTATTTTATTATATAGATTATAGGAGACAAATGACCATCACTGTATGTTTGAAAGGAACTCTTGATCTTGCAGCATTAGAAGATATATTTTTGGTTTTGTTTTGCTCCTCTGTTACAAAGTTGTCACTTCACAGGCTGTTATTTTGACATCAGTTCTAAAAGTATGCACGATCCCAATGGTCCACACTTCGGAGAAAGACGATGTAGCATTCCCTGCTCCCTCCAACTCCCCATAGTATCTGCTCATCTATCAGTCAACACCTGTGTTTTGTGAAAGACATTGCTCTTAGGCATCGGAGACAGTCTTCATAGGAGTCATAGCTGCGTGAATTCAGTGGCAGAAGGACGTGCTGATCACAGCTGGATAAATGCGAATTTATATACTTTCAAAAATACAGACTTAGAAAGTGAACTTTATACCACTTGTTAATGTATACATTCTGCCATATTCATTTAATCAAACATTATATCAAAACTGTTAGATTGCATCTGCTTTTATGAAGTTACCCAGAATTTTAACATTTTACTGTACTGTATGGGAATGGGATTAGACCCCTGATAAAAGTTATGAAACTGAAAAAACACAGCTCAAAAGCAAGTTTACTAGATTTTCTGAACCTGCGGTTTTCTTTCCTCAAACTACATCCTCATTCCTCCTGTTATTTCTTAAGGTTACTTATGATAGGCCTTATCTCAAATAGCATCTAAAATTGTAAATGGACTCCTAGATGCCCTTGTATAATTTGTCTCTCTTTGCTAGAAACTTCTTGATACTTTAGTTCTTTTCTAAAACTCAACCTTGCATACTGGGACCATTCTCCTCATTTCTGGAAGTCCTGCTTAGAGCTGAAAGCTACAGAAGACCCACACAGCCCCAAATGAACTGGACATGGTGCCTTTCCAGCCACACATTGGCTAGGAATGTATGGCATTGCCAGTCTCAGAAGCATAAATCTAAAAGTTGGAAAATGGAACAGCCGTACACAGCAGAAGTTGCTTATTTAATGATTCTGTCATTATGCAGCTTGAAAACCTGCGGAGGCTGTGATTTTCCTTGACTTAAGTAATTGAAAATTATGCAAGAAAATTTACAAATTTCCAGCACAATAATTCTTAGTCTGTTGTTTGATTAATTCTTTAAGCATTTGCCATTCCAAATGTGTATTTTGAGTGGTGTTCCTGGAAACTTAGGTCAGCAGATAGGTTTTTGTTCCTTTGTTGACAAATCACAGATAGGTAACTATAGTATGTAGGTATGGAAAATTGATTTTAGAAGTGCCAGGAATTTTTTTAAGTATTCTTCCAATTCCAATCAGTCCTTTGCATCCACTCACCTACATCCTCGTCAGGTACTTCTGTCCTTTCAGAATATCCTCTAAAATTTAAACAAGTCATTCAAAATAACACAATCACCTTCCTTCTTTAAATCAGTCTCTCCTCTTTTCTGTTACAATGCAAACATTTTCAAACAATGATGGACAGAAAGAAGTTAGGCTAAGACACTTACTGGGTTTTATTCCTTATTGACCTGCTCCTATCCTGTATGTACCCTGAGTGTGAACAGCAGTTTTTTGAGTTTCTTTGACTATCTTACGCTAGTTTTCATTTCCAAGTGTTAGCGAGACAGTATTGTTTTAATGTTATTCGAATTGTGATCATATCTGGAAACTTCAGCTATACATACTGTGATATCTCCTGCACAAAGTAATAAATTATAGTCCCTGATAATTTAAGAAAGAAGCAGGCATTTGCTCTGCTAAGGCATGATGGTCTCCTTCCTTGTATTGCCAGTAGACTTTGTTCATCAGTTCCTGAATGTTCCGAGTGATTTTGTTTCCAGCACTTATTCTGGGAGACTATTTCACAATCTAATAGGTCTCTCTGTCACAAAGTTCTTCCTGCTATTCAGCCTACACTTTCTATTTCCTTTCTGAAGCACAATGTTTCTGTTTGTATTGCCCAATACATCTCTTAGAACAGAATCCCTGTTAAGGTACAGAGTGGGGCTTTGATGGTTGGGTTCCTTCACATATGGGATAACATTACAGGATGTAATATGCTTCTCATAATTTTCTCGTTGTATATTTGGAAGTATAAACTAAATAAACAACTACAATGAGCCATTGGGGTGCTCAGCAAAGGAAGAGTATCAGCTTGTAGTTACACAGTGAGTAAAACTTCTTTATCCTAGGCTTAATCTGGAATATTATCTTTGTATACTATCCTGATTGCCACTGGACTGCTTTTGTTGTTGTCATTCTTGCATCATCTTTTGTTGCCCACCCTACTGTGCAAATTTTATGATACTCTGACACTTAGGAAAAAATGTTCAACCTGTATTATCTTTCCTTTTTTCACTTCAGTTAACAGTAAGTGAATTTATTTTTGGCTTATAATTTGGGAGAAGATGGAGACAACCTGGACCTTTGCCTGTGTTCAGACTAGATCAAAGCCTTTAAACACCTAGCTTTTAAATTAGATTCTTCTTAATACAAGGGGAAAAAGAGATGTGCTTTTAAACTTGACTTACAACATTTTTGGTAATTTGACATGGTAATTGGCAACTGTGAAGCTCTGAGTATCCAAAGAAAAATTAAGAGTGTTGTATTTAATGCCTCAATTTTTACATTACCATTTTTTAGATTAGGTGGCACAGGGAAAACTAAAACATTCCTTTATTTGTAGGCTGAGCATACATATAGTTTTTAACCCTATGTTTTTCCTAATCCTTAAACAGCCTTTACAGATACAGTCTGACTTTAGATTTAAAGGACTAAATTGATCCCTGGACCAAATCTACTGACAAATATCATTCTACCTGAAACAAACATGCAACCCCCCAAACTTTAAAAGAAGATGTGCCAGGTCTGAATAATTTAATATATTTAGTAAGACTATAATCCTAGTGATGTCACTTTTAAAAACTTACTGTTTTCTAGTTGATAAATCTAAACCACTGCAGATGGAATCATTATTCTGTGAGTCTACGTACATCTATTGGTCACTGCATTCTTCAGGCAGAAGAAATCCTGCTTGTGATTAGAGTGAAAGCACAGCGACTGCCAAACATCTGTGAGAAATTGAACACTATTCATTTATAATCTGAAACCTGAGTGGACAACTAGTTGTTGGCCTCTTCTGTCTAGACTGATGTTGTTCCCCACCCCCACCTCCATGTAAAAGGGTCAGCCAGGAACCTGCAGGATGGAATGAAAATGGTCCAAATGACTAACACTTTTCATTCAAGTAATCAGGAGTTCACTTGCACACTCTTTTCTTCCACCTCTATCAAAACATCAGTAAGAGGAAAGCATGATTTTAAAGTTGACAGCTATGAAAATAAAATGCCTGGCAGACGTTCTAAGAAAAGGCATGCCCTGGTTTTAATTTGTATTACGTAGAGGGCCTCTAAAAGTGAAAAAGCATGTGGTATGCTTGAGGCTCCTTGCAGCTAAAAGACTGGAATGAGAGCAAGTTCATTTATGCCCTTACTTTATTTACAGTCCTTTCCACAGAAGGTGCTTTTTTAATCACTCGGATTCATCCTTAACTCTTTCTTTGGGCTTTTACCTCCAGTAAAAACCTGTCACAAAAAGAACACTGTGGAGTGTTAGTTAAGCTTCCCAAATTATGCTTGGGCTGAAAAAAGGTAAGTATCATAGGGCTGAAAAAAGGTAAGTATCATAGTCCTTCATTTGACAGACTGGTAAAGTGATTTATGGCAATGTGTTTTTAGAAAAAAATGGTGAGGGAGATGTCTAAATTTACATGCCAATATTTTGAATTAAGAGCAGCTATCAGCAGAGGCTGACTTTTGAAGGGTTGATCATTCAGAAATTCAACTAAATTTAATTACATATTAACAACGTAAACAAGTCTAGCTATGAAGTTGTACATCTGTAAGAAGACTGCTACCTCTGCTGTATGAGTGGGGCTGTAATGAATTAAACATCACTGGCAAGGTGGAAAGATTTGGATTCAGTTAACAAGTATCAGCATGAAGCCAGCACAGCACAGTTAATAGGTCAAGATCTCAACAGAGGTGATTCCCAAAGAAACTGGAGCAATGCCATGGTAGATCACAGTATAAATGGCAGGCAGCTGGAGAAAAACGATGCTGATGGGGTCTCGTATATTTAATCGGTTTTGAAAATTTACCCTTTTTTGCAATTAGGAGCTGTGCTTCTACACTTCAATTTCTGTCTTTTTCATCTGTGAGATGTGAGGGTATCAGCTTGTAAGATGACCCTATTGTTATTTAAACAAAGCTTTTAGCATTTAATCATTATAATACAGTTTGGTACCAAGTAGATTAGATATAAGAATTTGTATAGTAACATCTGTGATTAACAAGACAGAATGCTTCTTTTTTAGTTCCCATGGCATTATCTCTACAGAGAACTGGATTTTTTTCTTTTAAAAATGTTAAGTAAATCTGTGAATTCTATCGTACTTTTATCCATTTTAATAGAGTAAACGTTCTGATTCTCGGGAAGTGCTTTTTGCTTTTAATGACACAGTATCTAATAGGTTTATGCTAAATCCTTAATCATATCCCTCCTGTTTAGCTTTTGCTCTTGAGTATAAAAACAGAAATGGTCACAGAACTGCAAGCTTGGAGAAAGATCAAAGAGTCAGTTGAAAAATAAAGCTAGTACACATAACTGCAATGAAGATTGCTGATAAGCACACCACAGTGGGTGTAGTAATCACATCGTACAGTTATGACCACTCTCAAAGTTTGAGTTGAAAGTTGGTATTTGACTGAACAGACACAAAGCTTGTAAATACATTACAGCTTGCTCCTAGTAAAATCATTTTTTATTATACATAGAGTCTAGACCTATTTAGGATTGGAATTCAGATCTTCACAGGTACTATACAGTTAATATACTAGATAATATTTGACAAATATACCTGCCCAAGAAAACATACAATCTAAAAAGGATAGAAGGAAATCTGGAAGAAAGGTGGTATTTTTTCCATTTTACAGGTTGGAAACTAAACCACAAAATGGTTTCAAGCTTAACCCAAAATATAATGATTTCTATGGGCTTTGGCTAGACTCTTGGATTATATCAGCATTGTTTCCAAATGTCACCTCAGTAACTGCCAGACTGAACACAGTACAATGCAAGGGGTTTTGGCAAGAAGGTGCGATAATGCAGGCTGCTCTGTGGAATATGTGATACAGGCAGCAGAGACATCGCTGATCATCACCATGAAAGTCTGCAAGGATGTGTTGGAGGACTCTGTAAATCTGGGTGTTTCTGGAGATTTCCCTTAGTTTACCAAGTGTGTCTTTATGACTTCCCAAGAGCAATCAAAATTTAAGACTAAGATCATGAGGGAATTTGGCTTTAAGGACACTATCACAAGCATTTTTTTATCCACACACAATCTAAGTCAATGTTATGTAAGTATTTGAATTCAGACATAAGCTTCCCATAATTCAAAAATATCCTGTCCCTCTAGTTTGAGTCCTTAAGAAATGAAATGGTTTAGTTCATCCAAACACATGCAAGTTTGGATGCTTCTCTAGGTCTCTGGAGTCTGCAAAAGTAGGGCAAGAAGTCTCATAAAAATGTGCGTGACTTCAAGGAAAGTTCCACACCGGGTGTGGCTGCAGAATCAGACCTGATGAAGTGCTCCTTTTGCTCAAGCTTCGTTTTCCAGAAACCCCATGGCTGGTCTGATTCTGTGCACATGATCCTGGGTACATGTGTTTGAGCTATACAGACACTCCCTGAACACTCCAAAGTGGAGTGTATTACACTTTATGGAAGATTGAGAGAAATTCTCATTCCAATGATTTAAGAAGACTACAATTAATGAACTAAATCCATGACATTGCCAAATGAAACTAAAGAATTCAAGGTTTTCTGTACATTCCATTCTTCACTAAAACTTTTTCAGAGTCAGCTCACACTTTTTGCAAACACAATGGATTCATGCTTGCTAGATTTACTTTTGTACTTTATTGTTTGAATCAGTATTTTGAAAATAAAAATGAATTTGGATATATATTACAATTTATAATCTCATTTAGTCCACACTGCGTATCAAAATGTATTCTTTAAAATTTTAAATTGAAATGGTTCTTTATTAATATTGCATTTTCCATTGTGTTTACACATACAAAATCACAGCATTGTTGTTAGATTTCTCATAAGTGTGCAACAGAGCACTTGCAAAAGATGTGTTCACTGCTTTCAATTTTCAGCAGGGCACATTAGGCCAACATTTTAAGGCTACAAAATAAATACACTCTTACAATCTCAGGTGACTATAGTGTCTTTGCTTGAGATTTTAACAAGTAATATCTAGCCACAGGTCCCCTGAAAAATCAAAGTTCGACCCGTTTACAATGTGCCTTAAAAAATAGTCTTTAGTGCTTCAGGTTCTGCAGACTTTATGTGGCCTGTTAAAAATTGCACAATAGGTCAAAAACAACACAGTGTAACTTTTTTACTATTTCAGTGTTCTGTATGTTTGTTTCCTTATTGCATTTGATGTCCTTGAATTTAAACAAAATTTGTAATCCTGCAGCCTTTGACAGCTGCAGTTGGTCTGCTGCTTAGTTCTTCTTAAAAATGTCTATTATCACCTTCTTTAGTGTTTTTTGAAGTTACAGTTCCAACACTGCAAATTACCTGCCTTTATAAAGTAATGTGCAGATACAAGTAAATATTTACGACTCAGAGAAGGATTCAACAGTTATGATAATCTTTAAAATTACTATTTTGATATTCTATCACTGACAATATTCCTCATATTAACAAGACATGCTCATCCTCAAAAAGGATCTCCAGTAGAGAATGTACCATATCCATATAATAATGTAATGACATACAGAGACTCTATGTAATCAGCATGAAAAATACGCTAACATTGCTTAAAGCTTACCAGCTTCTTTTCATCATTTTTACTGCCTCATTTAAGAAAGTATTAAAGAACTGAGAAATGCAAAGGTATTTTTTAAACTGAAACCTATAGTTCATGATCTAGTATTTGCCACTAATGTGAACAAACAGTACTACATGATGTTTAGCTTAGTCAGTGAAAAAATCATAGAATCCTAGAATGGTTTGGGTTGGAAGGGACCTAAAGGATCATCTAGTTCAACCCTCCCTGCCATGGGCAGGGACACCTTCCACCAGACCAGGTTGCTCAAAGCCCCACCAAACCTGGCCTTGAACACTG
>JANZLQ010000040.1:4588944-4608584 GCA_026212715.1 Elanus axillaris
AGGGCTGGTCTCAATCCACTCATCGCCCAGCCTGTATTTGTGCTCGGGATTGCCCCAGCTCAGGTGCAGGACCTTGCACTTGGCCTTGATGAACTTCATGATGTTGGCACAGGCCCATCTCTCAAGCCTGTCAAGGTCCCTCAGGATGGCACCCCTTCCCTCCAGCACGTTGACCACACCACACAGCTCGGTGTTGTTGGCAGACTCGCTGAGGGTGCACTTGATCCCACTGTCCATGTCACTGACGAAGATGTTAAACAGCACCGGTCCCAATACTGACCCCTGAGGAAAGCCACTTGCCACTGGCTGCCACTCGGACACCAAGCTATTGACCACAACTCTTTGAGTGTGACCATCCAGCCAATTCCTTATCGACCAAGTGGTCTATCTGCCAAATCCATGTCTCTCCAATTTAGAAACAAGGATGTCGTGTCATGTTAATTTCCATAATCTTTAAGTCAGACACTCAACCAAAATCGGTAAAAATTACTTCAAGCAATTCTGACATCAATTCTTCCTTAAAATGGCATGCCATCCTGCCTCATTCTTTTCAGATTAGGCCTTTCCTCTCTTCTGCCTGGGCCCTAGAGGTTACATTATGCATAAATGTGTATAAACCACATTTATTTGCATATTACACAAATACTCATTCTATTTTCTCTGAAAGCCTACTTCAGATGTTCTGTATTGTTATTTTATATTGACTTTTAATACAGATCTGTTCAGCTCCAGGTTTTTTAGCCAGCTGCTCACCTTACCCAATTTATTCTACTGTACTTACTCATTTATTTTACATGTAGACACCATTATCAACATACACTCAACTCTTCGCTGCTGCCCTCTGCCACAGCTGCCATCTTTCCCTTCCATGTGTTCGGCTCACTGGAGCCCTGGTCTTGCAGCACCAGAGACTGCAGAGGACGATGAGGGTCCGTCAGTGGGTTTTGCAAGTCACAAACTCTTCCCAGGGACAGGGGAAAGCAGGGTAGGCTCCAACCTCCTCCAGTGAAGCCTGCCAAGCTCTACATAGCTCAGACTCCCTGTGCAATCATAGAGAGGTTTTACACTTTTCCACACTGCCATCATCTTCTGTGGTTCCCATGCAGCAGGGAAGTACTGGGTGCAAGAGTCTCACTGCCCACCCTGTGATAAAAGTCTATGTTCCGTATATACAGTCCATTTTTTTCTACAAAGTACAGTCACATATTTGAGGACCGAAGATAAAAGTAAGCCCATGAGAAGTTTTAGATGTCAGGAGCTTTGGAGAAAGATCAGATGACTCTGATCTGCCTGACAATTTGTTTTATATCATCTTTCTTTAGTAAGCACTTTTTTCAGTGGGTTGAAGTACCTCCTTTCCTACTAGTACTCAAGTTAAGATCTCCTGATGTAAATCTTAGTCTGCTCTCAGTTTGTTCTTGTTAATCAGGAATTCTTGGAACAATATAAGTGCATTTGTATTTTTAGCACACAATATGTCTTTTCCATCTGCAAGACACTTATTTAAGCTACTTCCCTTTCCTACTGGCTAAACTATTTTATTATTCTTGATTGATTAGATGGATTTATTATCATCTTAGAACATGAGATGATATTAGGACTTCTGCTTTCATAAAAGAGGCCAAAGAAATAGGATATCAGAAATGAAATTAAAACTTAAATTACTGTCTTTTATACTGTTAGCATTTGTTACCACTGGAACAAAATATCTGACTTCTGAACAATTTAGCACTTTAAGAAACAATTCCTCATAAATGAAGGTCCTCCATTCCCAGCATACAGAACTGATGCTGAGTACAGTACAGTGAGAGAACAAGGCATAATTTTGAACTCTATAGTAGCTACCTCCAAGATGTGTACGAGTGACCAAACACGTAAGTAGGAAGGAGAAGAAAAAGGGAAGGGCCAGGCAGCAGAGGTGCAATGTGCCCTGGAGGGCAAGCTGGTCATAACAACTCAGCTAATCAACAGTCTAACCTATCTCCTGCTAAGCCGACATTGCGTTTCAGTTGATAATGCAACTTCTCAGCACCACCATGCTTCAGAACAAGTTGTACTTGGCAGACGGCCATGGTGCTGAGTGATCCTTCTCCTGCGGGATTCCAGAGCTTCCACAAACACAACAGGTCACTTTCCACTAATGTGACATAAAAGAAAGAGATTGAAAATGTCAGTGTTGACATTGGCCGCCTGCTGAAATCAGTATGCTGAACCAAGCTCTGTTTACAATGCCGAAGTTAAAGGAAAATCACGTAACTCCCTCTTCCCCCTCCTGACTTCACCTCTCCCACACACAGACACGCTACCGAACTGAACAGCTGGCTGGTGTCTGAAAAGAATGGCCACAAAGTAATGAATCTGAATCATTTTTAATGAGCACACATCTACCTTTAGAATGGTAATGGCTGAATACCAAATGATACTGCCCTGCTGCCAGGGATAACCTAACTCCACCTGTGATACGGGAAGAAATGCACAAATATCTAGCAATGTGCACTTTGAGTGTTTCTTTCTGCCTGCTTATCAGTGAAAACACCGTTTGTAACATTTTGTACACTTGAAGGATTTCTTTTTTCTGTAAAATATTCAATAAATGTAGAGTAGCATTTTGGCTGTAAATTAGTAATGCATGGATCGTCTTGTAAGTTCTTGTACAGTAGGAAATGCCTTAATCTTAATGACTTGGGTTAGTAATCACTTAAAGATATTAAGCAAATGTTGGAGAAATGCTTTTTTTCTTTTCAGATCAGATTAATTTCAGTGTCGATCACACAAGCAAAACCAATACTTGAAGTCTGAGTATTACGTATGAATGAGTAGAATGGCATACAAATAAATCGATGACCTGCAAAATTATCTAGTTTTTAATGTTAGAGAATGTGATCACAAAACTATAAAATGGAAGATGAAAATTGATAAAAAGCTTTGGAAAGTAATCCACCAGCGTTACTATTGATATGTCACATATTAGGCTTCAGAAGAGGCTATGTCAAAATACACAGGAGACTATTGATTTACCTCTAGCAGGCTTACAGCTATCTAGATTTCTCTCCCAAAGATGTGTTCATACCAAGGAGAGTAAATTCTTAAAAAATTCCAGAACTAGATCAATTCACACAACTGCAGGTATAACCCATGGTATCCAGGAAAGAATAAAAAGTTAAATCAGGAAGGTTTTGCTTCCTAAGCAGACTTTTGAAACAGCAAAAGCCTCAGTAGGCCATTCAGAAAAGAATATCACTATATGAATGCCATTAATATTTTAATCATGCACCATCTTCTATGTCCCATAATTTTTACATTAATAAGTAAATTAACTGTAAAAAGATGTTGGAAAACACAGGAGAGAGAACATACAGTGGTTAGCCAGGCAGCTTTTTGGATTTTTCAAAAATTTTTTTATGTCATGCTTCTGTAGTCTAGTTGTATGGCACCAGCACAAGCTGGCTTGCCACTTACTGCTTAGATCGTTTGTTTACTTGCACCCACTTGTGTTAGTAGTGGAGCTGGCTGCTTACCAATTTCCCTGTCTCCGTGGATTATCTCCTCTATTTTGATACATTTTCTGAAGCCCTAAGGCAACTGAATATTAAAATAAAACTAGAGTATTTTTTTTAATCCTTTCAGTAAATTTAGGAATTCAGTTAGTCAAAATTTCTCCTATTGTGGAAGTGGTATTCCAAATCAATCAATATGTAATCACTATCCTTTTTATTTTGGAAAAAGTAATAGAAACCTGTATCAGCTATTTTTAATGGAATGTTGGGCTTGAAATCTTACAGCCTTCTTTTGGTCTCAAATATTGTTTAATAAAGTATTCTTATTTTGTATTCTTTTGATATTATACTATACTGTATTCATTGAGATTCTCACCATAGTAGTACAAATAAAGAAGAATAGATAGATTCTTCTCCTGTGCTTGCAATTCTTCATCCTGTTTCTGTGAAAAGTGGTCTAATGTAGTGATTCAATCCACAACTAAAAATTGTATTCATCTTTATGTATGTTCCTAAATCACAGTTATAGTAAGGCTAAAATTTGACTCTCACTTTTCTGCTGCTGAATTTTTGAATCTCCTATTACATTGGCCTGACCTAATGTGTTTCATGAACATGAAACATTAGAAACAAAGAAAAAAATAGGATTAACTAAAGTTTTCTCATTTATTATACTTTAATTACTCCTGCTGCAACAGCTTGAGCCAGTTTTCCTCTGTGGATCTAAGGATGGAAAGTTTGAGTAATACTTCCTTTCCAAATTCTAGTCTAATTCCCCCCAGTCCGAGAAACTGAAATCTCAGAAAGGCCTTGTCTTTCACAAATATGTGAAACCTACTCAAAAAACTGAATAAATAATCAGGTGGCTAGACTGCACTGAGCTACATACTCT
The DNA here is from genome assembly GCA_026212715.1 of Elanus axillaris. NCBI lineage: Eukaryota > Metazoa > Chordata > Aves > Accipitriformes > Accipitridae > Elanus > Elanus axillaris. Next base: position 4,593,334 of record JANZLQ010000040.1, read on the forward strand.
TACAGCTACAAAACCCAGTGTGAAAACTGATCATTGATTCTTCTTCTATCCTTTAACCACTTATTCACCCAAATGAGGATCTTCCCTCTTAACCCCTGACGGTTTAAATTCTATGGGAGCCTTTGACAGATGTGATTTTTTTTTTTAATTGGCTTTTAAAAATAAAAGTAGACTGTATCAAGTGTTTTTTTTCTCTTTCACCTGCTCAGCGACTTCTTTAAAGATTACAATAGATTTGTGACAATAGTTGAGTTGATTTTTCCTGAATATATATTTATTACTGTGTGAACTTACTCCACTCTTTAAGTAGTATCTATTAATTTGTCTGATACAGTTTTCCATATAGTAGGATTATTATCCTAAGAGAGGGAAACATTATGCACACTTTCTCTTGCACATCACTAAGCCAGATTTCCAAGACAGACTTTCATTTAGCCATAACTATTGCACATCTGTTAACAGCTGGGATCTTGCACAAGTCAGTACAGTGCACTTGAATGTTAGGTGGCTGACAGAACTTCCAAAATGCCATATTAGTTTACAAAAAGCAATTCTAGATACTGAAGACAGAGTGCAGGAAGTTATTCAGGGTAAGAGAATTCAACAAAAAAATCTTAGAAAAAGCTTAACACGAATGTGCATAAGTTAATTACAATATTCTGTATATGTTTTATTATCCTATTTTGCTCAGTTACAAAGCATGCAGTTTAATAAAATCAGAGCGGTGTCAAAAAGATAGGGTATCTCTGACCTGCAGGCTGCAATATATCATGGAAATATTCAAACTTGTCTTATAGGGTTAATTCAGGTGCCAAAAGCAGACTAGCTGGGGTGTCAGGGAATTCAGTTAGGCAATTTATTCTACCAAATAGAACCCTACCCTTGTTTAAGATGACTCAAATCATCCATTATAACAATAACGCAGGAATGCTGGGCAGTTTACAATGGCACTATCATGGGTTTTTATCTAATAACAACATATTAATACTTAATTAATACTTTCTGAAACCAAAGATTTGCCCAGAGTACAATGTAGGGCACTGCAGAAATACCTGCCACTACCTATGCTATACTGGAAGTGGAGGTTATAGGGAATGTTTACACAGCACAATCTTGGGCAAAGTAACTATACAGCTATTTTGCAAAGTCTGTTGACCAAGTAAGCCTGAGCAGAGTGCTCTGTTAATGTAGCTATACTGCTTTCAGGACCTGAGCTCTCTCTGCACTGCATAGCACCACGTAAACATCCTTGAGACCCTCTGTTTACTCACAGATCAGGCAGGGTAAGCATGACAACCACATTAGCTTCTCAGATCACCTTCCTAATATACCTTAAGGTCCTTCAGAGGAAATATTTCTGTAGGCAAGAAGGAAGATAGAGGCTTTAAATCCACCCAGTATTAGGCTTCTCCACTGAGACTACAAACTGCTTTTTAAAGAATAGTCAAGCTGTGATGTGTCCCAGCTGAGGGGCAGCCTAACGCTACAGCTAAATTTATTTAGCTAGCTTGTGCCAAAAAATGTTAGTGTCCCTGCCCATCAGCTCCTGTCCCACACTCCCAATCTCTTTTGTGTCATGGAATAGCTTAAAAATTTTGACATCCTATCTCCAAAATCCTGCTATAGAAATTATACTGTTTGCTTGTGTCTTACAACTCCAGTACTTACAAAGTAGAAGGTCTTGCTCAATCTCTGCTGCTATACCAACAGAGAATCTTCTGGCCATCAAGTCTGTGAAACCTGAGGCTAGCCTTGCTTGACAAATATGTATTTATTTTTTTGACTAGATATCACAGTGGCTTCTTTTGTGAAAAAAATGCTTCTCCTAGTTATGCACTCTCAGTCCTCTGTTCCTGATTTCTTTCCCGTAACACATCTTTCCAAAGTTAATATCATGCCATGATTATATGTAGACAATTGTGAAGGGAAAAGTTGGCACTATAAACAGGAGACAAAGTGCATATTCAGCAAAACAGTATTTTAAAATAAGCTTTGCTTATTCGTTTTTAGAGCAATTTTGCACTTTTTTTTTGGTTAACAACAGTTTATTATTTGTAGAAGAAGGATTTGCTTACTGGGCAGAATCATGAGTAACAGCTCAAAGCAAAAATTACCGTCAAGTTGGGAAAGATAACTGAAAGGAGCATTACACCTTGCCAAAAGACTGCAAGATGAACATAAAAAAAAAAGAAGTACACTATGAACTGAGATTATGGACCTGGTGACATTCAAATCTAGATACAGAACTGAATACAAGATATGTTTTTCCCATAAATGATATTTCTAGATTAAAAGTGAAAGGAATCACAGACCCACTGCCTCATCTAGCCCTTGCAGCACACTGCATTTTTGTCTTATAGCAACTAGCGATGAGGCATTGAGCAATCTGATTGTTACTTTAGCTGTGGTAGGACATTAACAGACAAACAAAAGGTTCTTAGTGCTTCTGTTCCTTAAATCCCAGCCTGCACTGGTAAGATGGTCTTGAGTTTTTTTATTCTCTCAAGACTAACTCACAAAATCTGTTATCCTTGATTCAGTAGTATGTCTTTACTGAAAAAAAGCAAATGGCATTTCTGTCAGCTAAGAATCTAAATCAGACCTGCACTTAATTTTTTTGTCAGCTTTCATTTGTGTATTCTACTCAACAACAACAAACTCCTACAGAGCTCTGTCTTAAGAGAAACTGAAAAGACCTTCTGTTGGGTCTTACAGTCTGGTTTCGATAACAAATAAAAATACAGTGCATTCCTCTAGGGAAGTATTGATATGAATCATCCTATTTAAGAAAAGGTGTATTAGAAGAGAATGAATCATTGTTTGCTTTATGCAGTACTCCAGCACATTGTAGGTACAAGTATTATTCATCCAGATATGTAGTAACTTCACTAAAACACTCTTCTTAAGTATTTTAGCCATAGACACATTCTTCTTCTGGAATTTACAACTACCTTGCTTTGTGAACAGATATTCCATTCTGTACATACTGATACAAACAAAAACACTCTAAGCAAAACAGTCAATCTAGTATTATCAGATGCGTGTATCTTTTTTCTCCTGGTACTCTGCCCACACAGACTGAAAGCACTCAATCATATTTGATCTTGGAAACTAAACATTACCAACCCTGGTTAACATTTAAATGGAAGATAATAAAATACAGAATCGCAGCTAATGTAGAACAAAGAATTGTGGCTGACTATTCAACAATTGTCAGGCCTCATGTATCAAAAGATTGACTTTATTTAGTCCTACTGTTGCTGCTAAATTGACATGGAAGTAAAAGAAAATAAGAATGATTAATGTATATGCTCTAGAAATGTAGTAATTCCACAGATAAATGTTATTTTCCATTTCTAGAAAGGACAGACAAGAAAATAAAAATTATCAGGATCACTTCTTTCTTCCTCTGTGATTTCAATTCATGATGAATAAATCTATAAACTACTTTATTTTTCAAGCCTGAAAATATACGATGTTAACAGTTTAGTTACAAGCAAGGACATACCTTCAGCAAAGAAAAAAGGAAAAAGTATTTCAAGAAACATATATATAAATTTTTCTTAACCTAAACCAGCAGTATTTAGAGTTAATTACAAAAAGTAGTCTATTAAAATACAACTAAAACCATCTGCAACTGAATTTAGCCTGAAGGTTTTAATTGTAAACACTGTTTGCCTCTGTAATAGGAAAAATGACAGCTTTTAAGTTACTAACTTGTATGAAAAGGGAAATGGTCATTACTTGCCAACAGGACGGAAGAGGGACAACAGTATATTATTGTAATTAGGGACTTGTATCCTCTTTCCACAAAACCCGAAGTCCAGTTTTTCCCTTAGGATATGGATATTTTGTATTTTATCAATTATAAGCATCCCAGTATATAAAACTTTTCACTGCAGTGATTGAATGCAAGATAAATACAGTGTTTAAAATAACAATCTTTTCTATCAACTGACAATAGATTACTTATTCAGTTCACTATTACGTAAATAGCGCTTTGATACAGCTGTTGGAAAAGTAATTGGTAATAAAATACATGTAAAGATTTTGGAGGGACTGATCCTATCAGCATGTCTGAGCTGAGCATAGCATCTTTGTGAATTAAGATCACTTCATAAGGTGTGTCATTTTCTCTATACATCCACAGCAGATGGGGTGGGATGTGCCTAACAGGATACATGCGTACCCTCTCAAAATTAGGTTTGTCTATATTTACATAGTATCTAATGGGAAATTAGAAATCAAGATGCTTTATCTGTTTAATTATTTATATTGATCTTAGTTTAGTTTACAGTTTAGTTCGTACTGATTTTAGATGATCTTTTAACTATTCATATTTATTGTCTCCAGATTAGAAAAACATTCAGTTGCAGCTTTGCCTGAATAAGAACTGTCCCAGAAAGCTTACAATGGCATTCTTACATATTGCTAACATATTTTCACAATTCTGAACATTTTTCCGACCTTTTATAAAATATTTATGTCTAGGAGTGTATGCATCACTAAGGCTAGACTGTGTACTATGGACCTTTAACTAGCAAATGACTGGGCAGGATTTGGCCCTGAAAGGATTGAGATTAACAACAACAAAAAAGTAATCTGTTTGCCTTTTGCTCTAATCCACTATAGTCATGAGCACTGTAGGTCTGTGTTTGTAAGACATTATTACCAATATAGATACAGCTCTTGAGCCACACGACTTGTGAACAGTTTGAGTGTGGCACCATATCAAACCTACATCACTGGATTGACAACAAAAATGTAGGCATTTCAAATACTCTGCGAAAGGGACTTCTAGACAGTCCTGGGAGCGAGCTGCCTACCAACTCAGCTCTGTCTAATTGTGAAGCAATATAACCTGTAATAGCTGTTGTTATTTCCCTTCTCTGGAGCACCCTTTTTACAGCTTTATCTCTTTGTTACACAGCTAGTGGAGATGGGCTACATGTAGATACTTGTATCATTACACAAGAGCTGCCTTGGTGTAAATGTTCAGTCTTTAGTTAATAAAAAAGAGACTTTTTTTAAAAAATAGAAATTCTGCTTCTAGATTCCATTGCTCTTGCAAATTCTGAAATATTTTACAAAGTCACAGAAAGCAGTCAACTTCTGGAGCACACTGCTGCTGTTCCGTGACTACAGCTGGCTGCATTCCAGCCCAGTATGTTGACTCATGAACTCAGTGCCCCTCTGTTATTCTTATACAGCCTTGTTCTTGTGTGTGAGTCAAAAGCTTAGGATTCCCTTAAACAATAAATTTCTAGAGTCTCATTCCTGGTTGCCAGCTAATCATCTGTGAACCCCCTGCAAATATTTAAAAAACAAGCCAGAACAGTTGTGTTGACTCAACAGTGCACTATACCACCTTTCGGTCAGGTAATGTACACAAGAAGAGTCTCTCTCATTAAAGACACTGCCAAAGGGCCAAATTCTTGCCCTTTCTGGCAATCCAGAAGAATACCTCCATTAGATGCTTTAAAATTTAGAGAAATGTATTAAATCTTTGGCACTCTTACTCGCTTCTGCTTGTACAGGCAGGCTCTAGCACCCTTTATCCCCTTCAAATGAAATCCTAAACACATTGGAACACAGAAAAATGAAGGTCACTTACCAAAAACTCTGCTTTCTTTTTTATAATTCTAAATATCTAAATCCTCTTGAAAATGTTACTTTCACTAATTTCATCTTAATATTTTTCATGCATTGATTGTTACATATGCACAAACATTTCAATTTGTACAGACAGATCATAACCATTTATTTTAGCATTCTATAGATTCAACAGAAGCCCAAAAATTTATCAACAGCTATGGAAATAAAGTGCATTGGTTTTTTTGCATGAGAATTTAGACAAGCAAATTCAGACTGCATATGAACCTCCATGGGTGTAAAGACTTTTAGAAAATGCCTGTGAAAAATACGATTCTTATCAGAGGTTCTACAGGGTAGGCTTTCCCTTCTGTATTTGGAATCAGAAAGTTACAGTCTTTGCCACCTGTTCTTCAGTTTTGAGCCAATTTATATCTGAGTTTTAGCACAGAAACTTTAGACATCACCAGCTTTCAATTCTTTGATATCCTAAACAGCTGTAGCTTGTCAAACAGTATTCAGAAATATTTCCTGTAATAGTAATCAAGAAATCATTTCACAAATATGATGTGAGAAAAAGCATACAGTATCGTATTTGCATTGTAAGATAGAATTCTCTTTCAATAGCTTGCAGAAGGAAAATTAACTAACATGCACAAGCACATGACTCCACCCTAGCCTCCCATTTTAGGCTGCAACCATTCCCAAAAGAGCACTGCTTGTGCCACTCAGTGTCAGTTCACTCAGCAGCATTTCTAGTGGATATATTTTTATAATGGACTGTAGACACAAAAAGGAGAGTATTTCATTAACTGTGTGGATAGTAAAAATATGAATTATAATTTACAAATGGAGAAAAAAATCAAGCAAGTTTACCTAAGAAATGTAGTATTTGCTTACAAGAAGTTTAAGAATAAATACAATTAAACACAAATATTTTAGCTTTGCCCATGCAAATGTGAGCAGCCTTCAGCAGTCTTCTTTGTTATCTGTACATATTCATTATTCCAACACATAATTATTTAAAAAATATTGTGATGACAAGATGTTGTTGCAGAATATTATCTGGTATTCATTTGAAAACTAACCATTGTCTGCTCTCCCATGAAAGAGAAGAAATAAAGATTTTTCTAGGAATAAACCCCACCCAGTCAAAGTAACATTTCTTCTACTATATAGCAACTTCCTTCAGTCCAAAAATTTGGAAACAAATCAAAACCTCTCTAAAAATAGCATTTTTCTTTTTCCACATAAATAAGCAGAGGCAAAGATAGTTTAAGTGATTTAAGTGTGAATATAATCCAACAACCCATTATAAACATTACATTACACTATCTTTCCAGAAAGCACCTAAGGAGTCAGGAAATGATACCTGATTGCAGATATATTTGTCATACTGTTCCCAAAAGATACTATGAAACACCGTTCTGTTTTTTAAATCTTCAGATGTGTGATCAATAATAATGTTAATTAACTTCATTAATGACATTTTTAACTTCATTAATGACATTTATATCTTATTGCCACATACAAACAAACTAGTTTGCAGACCCTGTAACTACACATTACAGTTTCTTTTGGCTCTCCTATTAAGAAATGTAACACTGGTTCATAAACATATGGTTAATTTCCAGAGATAGTGGCTTTGCTGGATCACAGACATTCTGAGTCTTGTATAATTAAAAGATGAAACTCCTTGAGGTGAGTCATTTTTAGACCTAGAAACAGTGAGATGGCAAAATGTCTTTTGGATCCAATAATAAGGCATTTGCTCTGGCTACGGCTGAACAAGTGTTTTCATTACCCCAGTAACAACTACAAAGGAGTAAAAACAATCCAGAAATGGTTAATTATACACTGTATTACATACATAGTCTTTTGAGTTACTCACATCAACAGGAAATACAGCAGATAATATAGCAAACACTGTGTAGAGGATGTAAACTGTATTATCTTTAAAGAAATATTAATGACTTCTTCTTTCAGGAATCTGCCCTAATTTCCTATGAAGGGAATGATAGTTCAAGGTAGAGAAATGTGATGAAAGAGCGGAGAATATGTTTCTCAACCAAGTAGGAACAGGAGTTTTCTCGATGAAGATAAAGGGGGTTTGAGTTAATCAATAGGAGCAAAATAAACAGGGTAGAGGAACAGAGTTTATATTTAAAATTTCCACACAATTTTGGTTTTCGAAGTTTCAGAGATTTACTTTCCCTTTTATCTTCAGCAATCTCAATGTTACTTGAAGATATTTATGTCCCAAATTTGTCTCTTGTCTTTTTTTGTTTGAAAGATTAGGTTGATAGCTACATCAATGACAGAGCTAACCATCAATAGAAATTAAATCCTCTGGATTTCAAAGAAGCTTTGAAAAAACAAGAAAAATCAAATTCAATCTAATAAAACCAAGAATAATTTCTGGACTACAATGTGGTTCTGAAACTGTGTATCAACAAAGGTGAATTTTACATCCCATTCTAATTCTCAGACTCGGAGCAAATTTTATTTCAGAGAAGAATGCAATTTCAAAAGTACGATGACTATACTCTCCATGACAAGGTCTCTCTTACTTGTATTAACTAATGTACTAACAGAATTCAAACAATGTTTTGATTGATTCTGTTCAAATGCCATCGAATTTTCTTCAGCCCTGCCATTAATAGACTTTGCCTTTTATCTTTATCTTCCCATCTCAGTTTTCTAAAATTCCTAATTTTCATTTCATTTTAAGTGTTATTTCTGGGTTTTATATTTGCATGGTATATGTGATACAATGAACTTTTACTTAATTTTTTTCATTTTCTTTTCATCAATTTTTCTCTTATTTTTTTTTACAAGTAAAATATTTGGGAGTAACTAAGAAATAAGACAGAGAAACTGTAATGATGACCATATCCTCCTACTGACTTTTGCTGAAGGCAAAAGAAAAGGTATTGAGCAATTAATAACTAAAGTATATTTATATTACTTTAATACTATATCCCATTGTCAAACTTTGCACATGTTTTCTATTGCTGTCATGAGGACATTGATGTAAATTCAAGACAAAAAGCTTTCCTAAATGTAATGCCACAGACTGTGGATCCAAATTTAAGCCTAACCACCAAATGAATCTGGGATTCAATTCTAACAGTAGAAAGTTTCCTTAACACCATAGCAGGCATGACTTCAGTACTGACTCAGCTATAATGATGAAACCTATTAAACCACTGACATCCTTTCTCGTAATACGATGAATTTTTCTTACACATCTGCCATTCAAGTACAGACGAGGACCAACTCTGCTTAGTTTCTGAGATATTACATGATCCTACCTCAAGCACAAAAGCATTTAAACTAACATGCTTATTAGCTTTCTTAATGTTAAAGTGATTAACATGTTACCTCTTGCTAATTTTGTGACTCAAAGAACAAGACATTCCGCATTGCTCATTTCTGGAGTTGTGTTAGATTGATTTACTTTTTTCACTATTGCAGCAATTGCAACCTATATGAAATGAGACACTAAATGAGATACCATTTCTATAAAAATCTTTTTCAATACCTAAATATATATATCTTTTAATTACAGAGATGTAGTAGTATATGTGTAATAAACCAAATTATTACCTCATGCCCTATAATAGACTCAGTGCTACTGCTGATCATCTAATGACTAAATCTATTAATTTAGATACCCATAATTTATGTTTATAGGTTCTATATTAAGTTTCTTTTCTGTTCTGGAATACTTGTTCCCTAGTGAAGATGCCTTGCATGTGGATATTGGGCATTACTAAACAGACATGCTGGCAGACCTGAACACATGCTGCTTCTATGTTACGCTGAGGTAAACCAACTTTGGACAAAAAAAGTGCACAGGCTGACCAACCTTGTTGAATGGTTGGACTTCTTAGTCTGGGCACACTATCATGCTAACATACCTGTAGGGCTTTTGGACGCCACATAGGGTTTCTTAGCTCTGTGACAGCACAGAATTAATGCTTCTGAGTCAGAGCTAGATCATGGCTGGCTATCTTGGACTACAGGCATAAAAACTAGGGTCTGTCTGCACAGACATGCCCAGACCCATTCTAGTAAAGATTTCAAAATTGTTATATTTTATGATCTTGAAATATATATATAGGGTCAAATACTATTCTTACTTACACAACAGCACATCAGGAGTAACTCATAATTTCCATATTTAATTTGCAGATCATTAACTTTAGGTCTGCTTCTCCAAATTTGCACTAGTGCCATTGAAAGAAAGATCTGCTCCTCTAACTTGGAGGTGGCAGAAGCAACCACTCATCCATTTCAGAAGAGATTCTGGCTCACCTTGTACTCATATTTACCCTTTAAGCAGCATAAAGATAGAGAACCATAAATTTTTAACACAGAGAGACAGATTTGCTGAATAAAGTAGGATTAATGTTACTGTCGAGTTTAGTTATTTATTTGATGTTAGAATGTGAAGGACTAATCAAGGGTGGCTAGAACATCTCAAGAACAGGCAAATTATTAAAGATCTCCCTTACCTCTCCCCTACACATCCTAATGCCAGCTATTCCAATTTTATTTTTTCAGTTCCAATCTTGTTACCAGACAAATGATTGCTCCCACCCTCTTTATGTGTTGCATTCTTAATGAGTAAGAAAATATTTTTGCCTTCCTTCTTTCATTCTTTCTTTCCTCATTTTCCCTTAACTTCTCAGATTCCACTTTGATAGTGTCCTAGAGATCTTAAACTACCCTGCATATCAGCAACACTTTGATGTTAAATAGCATTACCAAGGTCACTCTGACAGAAGGATCAGGAGTAATGTTTGTTTTGAAACTGAGTGCTCTGTTTAAATCTGTTTATTTCTGTACTAAGTCTAGGCACTTTGAGTTGTCATAATGAGTCAGAGCAAAGTTGCAAAGCCTCAGTTCTACAAGGAGATTAGTCACTTTGTTTTTTTGCACTGAGCTGCTCTGAGTCAGCTTCAAATTGTTGCACATACAGTACCTGGGTACATCTTCAAATGGTGCAGGTAACTTCAGTGCAAATTTCTGAAAGAAAAGCAGTCTCTGTATATTTGAGCAAATAACTAACTGGGCCTACCTTCTGTAATATCCCCAAATTAGAACTGGGTTTTAGAATGACAGAAATGATGGCAGTGTGAATGTTGATTTACATTTTTTCCCTTAGCCAAGGAGAAACTTTAGGGTTAGCAGCCTCAGTTTAATAAACTCTGAGTATACTAAACAATCGGTTGAGCTTTGCTCTTAATTCATTAACTATTTCAGGGATTAAAAATTTAGACACTAAAATGTTTACTTTGTTTTTTGCCCTTTCAGTCATTGGAAATGTTTCTTCTGCTTTTTAATTTCAGCAAAACTGAGAACTAGGTTTACTCAATTAGGCCAGCTGCTTTACTTGACTGTACACAGTGATTCTAAGTTTACCATGATTATATACAAGTAACTCACTTGTATAGACCTGTTTTTTATTGATTGTCTGGGCTATATATTTTCTTTTACTGGATATACATGTATTTCTAGTGTGTGTATACATATATGTGAATGTATGTGTGTGTGAATTCATACTGTTAATTTTATAATGACTGGAGTTGACATGATATATTCTTTAGTCTGTACACTGTATACCATCTAAATACAATTCACACCATTTACATTGTATGTCAAAACTCAGTTTATTTGCAACATACAGTGTGACAATGAACTGTTTTACTATTGTATAAATATTTTTACATCTAGAGATGTAAACTCTCTAAACTCAAGCACACTAACCCAAACTGTCTCTTTAGCCAACAATAGCACCCTGATATTTTTTGGAGAAAAAACCCACAAGAAACTGTCAGATTTCTCTGAATTGCACGCTGTATTAATGCTTTTATTTTTACTTCTCCACAGAGAAGCATGTAAAAATAACCTGAAGGCTAAAAGTAGTGAACTCTAGAAAAGGAAGAAGCAAGATGAACCCATCCACTTGTCAGTTATGACAAATTAGTGTTGCTCTGAGGCCATTTTGAGTTATTTCCACCTGTATGAGGCCTGTATTTGCTCTCCTCTCCAAACAGTATGTTAGTCACCTTTCCATAATGGCCCTCCTTACTTGTTTTTCTTTTCTTCAGACCATTTGACACATCCTGCTGTTTTACTAGGCATTCAGAAGGCTTTAGCATGACTTCTAATCATAGCATGTTAAAGAACAAGCGAATGTTCATGTCTTGAATCAAACTAAAATATTAATGTTACTAAATTATTTTCCAGAGAAATACTATGGCTATTTATTTTTATTTCATTTATTTTCTAGAGAAAGTATTGTGGCCAACACCCCTCAAATGCACAAACACTGTATGGAGGAATTGCATCAAATACTTTTTCTGCATACTTCTCTGGCACTTGTTTATATTCTTATTTAACAACTAGCAACTACTTATTATCAAACTAACAATGGGCATTTAAATATGTAAATAAGAATAAACATAGGGGTATTATCTGTTGCACATGTTCATTCTTTAAACTTATTTATGTCACTTGATTTTGTTCTGTAACTACCCATCCAAATGACAAACAAAAATAGCAATTAATTATATAAACTTATTTGGGACATAATTTATTTGCAAGACTGTATGAAATACAGTTTTATGACATCACACAATGCTTTTATGTTGAAAGGATTAGCATCCAATGCCAGGTTCGCTTTGCAAGATTCCAAAGTAATTGAGATTTGGAACACAAACACTTCAGAATCTGATTTAAGAAGCAACAGCAGAATGTTAGGCAAGATTTTGAAATCTTCTGAGCACTATTCCTTTATAAACTGCCTGAAGATGAGAAATACATTGCTATGAAATGGAGTGATACAAATGCATACCTTGTATATTTTATCTTCATGAGTTTTAGGATATAAATTTTGGAGATGTTTTTATTCAACAAAATGAAGAAATACTTTATTTCAAAATATATCAAATGCCTTTATTAAAAAAGAGAGGTAAACCTGTTCTAATCTAGTATGAAATATAGAGACTCACTGCCCATCTTGTTATTTATTCTTTGTATTGTGGTAAAGGCCATTATGCTGCATATTGTACAAATACACAGAAATAACACTGAACTGCCAACAGTACCAACAAACAGAAAATTCTATTACTGAAAGCGCAGTAGTAAGGAAGCGCTGAAAGGCATTAAGTGATTGATTTTTGCACTGACGCAACATATTTATGCAGACTCTTTCCTCTCCCCTACTCTCATTCACATCAAACCATGGGTACAGGGGAAAATTACCATATTCTCCAAGATGCATCAGTACCAAGAAGTGTTGACTTAATCTATAATGATATATTAAATATAAGTACAATACAAAACAAATCATACAAATTATGTCACCGTTACCTAAAAAGGCACTACAGATAACACCTCTTCTCAGAACTCCATAAAACTGTGAATAATACCATAGAAGCAGACTAACACTTGTTTACTGGCTACATGGTATGCCAGTCATAGGGACAGCCTAGATCAGGTTTACCAGCTTTACCTTCTACACTATAAGGGCGTATGTGTCAGAATGACTGTTACATTCCTAAAAAACACAGGCACATCATATTTTTTATAATTATGATCATTTATTTCTCACTCTATTCTTCATTTTTTGTAAAGTAATGGAAAGTAAAGCTTGACAAGCATAAAAGACTAACAAGAATAAGAGGACAGCCCAGACAACTGAGTATCAGGAGACAGAGCAAATACTCAGTGACAATCTCTTGTTGTTTCAATTTATTGCAACATAATTTTTTCCCTGGCTTTATGATAACCTATTGTCTTTTGTAAAAATTTTTAGTTGTTGTGAAAACTACTTGTGTGTCTGTGAATGCTCTTTCTGAAGAACAAACGTAGGTGTAAGGATCATACAGAATGGAATTTCAAGTTGCATACTTAAAATTAGATTGCGCAATCTATATTTGTGTTGGTGAGCAGCCATTTACCCAAGCAGTCCTACAGGCTAAATTGAACAAATTGACATTTCCTCATGCATTTCCTCCTGCATTGATAGGTGCATAATTTGTCCCTTAAGTGCATGGTTCAGGTAAAATTTTTTTAAATTTTCGCTATAAACGTATAGATGTCTATCCTTGAAATGATCAATTTCAAAATATGCTATCCTACTTTCGATTTTCCTCCTTCATCAACCAGGAAAAAAACCCCAAACTATTCAGTGTCAGGCTTCACATAGAATTACCGTTCCTAGTTCCTACCAAATTAGAATTCTAAATGCTTGATTCCTAGTAGGTTACCAGAATCATTAACCTCTTTAGTCATTAAGAACAATGGACCTTTGCATTACTAGCTGATCTAATACTAACAAATGAATACTTTAATCTCAATTATTTACAGATAAATCATTGTTCATCTGTAAAATCTGCTGGCTGAATCTGTTATAAGTCATTGCAGAGCTTATTTAGCTATCAGCTGATTATTTGCTTACGCTATTCTTAAATTTAACACACAGGAAATACTTATTTTTGTTGGTTTGCATGTGAGTACTGTTCATTTTCTTAAAAAAATTACGAAGAACTCAAATTTGTTTAATTGTGTGTTACTTGGTGATCATTAGTCTTGCCAAATCTGCCTGGAATCAAACTCAAACAGTACTTTGCAAGCCATGTAGGTGTTGCTGAAATATTCGTTCACTGCAACAGATTTGCTTTCTATAGGATGAAAAGTGAGTGCCCAAGGAACAAGCATTAGTTTCAGACCTGACAAGTGAGTACAGTGTCCCACTTACCTAAAAATGAGCAGTAAAACATACTTAATACACCAGGCATCTGATGGCCATAAAGTTCCGTGTGGAAGTTGTAAGGCGTTCTTGCATTCTGCTGTGCCATCACACCAGCCTTCCTGAAAACTATAGTAAGGGCACTATATTAACGAGCAAACCTCGAAGAGACATCATTTCCTTCTGTGAGTAAGTGGAGAAGTTGCGGGAAATTGAGTCGGAAGTAAACATTGTCATTTTGCTGCCTTCTGTATCAGCAAAGGGAGCTGACTGGACACGAGGGAGGGAATTTGCTTCCTCTGGCAAAGGGCTGATCGCATACTCCCCACTTGTGCAATGCTACAGCTCAGGGGAAGTATGATTCAGAGGACTGCCTCTGAGTCATAATTTCTTTCTGAGCTCCTTCTGAACTGGTACGGCTACGTTTTGTCCCGTACTTGGAACTACAAGCAGACTCCATCTTACCCCACGTTTTGAAATGTGTCAAGGAGTTCAAAAGCACTAACTTTGTGAGGGGCACCAGCACACGTTCTTTTCTACTCAGCATTACTTCACTTTGCAACAGTTCAGCAAGACTAATGTATTTTATATTAACAAAAAAGCAACCGCCACTGCTAATGACTTCCAACAGTAGACCAGCCTGTTCAGTACCTGTGTTTTCTGAAACGCCTGTGTTGTCCTGCTACACGTTTAAGACAATGACGTACGTCATATATGGAGAAGACATATCCCTCATACAGATGGAAAGTCGAGGCCTTTATTACCCAAAGCGTACAGAAGTCCTGGACGCCCGGCCCGGCCGGGGGTTCCCTCAGGCCCCGACCCGCCGGCAGCTCTCGCGAGAAACGCCGACGGGACCCGGGCGTTGCCACAGCAACCGCGCCCCCCACCCCCT
>JANZLQ010000040.1:4623686-4688957 GCA_026212715.1 Elanus axillaris
CCCAAGAACTTGGTGTTTTGAAATATGTCATGGATAGGGAGAGCTGAAAATTGCTAAATGGGGTTTAGACATCAAAGTTTGGGGCTTAGATCTGTTTTTTTCAATAAATGTAGGTGAAATGCATATTTTAGGGTTTTTTTCTGTGTCGGTCTGCCCACATTTGTTTAGTTGAATCTTATGTAAACAGAACTCAGCTTTTTCCCTTGAAGGTTTGGTGTGCTCCTTTTGAGCTCTGGTCTCCAAAGTATCCTTGCAACCTCCGGAGAAGCCTTCTCCTGGTGGCTGACCAGGGTGGTGGGGGGGCTCCTGCAGCCCATGCCCTCCACCTTTACCACTTAGTAGTGTCCAAGGGCTTAGCTGAGCTGTAACGCTTCCCCTGCTGTACAGAGGGATCTGCCTTTCACATAGCAGGTGAGGAATGTCTGGAATAGAGGAAGAGCAGGCTCTGAGGGCTGTTTTCCAGGTCTGAAACTTCAGAGAGAAGTCTGCTAGCTTTCAAGTGATCACTGGTCTGACCCAACTTAAGGTAATGCAGTTTGAGGGGTGCATAAAAAATAAGGGTGTTAGGTGTGAGGAGGAAGAAGGTGGGAAAGAAGAGGGATGCTCCTATTTGTATGTTAAGCTCTTTGCTCTCATGGTGGGAGCAAAAAATCGTAATTAGCTGTTAGTGGTATTATGCGTGTCCACTGAGTGAACAGCAGTGTTTGTGCAAGTGCTGCATTGCACTGTAACTTTGGAAGTCTAATCCTTATTTTGGTGTTAGTGACCCACTGAACTCCTTACAGTAATTCACCCACCTGGATAGAAACCTGTGTGGGTTGGAAATGACGTTTTCCTCTCTTTGCAAATGTATGTGTAGTCAATAATTGATGAGTACTAAGAGGAAATATTTAATCGCTGTTGGACATTGATACTTGTCTGCTTCTCTGTCAACAGAGAAAGCAGTAAAGGGGCGGGCTACTGCTGGCTTTTATATTTGTAATTAAAATCTTAAACACTGAAATGATAGTTGTTGTTTTTTTTTTCTAGGTTCACTTTAAAACTAAGTGTCTAAAGGCAGAAGGTATTGCAGGAGCTTAAAATTGTGTAGCCTTTAATAGTGGAAGGTATAAGCCTGACTCAGCTCACATGCCATTCGAAGTCTGGCAGCACTGCTTGGGGCTGCTCAGAAATGTGTGGTTTGCCTCAGTGGTTTTTTTCCTCTGCTTTGTTTTGTTGGTTGGAATCAAATTTAGAAGACGTTGAAAGTTGCCAGTCCAAGTGCTTTCTTCCAAAGTTAGTCTTTCAGCACTTCAGAGATTGGTTTGCTAAGTCAAAGGCACATTGATTGCTGTAGGTGATTTGTGTTCATGTGTTTTTGGTTGTTTTTTTTTAAAAAAAAAACACCCCCAAAGACAGCAGAATTCCTACTTGATCTTATTTCCCTCATATGACTAAAATCTGTGTGATGAAGTAAAGCTTCTTACAAAATGGAGAGGGGAAAAGAAGTACAGAGATTATTTCCTTTCAGCTATACTGTAAATAGTACATTTAAAAATATTTTTCAAGAGCTAACGTGTTTAGAAATTGTATTTATGTTAAACACTTTGCTTACTACTGCTACAGCAAATAATCTACAGCCCTGTGCTTGCAGTTTTTCCCCTGTCTATTACAAATTGTTGGAGGGGCAAGAGACTCACAGCTGCTGGGTTTTGCTGTGAATTGAAGTTTTCTGGAAATGAAATGTGTTAAAATGAAGTGAAAGTCTGTGCATAAAAACACGGGCTTGGGCAGAAAATTAAGCATGAGAATAGAAAGAGCTTAAGTTGGTGGTTTATAATTTTGTTTTTCTTTTTAGGACTAGAGAGAAAACACTGCTCCCAAAGAAGGCCTAACAGTTCTCTACAAAGACAGCCTAAAATATTTCTGGTGTATAGTGGGAGGGCAGGTGGGGTGTGGACATTGTGCACTTGCAGGTGGCTGACAGAGGGGTGAACAGATTTCGGAATAGTCCAGGCTAAAAGTAGCTTGCCAAACTGGGATACAATGTTGTAAATTGGTGGTGTCTATCTGTTTCTTAGTAACGACTTAAATTCTTCATTATAAAGGTGGGGGTTTTCATTCACGTAGTAAATTGTCTCTGAGCTATATAGCGAGCAGAATTTTAGAATTCTGTATTCTTTAAGCAGCTTATCAGTTTCTACTGCAATAAAGCTAAAGCTTTTATTTTAATATTTAAGAAGTTTTTCTGCAGTCCAGAAAAACACTTTGACATTCCATTTTTGAATAGTGAAAACAAAGCTTTACTCTTAAACCCCTTGTGTTGTGAAGAGGTGTAGTATGCCTAGGTGTAATTGATATTTTTAATACTTTTGGACAATATTAGCAGAACTGAGTGCTGTCTTTTATTTCCTTCTACATCCCACTCTTTGGTTTCGTTGCCTGAAAAATGCTCTGTGGTTAAATCCATTCTTAGGGAAATTATTTAGCACTTGTGTTTACCCTTTATCTCCTAGAAAGGGGCTATCCCTCATGTCTTAAATTCTGCAGTTTTACTAGAAGGAAAACACTACCCAGCTTCAGATTGTTTGCTCTTTTGTTTTGTTTTTATTTGCTTAAATGGAATATTGTGTTCTGTGACTCAGCTGCGTTCTTCTAACTGCTGAGGGTGGTAGAGTGATTTCCAATGCATCACTGCCCCTTCATTGTAATTCCCAAACTAGTTCTGGTTCAGGTTCACTGATGTGAATCAAGCTTTTTTGTTTTTCTTTTTTTTTCTTTTCCACTTGTGACATGGATAGAGGAGGGGGAGGGCACTAACTTGAAATGGTAAGTAGGCCTGACTTGTTATTAAACTTTTATTTTAGGTTTAGGCAAAATTGAGCTCAAGTTTTGTGTTAATGATGATGATGATAAAAAGAACATAAGATTCTGATTTTTAATGCTTGAAGTTTAAAGAGGTCATTAGCAAAACAGTTTCATCACAAAATGGTTACACAATATTGAAGCAAGCGGTTTGCAGTTTTGATTACATGAATCTGAGTCATGAAATTTTGTGCTAGGAGTACAGAACACTAAAGCTACTTCAAACAGGGCTTAGCTAATGTATACCTTGTTATTGGACCTTGTAGAAACTGAGGAGGATAATGAGAATGGGGTGGTAATAAACTGCATAATGGGTCCTGTATAATACAAGTTGCTTCAGTCTTAATTAGAAATGTTAAACCTGCAAAGATACCCTGGACTTCAGCAACAAAACAGGCTGTTCAGAGTAAATGTAATGTTCAGCTTAGTATCAACCCACCTATTCTACACCCACTCTTTCATCTTATCTCAACCTGATATTCTAACACTATTATTTCAGAAGTTCTCTAAAGTGCAGGATTATAATTTAAATGTTCCTCACCTTTTAATCTCCTCCTGTGCTAGACTGGGCATGAGTGTTGTGTACACTTTGGGGAGCTGAGAGGAAGGAAAACAAGTACAGCTCTAAAGCAAAACTCGTGTTCCAAATTGTCCAGATCCTTTATGGTAACTTGCATATTTCAAATGCAAAATCTCAACAAATATAATGAACAATATACACTTTGAGAAATTCAGAAGCTGGAAGTTTTAGCTATTACTAAGATAGTAAATTATAGTTTACGGGATACCAGGCAAATAACTGCCCCTTTTGGGTTTCAGACTAGTGGTTTTTAAAAGTTTACTTCAAACTGAGGCTCTTTTGTATTGGCAGAATACTTAAGGCACAGGCTCATTTAAAAATAACTTGAAGAACCCTACTGAAGCACATCCGAATGCTGCTGTGTATCCTACGTCTTTGAAGTAATGCCAGGATAATAATTCTTGAAAAAAAAAAAAAGGAAAAAAAAAAAGAAGCAACTAAACAAACAGAAACCCCAAACCATTTTAATTTTGCTGTAACAGATGCCACTTTAACAGTCTTGAGTGATTTACAGCTAAGCTTAAAAATACCCAGGGTAACTTTCTCTAGTAGTATATGAGCTGCTGAAGGCAGAACAGATTTTTGCCATGCCGTATGGGGGTGAGCTAATTATGACATATTTGACCAAGAATCAGTTGTGTTTTACTTGTGCCTGGGTGAGAAAATCTGAGACAAGAATGTTCCCCTGCCATTGAGAGGGAGCACTTACTTGTAGTCAGTGTTGAAATACTTCTGGAAATCAGCTTTTCAGACTTTAAATCCTTAGTTGCAGCTGATGGTGACATGTGTCTTTTTCGGAAGTCTAAAACTTTCTGCTTGTAGCTCTCTCTTAGGTTAAAGCACTGGTGCAGGATGTGGGGAGTTCTGGGAGTAATCCGGGACTGATTCAAACTGCTTTTTGTGGGGGGGTTGGGTTGTTTTTTTAAGTCCTTTGGTAAATCTTAAATGCATTATTACCCTTTTAGCTTTCCCTCTAAAACTTCACATTTTCCCCTCCTCCCGTGATGTCTGAGGGCCCCTTGTTCCTGCTGTCGCTTGGGGTGGCAGGTTGGAGTAGCAGAAGGTGTGCGGTGCTTATTCAGTCTTTCCAGCGGCTGTTTTCCAGCCTGGGATTACTGGGGTGGTTTGTCACTAGGTATTTCTTTGGGGTTTTTTGTATGTCCAGTGGCATGTTAGCAGTAGGTAGAGTTTGGGTTTGTTTTTTTTCTCTGCATATGCGTTTTTTAATGAAAGGATCTTTAATAAGTTTTCTTCATATTGATTGCTGGGGGGAGGGTTTATACCTTGAGGTTTTGGACGGTGCTAAAAAGAGCTTATAGTACTGTGTTGTACCTTGGTGTGTGTTTGTGTGCTCTGTTTGTGGATCTGTGGTGCTCCCAAAAACATGAATGGCGTCCAGTATGTTGATTGCACTAACAAGTTTGTTTTTCTGAGCTGAAGCAGGAAACAAACTACAATTTTATTTTAAGTACTGTTGTGATCACATGTGGCATTCTTCAACTCAAAGGAAAACGGAGTGATAAAACTGAAAGGCAGGTGAGAGACAGTCAAGCTTTCTGGAGCCTGGGGATGTATTATTACTGTTGTTTTGCCCTAGAAATGTAGCATTATCTTATGACTCATCCTTAAATGGTATGTAATGACTTGGCTGGAGAGCTGTCCTATGGCCCACCCTGCAAATTTGCTGTTTGACTTTTTTTTTCACGTTTAGCTTTTACATGTTAACAACAATCCAGTGATCAAGTTGCACTCGCAGGTCTTACAGGTTAAAGCAATGACTGGGGGGAAAAGGAAAAAGGTATGTTCTAGATTTAATCAAGCCCTGCATCTCCGTAAAGGTCACTCCACTTAGGGATGGTTCCAATTTAGTTGAGAACCTTGACCAATAGGGATTTGTGACATACTTGAGGGCAGTGGGAAGACAAAGGTAAATTAGCCTGACTCATCAAAGGCATTTCAGAGGTGTTGCTGAGTATCTTATCTAAATGATCTTGGACATCTAAGTCTTTGGATTTGTGGAGATTTTGCTTCAGGTGTAGCATTACCCCAAGAGCAGCAGTGTAGTAGACTGTTAGCAAGAATTTTCTGCCCTGGTTAAGTCATGAGCTGTATCTTAAGGGGCAAAGGTTGCTTATTTCAAGACAGTGTTTTTCTGTTAGTTTAGCTGTATGGTTGGATGCTAACAATGCAGACTGCTTGTGTGTGTGTGTGTGTGTGTATGCGTGCGAGTTGTGTGCCAGTGATTTGTGAGTTAAGTGTTAAGGTCTTATCTTTTTCATTCTTCTAAGGAGAAAGGTTTTTTGAGAGAGATGGCTTATACTGAAATTAATATAGTTAAGATTTGGCTATAATTCCAAGGTGATGCTACCATTTAATGTGACTCAAGAATTTTGGAAACTTTTAAATTACTACTGAAAAGTGAATAGTGCTTGTGTTCACTGTATAGCATATGTATATTACGAACTGACGTAAATATAAAAATGAATTATTATTTAGGGTATAAAATAGGTAAGAATAGCGTTTCCTTTTTGCTAGGGCATCAAAGGCTCATAAATATGCTGTCTGCTTGGAGAAAGGTTTCACTTTTAATAGAACAGGATTTTGTGGAATGACTGAGGATATCAAAATGGTTTTTTTCTTCTTTATCTGAAAATCATGGGAAATAATACCAAAAGGTGCACAAGAAACCCGGTAAAATTTGCTGCTAAATTTATTGTGGTGCTAACAAATGATATCCTCCTGCCCCAGGGAATGGTGCGATTCTGTTCCCATACTCATGCCAAGCCATCTTGCTTTATTGTTTATGGCTCTTGCTGAACAGCTGAATTTGCAGTATAACCTTTTTTTGATGCTGAATAGCCCGAGCCTGAATTATTTCTTGGGAATGAGTGCTGCTTTTCACACCAATCTCTTAAGCTGCCAGGAGTTTGGAGAGTTCTTGATGACAGCAAAGCAGACGCATTATTAGATAAATGAGAACCTATTGTATAATTGACCAAGAAAAGGTATTAGTGCGAGCCATGCGATTACCTTATTTGTATGAAGACCCCGTTTAGGCTATTGACAGGCATTGCCATTTCTGCGACTTTGGTGGCACCTTATCGGCAGTTGAGCTAACATGGCCAAGACAAACCAGCAAATGGTACAAAAAGGCTTCTCCTCGCGTCTGGGCACCTTTGCTTTCCTGGTCTATGTAACCAGAACCTGTTTGCAGGTGGGTTGGCTGAGGGCATTCTTCGGCAGGTAAAGCTTCCATCAGTATAGATGAAGGAACATGCTTTAAGTTCTGTAGGTTTAAAACAATAGAGTTTCTAAAGTCTAAACCAGTCTGGGTTAAGGGGCCAAAAAGGTACTGTTTGCTGTATGGAATTTTTTTGTATTTGAAGTTAGTCTGTTAGAAAAATTTGTAAGCTCTTTGGATTTTCAGTAGTAACATCCACTGTTGAGTTCAAACTTCCAGAATATTTGCTTCTTATGTGCGACACTTTTGGGAGGTATTTGCTAGCTATAATTTTACTCTGTGCTGTGGTGTTTTTTGGGGGTGGGGTGGGTGGTTTGTTTGTTTTTAGAACAAGATGTTTTTGAATTGCAGATTGTGGTGAACAGGAAATCAGTTAAAAATGAGCTGAAAAAATGAACAGATTTGATCTTGAGGTCATTCAGGCAATATTACGACAGCGAGTCTGTTGATGAAAGCTGGTAGCTCCAGACGAGATCTGTACTCGTTGTAGAACCTGAGCAGGTAGGCAGGATGGAGGTCCCCTCTACCAGGCCGCAAATGTAAATGTGTCGGTCCCTGTCCTAAGGAGCTTACAATTTAAAAGGTGAAACTAAAGGGATGGATGAAACTTAATGTGCTGGGGTGGGGAGTAAGATAGAGATCAAGGCTGCTGCCATTGGCAGAGTGAAGATAAGAGTCAGCCTCGCAGAGAGATAAAAGGCTGCCTGAGAGCGGTTGCGAGAGAGGAAGCTGGTAGAGGCACTTGGAAGGGTATGCACACGGCAGGGAGCGATGGAAGGTAGTGAGCTATAAATACAGTGGTTGTAATGGTTTAAATGACTTGAAAAGGATGAGGTAAATGTCAGAACACTAGCCAGGATATTAATCTTGGGAAGAGGAATGTGGGCCAACATGTATCTCCGAGTTGGGAGCATGTCCCAATGTTTTACTTCTCCCTCTTAGATGTGGAATGTGATTATTTTTCTCTCTTTTTTTTTTTTTCTTTTTCCTTTCTGTAAGTTAGTTTTCCTGCAGCCATGTGACTGATAGATTTGGTGCAAGCAGGAGTGCAGGAATGCGTACTGGAGCGCAGGATCACCCTCTGCTGTGTCCCTAGGCAGTTAGTGCCATGCGGACCTGCGTCCTCTGTTCTTTCTGAGACTTTGCTCCGGGAGCAGCTAGGGTGATGGAGCTGCCTTGGCTTTACTACTGATTCCTTCTTGGTTTTGCAGGGGCTTTTTAGGTGGCGTCTCTGGGTTTCAGGCAATGTTCTAGTGTCGGGGAGGAGGCAGGAGTGTGGCTTGGGAGAGGGCTTCGCCTTTAGGATTTGTAACCATTGTGTCAGAGCATCTGGAGTCCAACTCGGAACAGGCAGGTCTGGATGGCGCCCGCCCATCACTGCTGCGGTGCTTTCAGCTGCTTGAGGATAGCCTGCGGAAGCTGGGGTGCAGAACGATAGTTTTCACAGGAGAAAGTTCCTTTATTTCTGTGTCGGTAGACGAGGTTGAAGAGACGCTGTAGTGGTTGTGGGTGAGTCTGGAAGTGGTGACAGCAGTGAGGCTTGATTCACCGTTGAGGGTATAAATGATTGAAGTATTAACATTGACATGTACCACAAGGTAAGCGCTAAACAAGAGTTGCAGGCTGTTGATTAAAACTTGTCTGTGTGTAGACACAGTTTAACTCTGTCCTTGTGAGCTCCTGAGCTGCTCCTGGAAGCTGAAGGCCCTATCCTTGCCCCCTGTGCACGTGCTGTGGTTTGAGAAGACCGTGCTTCGCACATACAATGCAATCTGAACCTTTATTCTTCCTCCCCTGCAAAAGCCAGGGTTTTGGGTATCCTAATGTTAATGCAGACTCAATAGTGTGATAATTAGAAAACGTAAAAAATTGATGCGTGCCATTGCTGCACACGTCTGGTAGCAGATAGTGGCTGATAGCAAAGTGTTGGGTTTTTTGTGTGTGCAGGCATGCGTGGGCAAAAGGTACGGCTGAGGAGGACGTAACTATTTGGGTATGTGGCCATGTAGTAACTTTCTGCCTTTGACAGTCACTTACGGCAGTAGAGGTGACAGAAAAAGGTAGTGCTGAATGCTGTCAAGCGTCCATGGCTAAAGTGGCTGGGAAGAGCAAAGGGATGGATTAGAGTGGGTGAAACTTTCCGTAGAAAGGAAATACCAGGAAAGGTGATTTGAAAGGTGGGGAGCTGCTTCATTAGTCATGAGTAACACTGTCCTTTCAGTTGTGTTCATAGGAATAGTTTTGCTCACTCAAACCAAAGACCTGTGCCTGCAAGCAGACACCACCCAGCAGAGGAAGAGCAGGGCAGGTGTGTGTAATACTTCCCTGCAAACATACACCCAGCCTCTGATTTCTTTTATTTACTTCTTTTCTCAGCTTGGGGGATTTCCTGAGCCTGATGTAGTTTGTCTGTTTTATAATCCTTTCTGGATCTTTAATCCAAGTATTTTTCCAGTCTCTCTTTGATCCTGTGCAAACTCCTTGTATCCACAGCAGCCTGCGGTCAGTCAGTACCCGCCGCATGCAGACCTCTCTGTCTATTTTGGACCCTGCTCTGTACCAGCTTTGCTTGGCAGCTCCTAGTTTGTGTATTGGAAGAGATAACGAAGCCTATCTTTTCTCTCCGTGCCATTTAGGATTGTGTAGATGCTGTATCCTTCTCTGCCATGTACTTGGCCAGTGTGCTGTCAGCAGCTTCCTGTACCACACACAGAGGGGACCAGCTGTATAATTTTTTAAAATTTCTTTCCTGATATGTCCCAGTATGTCTCTGCAGGCTGAAGGGTCCTTGCTACTTGGCTGTTCCTCCCTGGGAAGCTGTTTCACACCTTTCATGAGTTTTTCTGCACTACTCTGAAACTCTTGCAGTTATTCCAAGTCCTTTTTGAATGAGGGAACCAGACCTGCTGCGCCTGCTGTTCAGTGCCGGTCTTTGACGTGGCTGTTTTCTTTCCTATTTGTTTCCTAACAGTTCTCGGTGTCCAGTTTGTGGCAAGAGCACAGGCAGGAAATATATTCCTCTCTGTTGGCACTTCAGGGCTCCTAACCTTTGCCCCGAGAGCAGAGTGAACTGTAGCAGGTGGTATTGTCAGAAGCCAAACAAACAAGATATTTTTTTAATGTCTGAAATTTACCCGTTTTCTGCAGTTTAGGAGGTCGGTTGTAGTATCTTACATGCTTGCCATGAGAATGCACTTGAAAAGAACTTTTTTCATTCTTCTGCAACATGAAAATCTGAAATGTTGAACTTCTAGATGTTTTTAAGTGGAGAGAAGTTAATTTTTAGTATTGTCTTACTATATAGTAATAGAAATATAGTTAAAAAAACCAAAAAAATACACAAAAAACAACTAAAAAACCAAACCCCCAAAACCCCCAGCACTTCTTGTCAAGCTGTCCAGTGCAATTGGAGTTGGTGTTAGACCCCTGCCAAAACTGCATGCTAATTTCCTAATTCTAGGAATAGTATCAGTAGAAGAGATGAAATTAGGGAGTGCGCATAAGGCCTTCCTAGAAACAACACTACTGTTTATTAAAGCAGAAAAAGAAGCCACTGTTGCAAAAGATAAGGCATTTCTGCAAAGTGAATAAAATTGATCTTAAAGCATGGGAGAGGCTTTTTAGCTCATGAAATTGCTAAGCACTAAGAGTAGCAGAACCACATTTTGAATTAATGGTTGTGGATAAAGGTTATTTGTAAGAGTAACTTTGTCTTCTAAATTTTAGAAGTACAACTTGAGGAGGAATCTTAATTTACTGGGATGTGTTGTTACCAGTCGTTGTGTTTAAATAGTTTATACAATGAAAAGTGGGTCGTGTAACAGGGTTTTTTAAAACAAATTTTGCTCTTTTTGCTTGTGGAAAGTCAGTAAAATTGTAGGTACAAAATACATTCATTAGCTCAATATGAGCATCATTGGTTTGTTGTTGAATGAAGAAAGTATGTGGAATGTGTGCTTAATGGTAAGCATGTGGTTTAACACATTTCCCAAATAAGGTTGCCTCTCTGTGTCAGGGCCTTATTTGGGTTACCCAGGTACAGTAACTGCAAATGTGTCAGTTTTTCTGATTCGTATTTGTAAACTTGGTGTCTGTGTGTGCAAACCAAGAAGGAATTCTGCTTTTCTCAGATAACACCACTTGCCTCTAGCAAGGTCTAAAGCCTTGCTGTTAAAATGAGAACTTGAAGAGATAGGACAATGACATAGGATAATGGCTATGTATTTAAGATCTGGGGCAAAAAAAATTCTCACTTAATTTGTGAAGAATGTATTTGGGCAAATTGTCTCCCTGCCCCTGACCTGCGTGCCATATGGATGGCATGAAAGGTAGCACATTGCAGTCCTCTTGCCCTGTCCGGCGGCGTGAACAAAATGCTTTCGGACGTGCACGTTGTGTCCTGAGGTCGTGCTGGGATTTGGTGCTTTCCTGAACAACAGGAATATTGTGTGGCCGCGTGCACAAGAAAGTCTAGGGCTGTTCTGCTGCTTTTGATCTGCGTAAGTCGGATTAATTCTGATTTTCCCCCTAACCTGAAGTTCAGGAAACGGAGAACTTAAGTAGTGTTCTCCAGAAAGCATTAAGCTGTCTTTGTCTTTGACATGGAGATTTTAATAATTTAATTATCTTAAATTAATATCTTCTGTAAGCAAAGCTTTTATCCTTTTAGGAATCAGTTGCAGAATTATGTCAGTAAAAGCCTTTCCTGTAAAAAAAGATACTATTTAGGATGGGTTTCTTTGAGAGAATTAGGATAGGTCTGCTATGTTCTTAAAACCTCTTGGTTTGTTTCAAAGTGGCCTGACTTGTATAAGCTTAATAATTCAGATGCAGGAAATGAAGTGTAAATTGGATATATTCTCATCTGATACATTTTCAAATGGAACATACTGGGTTTGCAATCTAATGAATTAAGACTAATCTTCTGCCCCTAATTTTTACAGAACTATAGAGTATTTTTGCAGAGAAAACTTGCAGAGCACTTTCTCAGTGTGTTCCTTAATTTTAAACAAAACGTTTTTGAGCAATGGCATACTGCCATCCTGTTTTTAAATATTTGCCCTCTTAGTTTCTCTTCTGCTCTTGCAATCCTTTTCCTCCGATTGTTTGTTCCTTAGAAAGATTTGGACAGCTGCATGTAGTTTTATAATCTGATCCCATCTTAAACTGATGAATTTAAATAGAATTATGTAATGAAGAAGACATTGTTTTCTTTTTCTAAACTTATATATTTTGAGAGGTGATCTCTGGAAATGTTTGGGTGCTTTCTGGACTTGTTTTCTGTATTAAATGTTCACAAGAAGTTGAATTTGTATTGTGCTCAATACTCTGAAGCAGTAGAATAAAGGCTGAGGCTTTTGTATAGAATCTGTTAACAGAGCTGAAGTTTGACTAAACAGAAAACCCCAGTGTAGGGGACTATGAGACTATGAAAACTAAAAACTACTTAGGGTGTTTCTAGGCTGCTTCACAAGTGGAGAGGTCTTTCTGAGTTCAGGTTTTTGCTGCTTGTTTTGTTGTAATGATCAGTTACCAGAATTTTTTTTTTTTTTGAAGACTGAGCAAATTTTCTTGGAAGAGCTCGTGACAATCTGGGAACAGCAGCAGTGTATTGACGCTGCAAGTGAAAGTTATCTTCAAACTTGTCGTGTCTGATCTGGCCAAGGGACTGGTGGTGGACTACTTCATGAGCATTGTTCCTCTCTTCCCAGCTAGTTTGCATCTCATAATTTGTTTTCCTTTTAGAAGAGTTGTTTCATCCATTTCTCTGACAGCTTCCTTCACTGCTCAATCAGTGTTGAGTCAAATGTATTTATATGGTATCTGTAATAACATGCTAATCTGGTTTTCATTGTTGATCAGCAAGTCTCATATTCATACTATTAACATAGAAAATTGTTGGCTGGTGAATCTTGCATTACGAGGACTGAAGTAAGATCATCCAGCTTCACAGAAGCTGTGTTGTTTTCTTTGAGCACTCCATGTCCTCCATTAGCTTCCCTTCACCTACTGGCTAGTCAAAAGGTGGAAGAAGACCAGGTGTGGGAGAGAAGAGCCACCAAAGAGCTTAACGCCTGAGCTCTCTGCCACCCTCGCTAACTAAACCCACGTCGCTTCCTAAGGATCCTTCTGGTGAGGAACTGCAGAGGTGGAAGTCCGCAGATTAGCTCCAGGTATCAGCAGCACAGCAGACATCAATCAGCCTTGTTCTCACTTACATTAAACCCATTTTACACCTCTTTGACTAACAACTTTTCTTGTGGTGTATGTGCACGTGCGGTGCTTTCGCACAGCCAGGTACAGGTGCCTCGGTGTAAACAGAACTCGTGCTCTGTTGACACCGAGGTTCCCGCTGGCTCCCTGCAGGCAGCTGTAGCACTAAAATGGGAGACGCAGTTAGGCGGGTGGCTCAGCACGGATCTTCCTGGGAGGATGTGCTGGGGGAAGCTACATCAGCGGGAGCTCCTACAACTTCATGGTTTAGAAATCAATATTGGGGCTTGTGACTGGCACGGCAGAAACTGTCCCTGGCTCCTGCCGGAGACCCCGCTCGCCCCCGGATGCAGGCTCTCCTGGTCGTGACATGGGATTTCTTTGATGCCTGGAGGTTGGCGGTGGGTGATCTGTGGTCCCGCTGTTGTGAGGAATGGACCCCGGAGTGCCACCCTCACAAATGGTGGTGACTGCAGACGCTTTGTAGGAGGGATCTTGCAAAACCTCAGTCTCATCTTGGATTTCAGAGGGAAGTTTTTCTGTGGTCAAGTTTCACAAGTTTCTTTTTGCCTTTTCTATCTGATACTATATGTTCACATACATATATATGTATCAGTTTATATCTGTATCTATCTATCTATATAAATGCTTGATGCTTTTATCCCCCCAAAGAGGTGATGACTCAGGGCATCAGCCAGCTGTACTGCTCCGACCGCAATATTGAAATTTGCAGCTTTAACAAGGGGATTAGAGAAGTGGTGACAACCAATAACTCCATGTCTGAAAGACTCAAGGCTTTATGAGACATTATCAGCTTGTAGGTAATGTTTATGTGAAACTCCCTTCTGTTTATTTACAGTTCCCACAATTCTGTTTTAGCTTAATATGAAGAGGAAGCATGCTGCAGTGTACTTCATAGTCACGGGGAGGCGGGGGGGGGGGGACAAATTAATGAGATCCTGCTTAACAAGCACAGAGTTTCGGGAAGGGCGATGCTGCAGGGAGGTCCTGAGCTTGCCTTTGCGCTGGTGTAAAGCTCTGTATTTGAGCCAGGACATCCAGGGAATTTATAAGCTGTAGTGAAGCATTGTTGAAGATACTTTCTTCTGGTTTCTTATAAATTAATCTGTCTTAGTCTAGGCTTTGATTAGAGTTACCTGGTGAGCTTGCTTTAGGGTTGGTTATCATGCTGCCTTTAGAGTTTACACCAGGCTTGTTCAAAGAATCAAACTTGGGAGTTAAGCAGGTTTTTTTTTTTCTCTCTTAAGCTCTTCTCCATCCCCTCCAAGTATCTTAAGTAAAATTTGGCATAGGTTTATGAATGCCTTCAAAAAGTCTTGGGTATAAAAACTGAGTTCTGCCACATGGGATTGTCTGATTCAAACAACTGGGCCTTTGCTCTTCAAAATGTTTTGGGGATATGCTTGGAGAGATTAGAATAACTTGTCAAACAGCTTTCAGGTGTGCCTTGTGTGTTAGGCGTGGAGGAAAAATGTCCTGACAAAAGCAGACAGTTTTTGAAGTTCCTTTTATGTAAGCTTGTAGGTCCACAGCAAGGAAAGGGTGGGGGGGTGCTGGTAAATGGTAATTTTTACTGAATATAAGTTTAATAAAGAAGCTTTAACTGTTTTAATGTTTGACTTGCATGCATTGTTGAGGTGTGATTCATTGCGAGCTGTGGTGCATATTTTCATCCTTTGGTCCTACAACAAAATAATATTTTTCTAAAGAGGAAAACTATTTAAAAAATAATAGCTTTACTTGGCTTTTGTGAAAACAAAGCCATCGCTAACCACATCATGCTCTGTGTGTAACAAGCAATAGCTTTTTGTAGTGATCTTATGATGCCTGTGGAATAACACAAATGGAGATTCTTGAGTTGTGGGTGTATTTTGGCTGTCTCTTCTTTGAATTGTGGAAAACCAAGTTACTGTATTTTTGAAATCACTACGAATTTGAAAAATGAAACTCGGCAACCCAGACCTTGGTGTGGGTTGTGTAGGGGTAAAAGGGAGTTTCCCATGGAGTCGAAGGACCCCTCTGTCCTTCTGCGCGGCTTCCAGCCCTGCCGCGGGCTTTGCTTCTCTGTCTCTGGGGCGGCGGGCGGCCTTCGCCGAGAGCTGGGGCTGTCCCAGCTGCAGTGGGAAGGGCAGGGCTGCTCAGTGGAGCTCATCTGAGCTTTGTTCGTTCTTTCTTTTTTTCTTCTTTGGTTTTTTTCTTTTTCTTTTGAAGGGACAGTATTTTTAGCTGGACAGAAATCAGAAGTTCTTTAACTTAGGGTGGAGTTTGTGTGTGCATGCTTTACAATTGGTTATGTAAGTAACCATCCAGGCTTGCATTATTATACGTAATGCTTGATTGTTCTTCAGATGGTCATGTTTTCTTCAGCGTATCCCTGTAGTAAAGGCAGTGAAGTCCTATGCCTTCATTAGCCATGAGACTTAACTGATTTCCTTGTGACCCTGCAGGAGAGCACGGGCGGGATTGAGCTCTGAAACCCCTTCTTTCGTTGCAGCGGGCTGTGCTGCCATCGCTGTGGTTTGTACTGAAGTTTTCCCCGTATTGCAGCTCTTCTCAACGGCAGCGAGCTCTCCCACAGCCGTGAGAGTGCGTACTGCGTGGCTTTGAGGGGAAAAAGTAGACTAAGTTTCTGTATTTGATGTTTTCTAAAGACTAAATCTCTTAGGCTAGCTGTTGTTTCTCAGTGAGAGCAACCTGCTGGTCCCTTCTTCCCTGTCACGCCAGGAAGCAGATCCTGCAGACGCATACCTCAAACCTTGGAAGAGAAGGTGACCAAGGCCACCTGATGGGCAGAGGACTGTGCCCTCAGTCTGGGCTGAGAGGACAGGCGTGGTGGAAGAGGACAGTCTGTCAGGCTGGGAGACAGCGTAACCCAACGATTTGGCTGATAGTACCCCTCCAGACTGAAAATTAGTGTTCGCAGTGGCTTGGTGGGGAGTGGAAGGGTTTTTGTAGTGAGCTGAAAAGCGACTTTCTGTGCATTCCTCAATCTGTGTTTGCACCGCTGCAGAAGGCGTTTGTTTGCATCTCCTTCATCGTTTCTTTTTTTTGTGTCAGGAACCTTTTGAGTCGCTCCCACCTTGGCATGTGCACGGTTAGTTGCAGAGCTGGCTTTGAGGTCGCCCTCTCCTATTTCCATTTGTACCTTGTCACCCAACTGTATCTTCCTGTCATACAAGATTGTATGTTTTTTCCCCTCGTTTCACCGAGCACTTTGTATTTTGCCTTTTCCAGTCAGTTTGAAGCCACTGTTTTTTGCTGGTGGTAGTAGAGGTGGCTGTCTGCCTTAGCTACGGGCTTTTGTACTGTGCGTTGCCTTTTAGTGAGGCTTTCTTGAGAAAGGGAAAACTGTACTCTGAGGTGTTCCTTATTTTTCCTGAAAAGTTGAGGACAGGGCGCACAGCTGTTGTGACTTTGCCACTCCTTGTTTGGAGCTGGAGTTGCAGGGAATGTTTACATGGCAGTTCTGTACCTGCTGTGAATGGGAGTGTTCGCCACAACCTTAATTACATCTGGGTGAACAGAACTGCTCTACATTCATCCTGTGCCGCCTGCTTAGTAAGAGCTTCTGCTGTGCGCATCGCCCGTCGCGTTGGGAGGATCGAGGTCTCGTTAAATGAAATACTGGTAGTGAAATAGGTGACGGGGAGCTGCGAGCTTTGGTCCTTCCCACGGCGCGTGGGCCAGCAGTACGGTGCCGGCTGCCGCCCGTGCTCCTGCCCAGCATACGCATGGCGGCTCCGCGGTTGCAGCCGCCCTTCGGTGCTTGCTTCGGAGCCCGTAGTTCTCCCGGTGGCTTGGGATTTCCGGGCATGTTCTCATCTGGTAGTGCCCCTTCCCGCTCTGAGGGACCCATGTTCTGCATTCGGCAGCTGTCGCTCCCGCAGTGGATAAGCTCTGAGTACTCTCCTCACTAGAAAACATTTTTTTTTCCAATATAACTTGCATTTAAAATGTCATTGACTTTTTTTTTTCTCTTCCTTTCTAGACTGACTGCATTGCCATGGAAACCATTGTTGGAAGAGAAGACTTTTCTGCTGGTAACTCCAGAAACTGTGTGGTGCTTTTGGAAGCAAAGCTCAGCTCCAGCCGGCTACTTTCATTTCCACCAGCACGGACATAGACACACATCCTTTTAATTAATTTTTTCATAAACATCAGCTCTCTACAGTTGAATTAATTTGAATGGAGATTTTTTTCATAGCTGTGCTTTGGTGATGGAATTTGGTCTTTCATGTCCTATCTATTTGGGAGGCAGTGTGAATGCTAATAGGAGATCCCTGTATGCCCCTTTCTTCCTCCTGCCTCTCCCATTATTATCTCTTTTTTTTTTTTAATTTATATTCTGAGAAGTCAAAGCTGGTTTCTGATTGTCTGTTTAACATGGGTTTTGCTTCTCTGGTACATTAACAAGTGGCTAGCTTAAAACATGTATTGTTTAGAAATATTTTGGCAGTTCAGGATTTTTTTTTGGGTGGCTGGGCGGAAGGAGGGAGGGAGAGAGGTGCACGTGAGCTCGAGGGTTGAACCCGTGGGACTGAACAGGTCTGAGAAGGAGAGACCTCTTCTGCCTTTTCTCTTTTTTTTTTTTTCTTCCTTTTTTTTAAGGTTTGCTTTTATGGTACAAGAGGTATTTCTTGATCATAGGCTAGAGTATTTTAAATCAAATGTCTGTCAGCTTAAACTGAATTTTTTTTTTCTCAATTTTGGTATGTACAAAGTAGGATTAATGGGCTGGTTGTCTTGTAGGTTGTTTTTGTTCTTACCCTCCAGATACTTGTTTATAAATACGAATTGTGTAAAATGAGGTTTTTGTTCATGCATTCAAATGGAGAACTGCAGAGTCGTATCCAGCGTTTGTGACTTCTGCGTTATAGTTGTCAGCTGTAGCTTTTTAAAGGGAAACCACCCTAATTGATCTTACTTTCAGCCAAAGTCCCATCTTTAATTTGGGACTGTTCTTGTTCTTTCTTCCTGGCATAATGGGGGAAAAAGTAAAATGTTAGCTCATCAATTGTCTTTATCCCACTTACAGAAATGTGAACAATGACTATTTGATTTTTTTTTTTTAAAAAGCCCTGATTTTTCTACAATTTAAGTGCTTCACTCTTGTACTGAATTTTTTTTTTGGTTGAAATGAGTTTAGGTTTTTAACACTGCTATGAACTTAAAGAGCATGACACTAGTCATTGGTACATGCAATGTATGATAAAAGGCACTGACGATTGATAAAGGGTTTAGAAGTGGTACACAAATCCTCATGCTGTACTGCACCACACAGCTGGTAATCCTCTACATTGTATATTGTACAACTGATTTGTCAGGCTGCCTCACCTCTAACATACAACCTTTAAATTGCTAGTACAGTTTGTATAACAAATTAAGACACTGTCCACTTGGATTGTTCGGTGATATGTACCCAAATCTATTTTTGAGTAGTATTAAAAAGTACATGTCACTAAAATATGAAGACTTTTTTTTTTTGGAAACATGGTACCAATCAGTTTACGCAGTGTCTAGTGACAGGAAAAACTGTTGCTACAGGGTTTAAAAGCACAGACCTGTTTTTGATTCTGGAAGAGAAATTTAAGTTGGTACAGTTACTTCTTGCTGCTAAAGATACACTAATTAAAAATACGACCACTCTTACAGACCATGATACTGTCTTGCCATATAGCTTTTGTTTGGTCTCGTAAATTAATAATGCAATATGTAGACAGCTTTTTATAAAGCTTTACATCTTTTCTAAGAAATCAAAATTTGGATGAAGATAGTTCTAAACATTTAATGTGAAAGGAAAAGGTTGTTTTGAAGAAATTTTACATGCTTATTTCATATTAGATCCCTGAGGCTGCCATTGTACAATATACAGCACTGATTTAATAAATGCTGAATAAATAAGTAAATGGGTAACCTCAAGTGTAGTGGTACAAATACTAATAGGTACGGCATAATAAATATGCAATCTTTTTGAATCTCTTAGTTTACAGCAACTAATTTATTCAGTATTGTGCTGGAAGAACATTTTCAGATGATGTAAAACATATCACTATATATACTACCTTCCAGCTACCCGTTTATGCTGCTGTATAGTACAAAAATACCAATGATAGAACAATGTTTGTCCTGTAAATTTAATTTGATATTGGACAGTTATTGTCTGTAAAAACTAAAACATATATGGTTGAAACTGTTCATTATATTTGCTATTTCTGCTTCACAGATCTGTTTTGAAGTCGAGCTGATTGATCTGGCTTTGTCTTCCATTGTAAATATTGTTATGTTGTTTTCTTTGTAAAACACATCGCGTTTGCGGTTTTGGGAGACTGGCTTGAAGCTCTGTATAGTGTTTATATTTATCTGACTTGGCTTTCCATAGAGCTACTTGCAGTAAATACGTGTTCATGTAGCTCCGTGTCTGGGTTTTATTTTTAAGCAAACTTCGGGGTTTTTTTTTTTTCTGTCAGAAGTGCATTTCTTCCTGCTGCGGCTTTCTTCTTAAAGTCATTTTGTCACACTGTGTCCCTGAAGATTTGGAGAAGCTTTTAGTATATTTCAGGGGAGTGATTCCCAGTCTGTCCAATATTCTCTGCCACTTAGCATAAAAGGTAATGTACAGCAAAACACCCCAAAGTTTTCTTTGTCATAGATTCATAGTGCCGGTAAACAACCGAGGTTCTGAGTAAGGGGAAAAAAAAGAAAAATTTGGTGCCTGATACTTTCTTTTTCTGTTTTAAATGCAGAAGACTGACAATTTTTTTGTAACTTTATCCATGACTGGGTATGGAGTCTTCATGATCAAAAAGTACTAGTCCTGGAAGGAATTTTTAGCTGTGTAGTGTCAAATAGGTTCCTGTCTCTGGAGTTTAGAGTAGGAGGGAACAAGCGTGGCTTGCTGTTTTAAGTTTTGTAGTAATACTTTGGTTTGATATGTGTTAAATAAGGTCTCAGTAGGTAAAACCAAAACCCATACAGGTAT
Source organism: Elanus axillaris (assembly GCA_026212715.1). Classification (NCBI taxonomy): domain Eukaryota; kingdom Metazoa; phylum Chordata; class Aves; order Accipitriformes; family Accipitridae; genus Elanus; species Elanus axillaris. Next base: position 4,643,565 of record JANZLQ010000040.1, read on the forward strand.
CTTGTAATTTCAGGTAATGCATCCACTCGTAAAAAACAACTGAACTTCAAGTTGGAAAATACCAACAAAATGCAGTGCCTTTTCAAATTCCTTACTGACATGAAGGATATGTCAATAATTCTGTATAGAAGGAGTTTTTATCCCTAGATGTGAGTGTATGTGATCTCCATAAATGTGGGTGATTACTGTTGAAATGTCTCAGATTGGACTTCTTTTTCTTTAAAATACCTGATGTAATTCTTATCCTGTTACTCAGACTGGTGCATTAAAACAACTCCCTGTAAAAGGCAAGTTTGCTGTAAGAATAGGCTTTTCCTTAAAGAAACCAGCCCCCTTACTTAGGGCCTCATTTTATAGTGTGTAGCCTGTATTGGGAAGAAAAAGAAATCGGTGCTTCTCGTACATGACAGAAACAGCCCTACCAGCAGTAAACAAACAGGGAAAATGATCCAAATGCTGTCAGGACTGTTGCAACAGTTTAACTGCTTTAGAAGACCTGTGTCTGAATGTCTGGTTGGCTCTGAAATGGGCTGACTGCTTGAGGGGTTTGGGGCTTTTTTTGGGGGGGGGGAAGGGTGGAGGACATAGTTTTGCACTAATTTTTCAAACCCCTTTGGGTGAATCATTGACAGAACTCTCTTGCTTCTGAAGCATGGTGAAAGCCTTCAATTAAAACCAGAAGGCAAGTTAGACTTCCTATCTGAATTTGAAGACAAGTCACCAGAACACATATTAAAAGTCTTTGTTTTGAAATGCATTGACCAATTCTAATGGACCTTGCATCTCACTGAGCACTGTGGTACTGGAAATAATCAAGTAACTGGGAATGAGGGGTTCGTAGCAGGAAAGAAGGACCTGTTCAAAGTTACCAGGTAACAACACACTTTTTAGTGCAATTTTTTCATCCCTGCATCCTCTTTTGGCTTTACGTTTGAGGGAATGCTATTGCTAAAGAAGTTTCTCCCCTCCTTTTTCCTTGAAGGGTTGTGAAGCAACATGTCTCGGGGGAGAGCAGAGCACTGAGCTTGCTGTATAGATCTGGGAGGTAAGAGCTGCTTCCCCCTGACCCCCTTTTTTTTAAAGAAACGCACCAAGCTCAGGGTTTTTGTTTTTCTTCTGAGTTAATGTAAAACTTCTTAAAGCAGCATTACGGTTACAGGAGACTGTCAGGAAATCTAGCTCAGTGGGCACTGAAGTGCTTGTTGGCACAGTAGCCTGGGCCACCATTCTCTGCTCTGCCCAGGGGCTCTAGCACGTTCCTACTAAGGACAGCAGTGTGTCTGCCTTACTAACCAGTTACTCCTCATCCTGCTGCCTGCTGAGGCTGTTCTTAGGCAGTGCTCACCTGTCTGCCACAAGTGGGTTGAGTTAATAATCTTCTAAAAGCTAATAGTTCTAGATACATACCCTATGTTTAAATGTAGAACACTGTTACTACTCCCCTGAGTTAATCACTGCTCCTGCCTTCCATTAGCAACAGTGTCCTGCTTTTTTGTCAATAAAACACCCTGGAAAGACTAAATTATTCCAGGCTCTTGCGTAATTTTCAGCTTGTGCTTCTAGTGGAAGTAGCCAGAGCAGTGCAGAAGTATTATGGGTCCAGCAACAGTGCTGGATTGTCTAAAACATGACTTTTCTGGGAAGGACCTGTTAAAAATGTGCAGTGCTACTCACAGCAGTATAGTCGTGTATCTGGCAAAAGGAGCTTCCCTCTGCAGTGTCCCTGGGACAGCACTTTTGTACAGTTCTGGCAGTATACTGACTAGAAAATACTTAAGCTAGATATCAGAGTGTATAGAAAATAAGTGCAGAACTCAAATTTTAGAACTTGAGTATTTGTTGCTTGCAAAAGCTATATATCACTTTTTCTGATTCTAAAACCGCTTTTTAAAAATAGGTACTTCCTCCAGCCTTTGATGTGAGAAATCCTCACTATAGAGGGGGCTGACCTTTACAAAGAGGGCAAAATGCCGCATGTTTAAGAGTTTCTAAAGCACAGAGTTTGCACAGAGTAGTCTAGTTCCTCATGCAGAAATGTTGCTGCACTGCCCACTTTGGTTTATAGGTTGTACTTTGGCTGTGGAATTGTTTCAGAAGTTTAAATCCCAACTTGCTTATAAATGAATTTGAGGTTGAGCGAAGCATTTGCCTTTTAGTCAAGGATTCTAACAGGACTTACAAGAGTGAAGGAAGATACAGAAAAGCCTGTCTTAAGCAGAACTTTGTTCTTTAATACTAGAACAGTGTAAATTGAAGTTGTGCATAAGGTTACTGTTTTTTAGGATTTTCAAACTAGTATTCCTTTAGAAGGTCGCATTTTTTCACTCATCAGCCCAGTTGCAATTGACAGTACACCATCTGCAGCAAGCTTTCCAGAAAAAGAAAGGGGTAGTGAGCAAAGTCATACACTCCCCCTTCTAGTGAACTTTATAAAAAGTCATTGCTGTGTGCAGGCACTTCCAGGAACGCGGTCGTGTTGCTGGAGTTTCTTTCAAAGCTGTATGGTGCCCTCGAGTGGCTAAAGTGTGCAACTTGTCCCAATGCTACTTAAAATACAGTTACCTTCCAGGTTCCTGTTCAAGATTAACTAAAATAGACTACTTGACATGATTAGCTAAGAGAATAAAAGCTTTAGTTAAAAACTAATCAGACTTTAGGAAAAAGAGCTTTAACTGTAGATGAAGAAGTGGTGTTCTGAGCTGGATCATGGTTAGGCTTTGTTGAATTGTATTTTAAGGCTCAGTTGTTCAAACCAGTTTTTTACTTCTTTAATAATAAATCTGCAAACACAAGCTTTTACCTGTAGTTTAATATTTATGTACTGATGAATAGCACCTAGAGGCCCCAGCCAACATTTGAGCCCCCTTAATGTCTCTGCCCCAAAGAGCTTACAGTCTAAGCAGTCAAGGAGGAGGAAAAAATAATAACCATGCTTCCTTTTATAGTTAATAACTCCTGTCCAACACAGGTCAAGTGATTTACCTGCTCTAAGGCACAGAATGTGTGGTGGGAATTAAACCAACCTCTCTTGAGTCTCTGCTGCAGGTCTTAGTTAAAAGATGCTCCTTCCTCTCTAGACTACTTTTCTCTTAATAAAAATTAGCCCATTTGGAACTCTCAGCCTGAAGCCGATTAAGCTTCAGGACTGTTCTCCGGGCTAGGGTGAGAGCTGCAGGAACAGAACAGAGAACATATCTGTCAGAAGTGGAGGTACTTTACATATTTTCATTTTCTGTTGTTGTCTCAGAGGTTTGGGACCCAAACCTGCCACAAGACTAGCTGTTTTGGGCCCTATCTACCTTAGGGTGGAATGGCATCTCTTGTCTTTTCAATCCAGCAGGCTTTGTTTTACATGCTGCAAGAGAAGCCCAAATCTTAGAGAGAATCAGTGGCTGTGCACTGCTAGAACAACCATGTTCTGCCCTTTCCCAGGTCCCTGTATCTGGACACTTCTTGTCAGTGAATGCAAGACGGGTTGTTGGTAGGCAAGGCTGGGAGAGCTCTTTCTTTTGGGAGCTCCTTGACTTTAGCATGCATGCTTCTGCTTTTCTGGGGCTAGGGAGAGGCTGCTGTGTTCATGTCAGGCTTCTGAGGAGCCAGCAGTAAGATAAGGGCTTGTGTTTATAAGAAGAGACTTACTACTTTATTTCAGCTTTGGTAACAAGTTCTTGACTTGGAGGTAGCAGCAGGTTCGGTTTATTTCTATATGCATCAGCAAACCAAAATAAAATGAGCTGAAGGATGCACATTGCTGAATTGCTCACTCTCTACCAACATATATACTGCAGCTAATTGAAAAAAAGACAAAGCTGTTAATGCTTTTGCGCTTTAAACTAAAGAACTTCAGTTTCATACTTAGTTGAAAGTTTTTGAAATCAGCACCAATCTCATTGTATAGATCACTGCCACCTGGTCCGTCACCAGTCTTTTGTCAAATGTGCATAAAAAACCAAGGAAGTTTCTGATACTCCGTGTTTACAAGGATAACTGAAAGGTAAGAATGAATAGCCATTAGCAGATAAATTACTTAACAGTAGTCAATAAACAAATACACTTCACCTGTATAAAGCAGTACGTTAATTCACAAGTTAAGTTGTATTATAGTTGAGGTGGCAATATACAATGGAAATATTAAAGTATCATCGCTTGAAAAATAGTCTTGCTTTGTCAGGGAGCTCTGTTTATACATAAGGGTAAATGGAACAACAGCACTGACCATAAAAGCTGAACAGTCATGCATACAAAAAGTGATCACTTTTCAGCTATTGCACAAGTAGTGACACTCTAAGACATACACAGTAGGATTCTTACAAAATGACATCAGAAAGACTGCATGCACCATCTTTCAAGGCCTTATGTGAACTATACATACACAAGAGTTGCTGTATACTGTAAATACATTGTGGCTGCATAGAAATTCACGTAAGATTAAAAAGATTAATTTGTAAATAGGCAAGTTTCTGCCAGCTTATGCTTTATTTTATTCAGAAGACTTCTTAGCATGTACACTCTTTTGGATAAAATGCATGATACCACTTCAGAGTAGAGGTTTCGTGTAAGCATCATCTTAAATGCTTTGGTAACTGGATATTCCCAAGGAACGGGTTTTGTCAAACCAAACTGATGACTAAAATGTAAATGTGACTTTTATTCTGAAAAGAAGGATATAAAATATGGCTAATAATTTCACATATTTTCACAAGATACAAAAAAAGCCTTTTCAAGTGGGTTGGGATTTCTAAGCACAAATAATACCACTGATAGCATGGTGTACAACATTTAAAACCCTGATCGAAATGACTTCAGAATAATTGTGCATTCCCCAAATATATCAGGTTGGCAACTGAGGGAAATGAAATATTAAATGAATAAGTTGATGTAAGAGGGGTAAATGCTCTCTGTACCACAAGTTTCATAATGAAATACTGCTGTATGTTTTAATTTTTAGACGTAAGCATTTTTATATCAGAGTCTGGTTTGTTTCTAAATGACTGAAAGTTTCAGCTAAAAAGGTGTTTACACAATATACACATTTCATTACTTACAAAGAGAAATAAGCTTAAAATTTCATATTAAAAACCTGGGATACAGTAGGGTTAGTAGCACCATGAAAAATGTTTTTCAAAACTGCAGTCTTGTTATTTTAAACATACTCAGTGCGTCGTGTTTTTCTTAATTCTCTTGGTTGATCAAAAAGGTGCCATTTTGGTACGGGGAGAGAAACGAAAAATTTCATCTTCTGATCCTTTGTGAACCTCAAGTGTTCTTTTCTGTTTCCAAGAGGTCAATTCTTTCATCTTAGTCTTGTTGTCAAATATGTACCGAACAACCCTTAGTTTGGCACATGAGTGAGGTACACTTGAATTTGTATCGTTAAAACAGTTTGGATTTGTTTTTTCTTTTCTTTCTGCACAGTAGCACCATTGTTGCAGCTAGAAGACAGTGCATCTTAGGAATTTTCAACTGTTTTATAAAACGTTCTCCAAGACGTTACGTCTTCTTCATGCAAACTTGACAACGACTAATACGTGTCCTCAAGTCTCCAGCTTTCAGTGTCTCTGACTGAGGTTTACTGGTTGACAGACACAAAGGTAAGGTTTGGTTAGCTTTTTCTTTGTTTACAGAACTGTTCCTTTAAACTTCTACTTAATTCACAGTTTAAGATAACACTTAAGTACGTAAGTGGGGAATTAGTCCTGTATTTGAGAATTTTCCTTAAGAGTGATCTTTCTGTACATCTTCAACACCAGGTGACAGATGCCCAGTCTCATCCAGTCTCACTATACACAAGCTATGCTGATCAACTACCTCATTCTAGCGTATTATGTCACACAAATACCAAACTAAGAGAAAGGTGAATTTTGTACATTTGCGACAGTATTTCTGGGGTCTTTGTTTGTAGCCTTTGGGTTTCTCAGTTGAAGGGTACTTTAAAAACCCATAAAAATACTGCTACAATAAGAGTTGTATTTCAGTGATGGCTTTACCACATTATTTGTATTCTGAAAGGGTAGGGAGATGGAAGATTAATATAACATTTTTGTAATATGCATGTACACAGAGTAAGTGCAATTCTTAAGATTTCTTTTAAAAAAATAGAATAAAGGAGGAAGTTGTGTTTGTGGGAGACAGAAAACTCAAAGGTGTGTGGTAGTTAGTAGGCGTTTTTCACTAGTGAATCACCACTGATCAGCTACCCTGAAAACTTAAAGTGATGACTATTTAATGCGCATTAAATATTACAGTTGTAGGTGTTACACAAAACCAACTTAGGGGGCTCTACTGCTATATAAACACAGTGCACATTGCCAGCTGTGTTCCACAAAGCTACATTTTTCAATTAGGTGGCAGTGGGAATATTTATGAGGTTTTTATCAGTACACAAACAGGGCAGTAGCAATTTATTCTATGAAAGGACATGATTTTTCAAAGAAAAAGATGATTTTGCTACTCAAATTGAAAGGGAAAAAGGTTGAGGAGCTGAGAGACTCCAGCCGAAATGCTGACTGCAGAGAAGCTGAGGACAATGTCCATTGGCTTCCTTGCAGCCAAAATGTCATCCTAAATCTTTAGCAAAGTACTGGAAAAAATGCTTGCCATGGAGGGTATGAAATTTCCTTCACACAAGGCTTTTAAAAACAGGTTATATGAATATCTGCCTTAGAAGGTTTAAGTAGAGTCGATCTTGCCCTTTGTACCTGTCCCTTGTACATCTGTGAACTACCTTTTCAAATATTTGAGTCTATTGAAAGGCCTGGCAAGAAAACAAAACAACAAAATTGACCTTTTAGGCTCCAAATACAGTAAGTACAGTAGGACTACTTTCAGAGAAGGTACTACTAAATGTGAATAAGAATTGACATAAAAAGAATCTGACTCCTTGCAAAACAGAATGTGCCCTAGCAAGTTTTTACATAATATTAAAGGCTTACCAAGGAAACACTTGAAAAACAGGTTGTGAGGGGGAAAATAAGCTAAATTATTTCCCTATACCCCTGTAAACAAATCTCTTTTGATCTTCAGAATAAATCCAGTTTCCAAAGCCTTCATTCTGGAATAAAGCAATATATAAGAAACAGGTTTTCTTACCTGAACATTTCTGACACCTCTACAGTTGCCAGCCAGAAACTATATGAATTGGCGTAGTAATTACAAGTGCCACGACCATGGCATTCAATAAACGGAGCTGAGCGGAATTCTTCTAAACAGGATCCTGGTGATGCCAAGGCCTGTCCAGAGCCCTCTGCTCCAGCACTGGTGTGCTGGTGTAGGTTTGGAAGAGAGAAACACACAAAAAAGGATCTTACAGTAGGTGCTAAAAATAAAATAGCACAGCATTCAACTACTAGCAGAGCCTCTGTCCATTCATGGTTGAGATAATGCGGTGTCAGACACCTCCACAAATATCAGTTACACTGGGCTCTGAGTACTGGAAAAATCACTGTTAATCTTGGCTACCATGGTTAGTAATTGAAGGTCAAGGCTTTCGAATGACAACTGCTGTAGCTTTTAACAAAGTCCTAAAGTGGCTAGTTGAGGACACAAGTGGGTACTAGCCACTTCTGGAGTAAGAGGCAGTTCTTACCATCATGAAAGAGTAACCGATCCAAAGGGAGTCCCAGCCTGGAGGACACGAAGGAATCTGAATGGTCTGACTGTGGACAGCTATCACCATAGCAGGAGCTTCACACACAACACATCTGGACACAGGGGAAGTATCAGAGAAACATGTGATATTAAAATAGAATAGGAGTATGTTTTATTAAGAATTCTTACACAGAGAAAGGGAGGAAAACTGGCCTGTGAGAGGCTGTCTTATTAGTCTAGACTTTTACTTCTCACGTATTTTGTAACTGCAATAAGATGGTATTCTGGAGTGCAAAATCTACCTGTATTTCCACTAACAGCCATTGGGTAAAACACTGAAGGAATTCCTGAAACAAAACCTGGAAGCTCAAAGTCCCTAAGGGAATACCTTAATCCTAGAGCTAACGGCTCTCATGTTCTCTTTCCTGTCCATGGCAATCTTGCACTGCTGACTACGTAGCTTCCTCAGTCGAGGAGAGCTCCTACAGCCTTTCAGCCTCTCATTATCAATGCTGCATATAGACGTTTTAAGACAATGAATACTTGCTACCAGGCTATTTTTCTAATATTTCCCAGAGCAAAACATGACAGATTCACCTCCTAATATCCAACCTGCTCATTGGAAATACATGGATAAAATGTGCCATTTATCCAGGTATTAAAAAAGGGACCTGAGAGCCTGCTTTGTCTCACCGGCTAATGAATGGCTGGATGCTTTGCCCAGTCAGTGGTTCCATGCTCATTGGCATTGGCTCTGGAGTTGAGAGCCAGTAGGAATAATCATTCCTTGATGCAAAATTACAAACGTTGTTGATGTTGCAGAACATGAAGGGCATGGTGCTGAAACGTCTAAGACAGCTCCCAGCAGTACCTACAGAGTAAGATACATAAAATGTGACAGCAAAGTTTTCACTTCATTGCTTTTTATAGCAATTCTTTGAGAACAGTAATTGTGTATTCTTCTTCTCCACCTGTGAGCACACAGCATGTGCTATCAAATTGTCACACGTGGGAAAAACTTAACTTCTCAGTTTTGGTTTACATTCTTTCATCCTGAATTATAACGTGCAACCTCTGGAGATAGTAGATCTTAGTATGCAATCCCCATCCTCATCTAAGAAATCTCTAAGACTGTCATATCTTCAGAGAACCAGAGCATCTGAAGAGGCAGCTACAGCCTCTTTCCCCTTAAAGACAGAGCATACAGAATATCTCACCCAAATCCTGGCCGTGTGCTCTCTCATTTCCTTGCACATAAAGAAGAGAGAATCCATCATATATTCTTGATGTTCCTTGTGGACATAGTGGTGTATCCCTGGTCTGGCTGTGCCGAGTTATAAGGAATCCGTGCGCAACAGAAGCTGTTCCAGGAGGACCAGGTGGGCCTTGTAAGCCATCAGGACCAGGAGGTCCCTGTATTCCTCGTGAACCTGTTCACATGAGAGAAACAGAACACACAGTATCTATTAAACACCATTTCTTGCTCTTTTAGGACTAACATAGCTCTGAAATGTACCACTGTCTTGTGATTAAGGTGCTTGTGAATTGGGGACCTGGTATCTGCTAATGCTATCTTCCTCAAATTATTTTTTCATGTAAGCTTGGTTAAATCACTGAGGCTGTCATAGCTAGTTAGAACATAACAGTGCAGCGTCCCTGTGTTGTAGGGGTATCGTGAAGTTAAATATGTTCAGAGTTGTGAGGCACTAAGATAACAACTGCAGCGGACACGACAGCCACTGGAATGAGTCCAAAACAGCTTCCCAATTCCACAACATACTTATCTGTGTTTGTAGCTTAATAAGATAATGTTGAAACATCTTGCACAAGATCACAAAATAAATGGCAGAGCCAGAAACAGAAGCAAGTCTCACTCCAGGGCATCCTGTGATAACACCTGAGCCAAAGCCCACCAAAATGAATAGAAAAGCTGCAGTCAGTGTTGGAGTAGGTTACAAGGAGTGGAAAGCAGCTAGAACAACATTGAATGAGTCATATCTCTGAGAAGGGTATCAGAAAAAGTATTTGTTCTTGAACAGCAAAAATATCAGGACATAGAGCCAGAAATATTTAGACTATGGTATTCCACAGACATCATTATTTACATTTTTTCACTAAAATAATGCTAACAGATTTCACAGAGCTACTCAGTCAAAAAGGAAAAAACATCACTATGGATTTCTGTACGGATTTACCTGTTTAAATTCTAATGCCTTTTTCTCACAAGTTGCAATACATAGCTACTTCATATGTATCATCATCTTTAGAAAATTGGCCCATTGCCTCGTCTGATTTCTTTTCTCAAATCATAATTCAGTAATTCTAAGCAATAGCTACATGGTAGCCTGATCTCTGCCTTTGGTGAAAGTCTTTCCTTTATGAAGTCTGTTTTCCCCCATTCATGATTTCCATGCAAAATTAAAATTATTTTACTAGTCTCTCTCTTGTGTTTCTTACTATCTTCATTATCTCCTGTGCATCATCCGTGCTGCAAAGGGGGTGCCATTAAGCTTGAGATAAAGCACTCTACAATATTATTGAGCAATATGTTGGTTCCAAGAATATTCCAAACCAAAGTACGTTCAGCGGCTTGTAATATTTTTGCATTAAGAAAATCCTAAAATTATTATTTTATTATTACTCCCATGAGGCAAAGATCTCGCTTCCCAGTATGAGCCTGCACTTATGAAAGGGAGCATCTCTTTTTCCACTGGGTCCTCATAGGACAAACACCATACCTGGTTGGCCTGGAAGACCTCTCTCTCCTTTACGACCTGCTGGACCATCAAAACCAGGTAGTCCATCTCGCCCTGGGTCACCAGGAAGACCAATTGGACCTAGAATAGGCAAATGCGTGACGGAAATAAAAGCACTTTAAATCTCAGTACGGAAATCTTTAAATTGTCTGGGACTCAGCTGTTGTTCCTTCATGATAGGTCAGACAAGAACAGACCATTAAACCAGATGTACATGGTAGAACCCTACATTTATCTATTTCCTCTTGCTGAATTCAGTAACTTGTCTCTGCAACCCATGCCCAGTGACTCACATTGCAACCTACAGTCAGCTATACTTCTTAGTAGTTTTCTCTACAGCCACCTAGGATCATACCTGGCAATCCCTGTGGCCCTGGCAATCCAGGTGGCCCTTTCGACCCAGGCTGGCCTGGAGGACCTGGGGGACCAGGGTCACCTTTGACAACAATGCTTCGTCCAATGGTACCTGGTAAACCTGGTGGACCTGAGAGAAAGCAGCTTAGTATTAGATAAACCAAGGTGGAAAAGAGCATTGGGAACAGTTTCTGTTATTTACTACAAAATCAGAAGCCAAGAGCTCTATCAATGTAAAGAATAAGTGTATATATAAGGCAAAAACATGCTCTTGGTGACCCCCTGCAAAGGAGAGCTCTTGCAGGGGTTAATCCATGTAGACTGAATATGGTAGGATTACTTGTGGGGCTAAAAAGTATAGCCTGGAATTGTGTTTAAGCTGTTGCTCACTTAACTACTTTTATTGCTGGCTGAGACGAACTCAGTCTTACATCTGTGTACGAGCAAAAGTGGCAATAATGCTACCCTGGACTCCTACCTGGTGGGCCTGGCAGGCCTTGACTGCCTGTGAGGCCAGCGGGTCCTGGAGGTCCAGTGGGACCCTTCATACCTGAAACATCAAATTCACACAGTTACACAGTGAAAGAACATGCTGTCTTACAAAATCTGCTGCAGGAATGGCCAGAAGCAGGCTGATTTTCTCCCTGAGGGGCTGTTACTGTGTCTGGAGGTTTTCACTTGAAAATCTAGTTAAATACCTGGGAATCCTGGAACGCCTGGAACCCCGGGGTCACCCTTCATTCCATTCAGACCTGGACGACCGGGATCCCCCTGAACAGAACAGCTTCACGTTATTCACTCATCTCCTCAGCAGTCAGAAAAACATAGAAGAGGTGGCTGGGGGACAAATAAGCACACTTCGGGTCTGTGAACTTGCGCTTTGAAGGGCTGAGGCCATGCATTTTGCTCACTGCACTGGGTGCTGTCAGAGAACACTGTAACAGGTGTGTATTGAAAGCTCCAGCTCCCGTGGGAATATAATGGGGGATCCTGCCCAGATACTGGGGGATAATTAAGGAAAAGACCCTCTTACTCACTACGAGACAGGGTGTTAGCTACCACATTTTGGCTTTTATCTTACTATGATAAACTGCATATTCCACCCAAATATATTCATTTTTTATTGCATTTAAAAATAAACTAGGGGGAAAACTCCATTTCTTGTCCTACCTGGCGTCCAGGTGGTCCTTGATCTCCCTTTTGACCAGTCAGGCCAGGTGGGCCAGGTTGACCAGGGTTCCCTTTTTCCCCTTTAAGTCCTCCACTGCCTGGTGGCCCTCGTGGACCTTCTGGGCCTGGTGGACCTTAACATTGCAGAATAAATATGCATCTATCAGTACATATCAACCATTCTCACCAAGTTTGTGCCTTCAGTGTAAAAAAAAAAAAAAAAAAATTTGGCTTGACTTCCCAGCTCTATTTCACTGCTGAATTCAGGATAAACTAAAGGGAAAACAAATAGAGGGATTATTTGCACTACCCAAATCAGGAACCAGGGCTCCTTATCTAGCTGATGAAGAGAAGCAGGTCTTTCCAGAAGGCAGTGCAACTCACGTGCATTAGAAGTTTACCAATGACCAGACCGGTGCCTTTAGTAGGAGCCAAGAAACCCCAAATTAGATGGTACAAATATCCCCTCTGTTGACCTGCATTACATTCACCATCTCTTATGTGCTATCTTAACAGACTGAATTCCTTTTGAAAGCCAGTCTCAACAATGTAAAATATTTCTGCTTTTTTGGTTTTAGAATTTGACGTACCTATTGAGGATAGACGGAGTATATACTGTCTACTGACTGCTGGGCAGCAGGAAGCCCATCATTCTGTCTTGCCTAAATAATAATCCAAGTTGCAGAAACTTCCTTATGTAGAATGACTCTCCCTCCAACTGATTTGTCTATCTTTAGTAGAATTATGCCGTGTAAATCCAATAGAGGAACTGGGCTCATCTTTAGATACTTTCCCTTTGCAACAGCCACATTAATCCAAAGCAAAGTAGTGGATTTAAAAGAAACTTGGATATTTGGAGAATGGAAAGATGAGGTCCCCACCTTTATGCCACCATCTAAAAAGAAGGTAACTGATATTAATTTAGTGGCAAAACAAACTGTAAGCAAATGCAGCAACAGCTAATAATATTTTAAAAGTTAGATCTCATAACTAGATTAACAAAAGGATCTCTTTGCAGGACAGTGCTATGACATTCTCCCCTGTAGTACAACAAATCGAATAACATTTATCAGTATGCTGGATTTCCAATTCTTCTGCAATCTCGAATAATTTAACATCTCCTTTGACATCCTCATAGCCTATATTCAGTGGATAAATTTGATGAGCTATATTTCTGCAAGCAAACCTGAGTACAGAACTCCTTCCAAAATTTTTCTTTTTAAATCAACAGCAATTTTGTACCAGACTTCACACACACATCCTGTAGCAGTTTCAGCTACAGAAAACATCCCATCATGCAAGGATTTTTTGTATTCATTTTGCTTTTTTATACTGGTCTAGTACTGTATACATGCAAAATAGTAACAGGTTACCATTTGAGGCATGCTAATCAAACACATACAATCTGCAGGGTAACCATAGTCCTTAAAAAGATAATAATAGAATTACAAGAAAACATCCGTTTCTCTTACATCAAGTGCAATGCAGTAAAATAAATTGACCGAGTTAAGAGTCTAACCTGGAGGACCTGGAAGGATCAGAGTTCACCAAAGCCCAATGATCGATGTTAGAAGGGTCAGACATCACACAGTACAAAACAAGATTACTAGTTAGAAATAGTACAGATGACAGCATATACGCTACACAACAACCCATTTCACCAGCATATTTTGTATTTACAGTATAATCCACATGCATGCATAAAACCATACATGAATACACAATGATATGTATTTTCAGATACAAGTTATTCTGGTGACTAGGCTCTACTAAGACTAATTTGACACTTCATTTAACAGCAAACTTAAAGCTTTACTAAAGAATGCGTTACTGCTTTAACATTACAGCTGAGGCCTGTGACTGGTTAGTCCTACTCACAATGGGGTTTGGACTATATAACCATTTCACTGACAATATTCAACATCACAGGGACTGGAGCTTGGCAAATATGCAGGTAAATCATGAATGACAACTCACTCTTGAGCAAAATTCTGCTTTGGGCCAGAAAGGAAGTGTGATTAACAGAAGATATGAGCCTCAATGATCTGTGAATACAGTTCTAGGACTGAAAAGTAGGCTTAAACCCTCTTCAAAACAGTAAGCAGGATTAACATGGATCAAAAGGGCTGCAAATGCTATAAGCAAAAATACAACAGAACTTACAAATTTAGAATTTGTTGTCTTTACTGTTAACATTATTTTTTCTTGATAAAAAAACCCCAAGAGGTACCTGTTCTTGATAAAATACCCTAAGATTTACCTGTTTAAATTTATTATGGAGAATGACATGTGGTAACATCCTTAGAAAAATTATTTAAATGTCTGCTTTCAAAATGTAAACTGGTTGTCCTTACCATGCTCCTGAATGAATACATTTTAGCTCCTGTGCCACTTGCATCTTTCATGTCAGTGAAATGATTTAAATATAACAACATATCACCATGCAATTTGCAGCTATAAACTACAATAAATACATGTCAAGTTTATGTCAATGCACTATTTCTTACATATTTGGTAAATTATTTTAAATACTAACTGTAATACAGTTGTTAAAAATAATGACATGGCATTTACTTGTTAAGTACTTATAAACTATGTTTCACTGTTAGGTAAGTTTTGCTATGATATATACATCTGTCCTACACTTACTGATTATTGAATTCTGGCTGAGCACAGTCACAGGGTGGAACAAATCATGAAGCAATTGATAAGGTCCTCTTAGCACACACATGATGGTAGCCCTCATTGAAAGTGTGGTTACTGCTTGTGTGACCACAGTTTAATTAAAAGGTAAAGCCACGTTCATTTTTTTTATGTGACTGCATGAAGCTAGGATTCAAACATCAGGGGCTACCACATTTGCTACCTCACAGTGCTTAGGACAGCAGACTAAAACCTAAAATGTATTCCTTATTGAATTTTCATGACAGTTCTTTGCTTCCTGAAAGTCATCATAGCAAAACCTAAAGACATTGTTATTATTAAATAGATATACCAAGTCATTTTCAATCTAGACACAGATCTTAAAAATCTTCCCAAGAGCTGGCTTGTGCTACATGCTGATATGCCAAAATTACGATAAGCTTGTGAAAATGACCACGTTCTTACTAGTCCTGTTCCACTGCCTTAGTGTTAGGGAGGGGAGGGCTGTATGCTTCATTTTCATTAAATACATGTTAACAGAAGAGCTTTCCTCATTTCCTCTAAAAGTGCTGGTAAAGCAAAACAATGGAAATAAATATTTCTCTGCATGGGAAAGTTACGATGCTCTAAGTTGGGAATGTAAAGCATCATTGTAACTGCGTATAAATTTTCCTACAGACACTGTTGGTACAGAAGAAGCATCTAATTTATTTAAGTCACTTGAGAGTATCCAAAATCAACAGCAGCAGGTGTTACAAAAATGAATACTGTCACTTGCCCAAGCTGCAAAACACAATTATACAGCAAAGACATGGGAGGACAGTGCAATCTGCTTTTTTAAAAATAATGAAAACCAGTATATATTGTTTTCAACTACACTGAGAATAAATATGCTAAAATAAGTTTCAGAGTTGGGGACACTTTATAAAGTTTTGCAAATCTGGACCCACATGATCTTCCACAACAGAAGGACAGTGTTGCTGTCCTCATGGTCAGTCCTACATCACAGAGGAAGAGTCTGAAAGCCAACTCTGAGCTTTTCTTTTCTACCACAGATTAAAGCGTATGTCTGAAAAATGACTCAGCATATCTACATTTAGACACTGCAGAAGTATATACATTCATTTTCATGCAAAGTTATTATTTTGGAGTTAAGGGGCTAACCTGAGGGACCTGGGAGTAGGGGGTCAGAGTTCACCAAGGTCATCATTAGAACAAGGGGAAAAACATCAAAATTGTTAGAATATCAACAAGCTAACATATTCAACTAAACCTTTCTTTTTAGATTTAGCTCAATATTCCTTTACATATAATGCAAAACACCAAACTATTATTATTCATAGCAATGAAAACAGACATGTGGAGTAATAGTGATGTTGTTTTGCACTGGGAATTGGCTTAAGTTTATAATCAATAAAACCGGTCCAACACCATCTATCAATGTTTGTTTGAGAGGCAAATCAACTCAAGTCAGAGCTACATCATGCTTGACTTCATCACTTTTACTAGTCTTAGAATATACCCAGAAGCCAACAACAAACAGTATACGCATACAGCTTCTGGTTTTATTTATGTCCCTAGAAGGGGGTAATTTGGCAGCCACACAGCTGCTTTTATGACTAACTGCCTTATGTTGAAATGTTACAAAATCAGCATTCCAACAATAGACTGTGTTATCATTTGAAACAAAAGGCTGGAGTGCTGATTGTACCAGAACTGCAATAATAGTTTGGTTTATCCACATTAGTTCACGCATAACTGAGCAAAACAAATGCTTCACTTTATACATTGCATGCAACAAAAATGGAAATAAGAGAAAGAGAGAGAGAGAGAGAGAGAGAGAGAGAGAGAACATGGCTGAGCAGAACCTCACTGGTTGTTTCCCCCTGCCAATGCTCATAAAACTGCAGAAAATAAGTCCTCCTGTTCCTCTACCTCCCCAGCTGATTAGAGTCAGTAAGCACCTGACTTATACAGAGAAGTGTGAACAGGATGAGAAGCTTCATAAAAACACCAATGCTACAGCAGAGCATAGAATCTCAGTTGGTAGTTTCCTTATACACCAGAAGCTGCTTAGCTGGTTTACTTTTTTTTTTTTTTTAGTTTGAGTTTGGAGATACCCTCTGTATAAGAATCTTTTAAAAATGGAAGCCTATACTCTTATGGACAAATCAGCCATGCTCTTATGGACCAGTCAGCTTGCTGTGCCAAAATTTTAATTGCTGTACCACTCTACATACAGCAGAATTATCTTTGGAAGATGTCTTAGGCCTTTATTTGGGCACATTTAAATTACAAAGCCCAAGTCCAGCATCCCACCATCTTTTATCCCTTCACTCCTTTTCCCACTTGCCCCAGCTGTAACTCTAACCACAGTGAGCAGAGCTGGGATTACTTGTCCCATACTCCTAACTGCCAGTGAGCAACTAGGCAGAAGAGGACAAGGCCACACAGAAAGTGGAAAGCAAATCAGGACTACCAACTTGCTGCAGGGATGCTCCACTGACTGGTTAGAGCACCTGGGGCACAGCAGGGAATAAGTTCCTCCAGGAGAAAGGGGGAAAGGCATGCACTCCTCCTTCCACTAACCGAATACGAAACCAGGAAGAAATTGTGACTGGCTGTGAATTATTAACCCACTGGGTTGTTCCACACCAGTCACATAAAAAGCAGGTTTAGGATACAACACAATTCAAGTATTACTGGGACTAAAAGAAAACCTCATTACACTGGCAAACAGCACCCCAGTTTTAAAGGTGTTACAAATTAAAACCAAATGTTTGTAATGACTCATTTTTTAAATGCACAGTTAGGGTAGATGAGTTCATAGCCTACTCTGCACGAGAGAAAAGCTCGTGCTGTCATTGAGAATAATCAAATATTACTCGATTCCAGTTCTGTTGAAAATATTTTGATAAAATTCCATCTGAAAATGTTTTTCAGTGGGATTGCCTTCTCCTGTATCAGAAGCAAGCATGAGGAAAAAGCAAATCTTAAAATCTTTCCAAGTGTGTACTGCAAAACCAAACTCTCCCTTGATACCCAAAGATAGATTATATATATGTGTAGTATATTTGTAAAATGGTTGCTAACTCAAAACTAACTTTCCCCAAACAAATCTTTGAATAACAGAAAAATCTGAGGTCAGAGTTTGAGCAATAAATAAAAATATTACTTCACCATTAATATGCAAAGAAAAAAACCCTGTAATCAACCAATGGCTTGGTTTGAAAGTAGTCTCCTTTAAGAGGAATATCAAGCATGTTGAGTGACATGAGTCTTACTGGTGCCAAAGTACTTCTGGACTCAAGGTCCAGCAATAAGATTGACCCAGAGCTGTGACAGGTTCATTAAAGTTACATTTTTCAAGAGTAGTATC
Organism: Elanus axillaris; assembly: GCA_026212715.1. Lineage (NCBI taxonomy): Eukaryota > Metazoa > Chordata > Aves > Accipitriformes > Accipitridae > Elanus > Elanus axillaris. The sequence continues at coordinate 4,661,454 of JANZLQ010000040.1, forward strand.
TAATTGCAAATAAACATTCTATAACACAAAATATAAATCAAATTCTAATACATGCCAGGGAGTTGCTCAGCTATGTTAACTCAGTATAGTGGTTTTTTCATTCCCAGAATTAGTTGGTACAGGAACAAAATGCAGACACGGAATGGAAAGATGAAAACGGCATGATGGTGCACTGAGTCCATGGGAGCCACATGGCACAACGGAGCAGTGAGTTATGTTACATGGCACGAAGATGAAGAAGTAGCTATCCAATTTGATCATGCTGTGATGATAGTGTGAATTTGATTTTCATGACTCAAAATGATGGGGTTTGTTACTTTTGGGTTTTTGTGCGCGATGACATTTGCTGATCACGTGACAATACTGCAAAGGTATCAGATGTTCAAAAGTCGATATCGTGCTCGCTAGATGATTACGGTGACAGCATGCGGAGAATCTCCCGTTTATTAACGCATTAGATTTTTGCTGCCAGGTATCAGAAGTTAATAGAAACTGAAGCCGTTTTATTTTTAGATTCTGTTACTTTCGGCAACAAAATCCTCTGGTTGCCCACAAACAAACATCAAGACCTCTGCCATGAGTCTTGAACTTATCCATCCAAATAAATTGAGGAAGTTTAAAGGCTGATAACCTACCAGCAAAATATGAAAGAACTGGCAGATGTTGATAGGTGTGGATCACTCTCTTACCTGGCCTTCCTGGAACACCTGGTGGACCAGGGCTACCTTTAGGACCTTCCAGAGGTGGCCCTGGTAATCCTGGTGGACCTGGTGGACCCTGTAGACCAGGGAATCCCTGGAAACCTGGTTCTCCCTTCAGACCTGGAAGTCCAGGAGGCCCTGGTGGGCCAGGTAACCCCAGTTCTCCTTTTTGCCCTGTAAAATCAAACAGCCATGTTCATGAATAAGATTACAAATTGATATGCAAAAAAGTCCAAATGTCAATTTGCAAAGCCATTTCTCTCTCTTGCAGAAGGTGCAAGTCTGGCCACAAGTCACCTCATTTGTGCAGTGAGACAGTATAAAATTGGTCTAACATTCAGAAAAGAGTTAAGGCTAATAAGTCTTGCAGGAGAAAGTGCTTCTGACGTTAAAAGGTCTTACTAAGTCTCACTTTACTACTCAGTGATGCTGTAATTTAATAAACATCCTCTGAGTTTGTAAGTCTACAAGCAATGCTTTCTGTGAAGGAATCCCTCAATATTAAGGCTTCATGTTTTTGAGACACTGCTGAAAGTTAAGACATACTTGCAAAATTTTCAAATAAGCTTGAAGAATGTAAGAGCTTTAATGCTACTGAAAAGTAATACAGCGAGCAGCGATATTTTCAAAGCAGCTTCATTTGTCATCTGTTGTATGAATGCTTTATTTACTGAGACAAATCAGCAAAGTTCCACACAATGCAGTAGACCATTATCCTGTGTGGATTTATTCTGCCTGAATAATTGCTAATTTGCAAAATTCAGTAGTCAGTAATGAGTGTCTTTATAATCATGGTTAATTGAAAATGGTCTGCTGAGAAAAAAAAAGAAGTTATTTTAGTTGTTACTATAGCATTCATTTGTTACAGAACATACAGCATGTCCTTCTTTTTCTGGTGTATAGATGTATTTTACATTCACACTTTTCAATAAAGAACAACAGAGAAACTTTACCTGACAATCCGGGGAGTCCTGGAGGTCCTGGGCGCCCAAAACCTGGCAGACCTGAAAAGAAACAGATTCAGTTAATAATGATCATTTAACTTTAAAAGTCTCCAGGAATAGGAATATGAGGCTGAGAATGATGAAAGTGCAGTTCGTCTAAATCTCCAATTCCCTGAGACTACCAGGATTCTTACTTACTCACCAGTGTACACCAAAGCCAGAGGTTTTGCTACAAAATGCATCTGTAACTTTTGTAAGTATTTCTATCTGTTCACAAGATGCTCTGTCAGATTTTGAGATTTAATACATTTGCATTTTTGGTTGGGGTTCTACCTTTAAGGCAGACATTACACTGTTTATCCATTCTGTAACTGAGTTGAAGCAATACAGCTACCATGGAATACAGGAACACGGGCTGGTGTTGAAGTCAGGTAATAAAAATTTAAGAGCTGATTGATTTCTTGTCCTGTGCTTCATTGGCAGCTTGACCCTTTGTAAACCATTCAGCAGCTGGGAACCACAGGAGCAGCTTTGAAAGTGTATGGGCAGTTATAGGAAAAACCAAATGAGAAAGCAGGACATCACAATGCAGAGTGAAGAGGAGAAAACAGGAAGGGTACCTAACCTGGTTCACCCTTCTGTCCAGCTGGTCCAGGGATACCATCTCGACCAGGCTGTCCCTTCTCCCCAGAAGGACCAGGGGGGCCAGGACGACCGATATCACCTAAAAGGGGGATAGAACACATTAGCACAGTAATGCCTAACCTGCAATAAAAAAAGCAACCTCCTCCCACCTTCTGAATCTGAAGGTGTGACAATGAAATAACAAATTCAAAAGGGTGTAATCTTGAAATTAAAACCTTTCTCTCTTCCCCCCCCGACAATTTAGAAAAGGCTTTTAGGCCTGTGACCTTTTAAGCAGTTCATGTTTGTTTAAAAGAATATAATGCTTCCCTTTAGAATAAATTAGAATTTTGCTCCTGTAAAAACAGGTTAGACCACTGGAGTACTTAACATAAATAAAGCTGGTAAATACTGAAACAGTTAACTTCTTGTTTCAATAGCTAATGATATGACTATGAAAGCAGACACAAGTCATCAAAGAAAGTTAAAACTTCTTTCTTTTCTGTTTAATTTCAATGAACTAAGTGTGTGAAATGATGTTTGAGAATCCATATATATATATAGATGCATTTTCATGATGTTAAAAAGGTAAGAAAGGAAGTGGCTTCATGCGTTATGTTTTTCATGGAAGCAGCTGACCTTTGCTGCACTGGTCATGCTCACCTACTGGCCCAGGTGGTCCAGGCAGTCCAGGATTACCTGGAGGCCCCTCAATACCTTTTGGTCCTGGAATTCCTGGCGTTCCTGTAAAATATGGGGTTTTCAATCAAATTAAGCACAAACCTGGCTTTTCAGCAGATTTTGAAATGCTGTAATCGGAGATGTCCTGAGTAACAAATGAGCTACTTGTATCAAGATACTGTATTTATGCTCATTTTGCAGATTTACATCTGATCAAGGAGATTAATTATAAAGCAAAGAATGTACAGAAACAAAACATACTAGCACAACTGTTCTTACTGCTACTCTCAAGACTCTGTCTTCTTAATTGTTGAGTGCCTGTGGCCAAGGACACAGCAAATCTGGCAGTCTGCTAGGAAATTACCATTTTAGAGACAGGTGTTTCTGCTTGACAACAAATTGAAAGAATTATGAACTGTGCTTTGATAGGCCTTCCCCAATCCTCTTTTCCTTTCCTGAAAAAGGTTCTTAATAAAAATGGTCTTAGAATTTACACTGTATTCTCACCCTTACAGCATGAACTGAGCAGGAGGTAGGAGAAACAACTGATGTGTTGCAGTATGTCTATTCTGAACAGCATCTGAGCCTGATCAAGGTAGTGTCTCAATACCCCGTTTTGACTGCTCACAGGTCTTTCAGGTATGACATGAAGCAGAGGTTAAAAACTACCAGGTTCATGGCCAGGTTTTGTTCTCTTCTAAGCTTCTTGCTTCCTACTTTATTGCAAACGCAGCATTGGTAAAAAAAACTCGTTTCTTTAAATTGAGAATGAAAGAACTGACATACCCATTAAACAATCTCTATTAATATTTTTTAAAGAGTGAAAACCTGATTTCATTATGTTTCAGAAAGAGATTCTCTTTAGAACATATTTTTAGATAATAGATGCTATTTAAAATGCCCAGTTTTCCTGATGACATTTTTTTATCAATTCATGAAGCAAAAATACAGAGCCAAACACAGCTATGTTGTGGGTCAGAGGAGGTGAGAGTCTGACTGCTGTGGGGAATGGAGACCATTAGCTAACACAACCGCTACATCCTCTTGGAACAGATGAATAATTTCAGAAGGCACTCTTAAGTGATGCATTCACACACTTACTCTTGCAGTGACAATTCCAACAGCACAAAGCTTAGAAGCAGCAGATTGCTAGAAACTTTGAAAGAAGCTGCAGCCCTCCACCAATTACCAGCTGTGTTTAGATGTATATACCAATATAAGCAAGTGGGAAAATAAAAAAACCTGTTCAGAATTACCTGGGAATCCAGGAAGGCCTGGTTCTCCTTTTGCACCTGGACTGCCTGGAAATCCGGGCAAACCAGGATTTCCAGCTATACCTTTACTGCCTGGACTACCTGGATATCCAGGCAAACCAGGATCACCCTAGAAAACATTAAGCAGAAATGAGAACCTGGTCTTTGTAAGGTGCGTAAGCCCTTTTTGTATGCTCCCAGTCTTACCATGACAAAAAGGTCACCAATATATTGTGTATGCTTCTCCTTGTATCCAGTTAATGTTAACCATCTCACACAGAAAATTAATTGGAAATAGCAACTGTAAAGATTTTAACAATTTTTCCCCTACAATTTTGTACAGAGTGTCATAGCTTTTCCTCAGAACTGGCCTACATTAAAGAAAAAAGTGTTCTCTTTCAGAAGAGACAGGGATTTTTACCCCATGATAATGCAGAAGGAAAAAAGAAATCTGTGGAGCTTTTATAATGCAATGTTTTTGCTAAATTAATTGCTGCTTAACATCAATTTAAGGCATCAGTGAAGGCTGCTAGATATTCTGTAGGTCTTTTTGTCACCTTTTTGTGGGTGACAGAAAGAACAATATAGATAAATGTTAGTGCAAATGTTCTACATAGACTTAAAAATTGTAAGCAGCAGTAATCATGATATATCATTAGTAATTCACTCTTAAAAGCATACTGTCTTAATTTTTTTAGAATTAACTACTATCATTAGACATGGGAACAATGTTATTAATTGTATAAATCCCCGCCAACTACCAAAATGTCAGCAGGTGTCACAGTGCAGACTAGGCCACTAACTGAACACAACTTGGAAAGTCTGGTAAACAATCTTCTCCTTTAACCAGATTAAATTATATGTAAATATTTTCACCTTTAAAATTAGAAATTTTCACTCCCACCTGAAAAGAACAAACCATGGTCAACCCTACTCATTATTCACATATTTATATACATATTTACAATTATAAATAATAAGAAGAATATATTAAGTTATAATTAGAAAAAAAAATCAACACAGAATCTAATTCCCTTATGGAATTTTCTGTTGAAGAATTTTGTAAATGTACCTTTGGTCCAGGGAGACCAGGAATACCAATGCTTGAAAGACCAGGGTCACCTTTCTCCCCTTTCAGTCCAGGAAATCCTGCAGGCCCAGGCTGCCCTGGACGTCCTGCTATTCCTTGGCTGCCTTTAATCCCTGGTGGACCTGTCCAAAGAAGTTTATAGATATAAATAAAACTTCTGCAGTGGTTTAGAAAAATCACTCAAATTACAGCATCTGAACTAGAAAGCACTAACAAATTAACTGGCTGGCTTTGAATACCTAATGTGTTTTTATTTAAAAAAAAACACCTAAATTATCTAAAAATCTCTCATAGCTTTTTGCATGACATTTCTAAGCTTTACTTTTTTATTCTTAATTTACACAAATCCAAATATCTTGTTGTAGTATTTAGGCACAATTTCATATTAGAATCCTCAGAAACTGGAATTTTTGTTTCAGCAATCTTTCTACATAACGGAATTCACTTTCTCCTTCCTCTTTTGCTTGTGTCTGACTTCTGTCTTCTGACAGGCGGGTTTACAGTCATCTTTTTTTCTGAACTTTCACAGAGTGGAATCGGAACCAGAAAAGTATGAAAGTTACAAAGTGTAGATCATTCAGCTTCTACATCTGTAACCACTTAAAAATAATATGTATTTACAATATATTTGCATTTCTGTTTTAATCAGTATTTCAAATTTCTTATGTACTATTTCAACAAATATGTATGTAGGGCTTTATGTATTCCTCATCTGCATTACCATTTAAATATGTTATTAGATACTGCACACAAGCAGATCCACCTTTGTACTATATAAAAGGAAAACACCGGGCAAAATGAAGTAAATACTAGTACAGAAACTAACCTGGAAGGCCCATCTCTCCCATGGCACCTTTTAACCCTGGAGGTCCTGTTGGTCCTGGCTGCCCAGGAAGCCCCATGTCTCCCTTGGTGCCTAGGAAAGTTGTGGTTTTAGTTAATTAACGGCAATAATTAAAAGTTTCTGATATTCATGCATTCTCATATAAATATGCTTGTCATCTAATTACAAAGGCAATGGATTTGGAGTTGCTTTAGGCCTCATACTGCTCCTACATGCTTTTCACACCCATTTGTAGTGAAATATTAAACATCTTCAGTTTGTTCTGAGCCAAGATTTGATCCAGGTAACAACTTCTTTGTTTTGAAGATTAGTGTAATGAAATGGGTCAAATCTCAGTCCATGACTTAGTAACCATCTGAAACAATTTAGTACTGGTGTGACTTGGTCTCTCATGGGTTGTTCTGCAGAATGAACACATTATCTCTTTCTCATTTGCAATAGGTATTCAGTAGCTCCTATTATGGAAATAAATGCGACCTACAATGCTCAAACTAGTTTGAGTCCTGGATGGTTAAAAAAATTCCCCAAGACCAGCAAGATATTTAGAGCAAGACCTACGTTAGACAAAGCAAGAAAAGATCAAGATATCAGATAAATTGTTATAGCTATAGGAAGAAGCAGTGCAAATCAGAATTTGTTTTCTTGATCCTTGCAAATCTTTAAAGCAAGGATGTGACATCCAGAGAGCCTTTGCAATACATTCATTTGGCCATTTGAGTATAACGACTAACAATATGAGAAATAAACATATGAAACGGACGAGTCCTGTTGGCAGATACTGCATTCATGTTACTTGCTCAAACAGCAGGCACTTTTCCAGTCATCCTAAAAGCTATCCTAATTTTCAATGGGATCAGCTTTTGGGTCTGATAGAAGGAAAGAGCTCAAAGTGTGCTGTTTGGATAATGATTTTAAATGTCCCAAAACTGTGCTGCAGCTTTAAGCGTAAATCCCTAGGTTTTGCTTAGATATACCTGGATTAACATCCCAATCCCACGTGATAAAAACGCATGCAAATTTTTACACATCAAAACTGTCCATCTGATGCCTTGTTTACTTACCTGGCAGTCCTGGCACACCTGGTGGGCCACTAAGTCCTGGTGGGCCGGGGTCACCTGGAAGACCTTGATAACCTTTCTGTCCTGATAAACCAGGAATACCTCAAAGGAAAAAGGTACATTTTATTATTACTACTATTACTACTACTGTATGTTTTCTTTTACCTGAAGAGATCAGATGTAGCTATAGGTGAATAAAAATCCAGATAGGGATATAGTAAATATAATTCCCCCTAGTTTAGCAAAGAGAAGTACCACAGAACACAAAATATTGCTTCTGGAAAGTTTAAGAGTACTACAGAACAGGTACAAGCTAAGTAAACATAGGAAAAAGTAACTTTAAGACTAATGCCAATATACTTCATTCAGAAGGGATTGTCTTTTCAGAGGAGCAGGCTCCATGCTAACCTCTCTATATTCATCCAGATTATTTATATACATGTTTAATTGCATTGCTACACCAGAAGCACTTTGGGACTGATATATTATAAAAAGTAATGCAGCTATTTTAGCAGCTTTTTATAATTTTTGTGTAGCTATTATCCCATACAATAACTTCCTGCTGCCCTGCAGGCATAGTTAAATCTGCCCTCTACAGCTCTTACTTAACAGAGGGAGGGGTTAAAAAAAAAAAAAAAAAAAAAAAAGCAAGCTAAGTGCCTTAGGTTCCTACCTAGGCTTCATAGAAATTAATACAATAGATAAATTAGCACAACAATGGCTGGCCCAACATTAGAGAAACACATTCTGGTTCTCTCTAGGGTAGAGTATTTTTACTCTTCTCAAGACTACATTAGAGTTCAAAGGAGACTCAGAACCCTTGGTGGGGGAGGAGGGGAAGCCTACAAGTGAGAGAAAACAGACTTGAGTGAATGGAGAAAACCTTCCAGGCTGCCAGCTTCCCTAGTAGAAACACAGAGATGACATTTAGCTAAGAGGAGGACAAGCTTACAGAGATACCCAAAGGGAGAATCTGGAGGTGATGCATGAGCAGAGGACCTGTACAATCCTACAAGACAAAGGCCCAAGGGTCTTCCGGACAGCAGGAATGCAGCCAGCACAGCAGCCATGACAACTATCTTATCATGTTTAGGAGTAACACCTAGAAGACTGAATCGTAATCCCACTGAAAGCACCTTAGTACTATTACAGTATTGCCATATGCCAAATAACAGTAACAGTTAATGAGCAAGGACATTGCAAACTAACCAGAGTAACTTGGTCATTGAACCACTTCAGAAAAAAGCCTAAAATTAGAGAACCTTAAGCCACCTCTAGATTCTGGCTTTATTTTTTTCTGTAAGCAAGAGTGAAGTGTAATGGATTCAGTTACAGGTCACTGTTTTCTGTAGAGAACCTCCCTAGACCCACATGCAAAGTTCTGTACCTGGAACACCTGGCTCGCCTTTTTCTCCTTTTGCTCCTAGCTGTTTTGGATCAACTTTTCCAGGTGGACCTGGCAGGCCTGCTTCACCTTTGATGCCTTTCTGTCCTACTGGTCCAGGAGGCCCTGGCGGGCCAGGTAATCCATTATTACCTACAGTAGGTACAGACAACAAAAGTAAAAAAAATATAATTCTTCAGGTAGGCTAATATATTTGTAATGCTTTTTCTTACATGGGGAGTCATGATTTATTCATGAAGTTGGAATTCACTAAATGATCAGTCAGTTTATGCAAGGTTCTCCACAGCATCTTAAACCCTGGAACAAAGCCGAGAGAGTGGACTGCATGGGGAGGTCTGTATGCTGCAGTCTGTCAGCTCTGGCCAGCCCACCTCAGAGGAAGCAGCTGTCTGTATGATCCACATCGAGAGCTCTCAGAGCCCCACTACACTGTGCCACTAGCACAGAGGAATTGCAACAGCTACAGCAGCTTTGGATTCACAGCCTCCTTGTTCTGGGGAGATGAGTAGGTTTTTCTTCTACCAAAGTCTTTCAAAATTCATCTCCAACAAGGGGGGGGGGGGGGAATTTAGATAAAAAAGTTTATCTGTGATATCTATAGAGTTGATTCTGGATGACTCCATAACCCAAAGCTGCCGATTTTCTTCTTTCTCCTGCTTAAAGCAGACTTTACAACATGCTTCAGAAATATTGCCCTACCTCAATGCCATCAATCCAGATGTAACTTTTTTAAAATAGCTAACATGTAATGACATCAATCAAAAAAAAAAGAGTGACTGAATGCTATGGCTTAAAACTGCAAAGCAATTCTGAACATCAGCACTGTCAAGACAACCTAAGCAGATCCCAGTAATGAAGATCTGGCTGTTAGTATTACAAAGCCTCTTTCCACACAGAACATGGAAAACAGCATTCTGCATTCTCTTCAGAGGCAGACAAAACAAACATTACCTTTCAAGCCAGGCAGCCCATTTCTTCCAGGAGTTCCAGGAGGCCCTGGAGGACCAGGAGCTCCCATGACACCCATCTCACCTTTGGCACCTAAATGTATTGAATCACCATTGTCATTCTGAACAAAAACTCAAAACCTATCAGTAACTAACATTTACTTCCCTGCATCTCTATGGTATTTATTAATCAGCAAATGCATATGAAGCCTGTTTTAAGGGAATTACAAGCACTCAGTTCCTGTATAGGTCTAAATCAGATAAAACGATACTTGAAAACTGTGGCAAATCTTCCACAGTTAGTTCCCTGGTTTGAAACATAAATACTTGTTTGAAAGCAAACTTGAATTTATTGAAAGCCAAAAAGATAATTAGGTATATACTATTTCTAGAATCTTTTGTATTGCCCCCTCTATCTGAAGACAGAGATTCTCAAAATTCACTTTTGAGATTTCTATTCCAGAAGGTAAAACAGACTATCGTAACTGAATAATCTAACACACAGAATAAGGAAATTAAAACTATGTGTTTCATCCAATTGATAGAATTTGTTTAAAGGAAGAATGCCGATTCTAAATTGTACCAGTGACTAGGAAAAAAATAATATCACAAAATAAATTAGAAAATTGTCATAACGATGATCAAAGTCAGTTTGAAAGTTATGAAACAATAGCATGGAAAATATTTGAATCAAGTCACAAGGAAGAGTAGAGAGATGACAAGGATTTTAATGCAGTGAGTTTTGTTATGATTTTTTAAAAAAAGTATGAGATGTAATGGTTACATGTATCCAACTTTAAATGGATAGGATAAACATTGAAGGTCATTAAGGTAGCATGCCCAAGCATAAAGAGCACCCACCTGTAACTACAGTTTGGTCTTTCTCCACAGGTAAAAAATATGAACTTACCTGGAAATCCAGGTATTCCATCCCGGCCAGGTGGTCCAGGTGAACCCTGAGGCCCTGGGAGACCAGGGGGTCCTGGATATCCTGGGGTTCCACGGTCACCTGGAGGACCAGGAACGTCGAAGCCTGGAGGACCTGGATCCCCTTTCTCCCCTGGAATGCCCTGCAACCCTAGACAACATTGTTAAGACAATCTTTTAGCAAAAAGTAAGGTAAGGCTGAGATATGTGTGTGTCTGGGTGTAGTACTGTAGGAATGGCTAAGTTTTATCTGCAGTCTATTCCTAGCACTGATGAAAACCCTGCAATTATTCCAAAGCCATTTATTTTTTAATGGCTTCCACTTATTAAAAGGTCATGTTCTCCTGAAAAGAAGCATTACTAAAATTTTACCAAATTGTAGAAAATGCAATTCAAAAAAATCTCTAAAAGAAAACAACTCTCTTCAACAACTCTTTAAGTCTGATTAATAAAACAAAAAGCCAAAATTGATTAGACTGTTTTGTATTTTATCATTAAGCACTGAGATTCTTACAAGTATATTTCCATTAATGATTCAATCTTACTACATTCTAAGATAACGTCAACTGAATATTTTTGAAGGACAGCAAAATTCTGCATTGCATTACATTTCCCTGATTGAAAAATATGAATCGTCAAAATATGCTTAGGACTGTTTAACACTAATGATACCAAGCTTGAGGCACTGCTGAAGGAAGCAGTGCTTGCTTCCCTCCTGTGCACTGTATAAGTGAAGATGCTCACTCTGGAAATGTAGCTGACAAAAAAGAATTATTCTTAAATCTTAAAGTTAAGAAAAGGCTTTGGTAAAGAAACCATGGTACCTGGGGAACCTGAGGTTCAAAAGCCAACGAGTTAGAGCTCATCAGGAAGTTGAGACAGGTAGCAGTAAGGAGTTATAATAGTCGTTAAGTTAGGAAACAAAATAAAGCACATAAGGTTAGAACAAAGAAAAAAAATCTACCCTAAAGTTGCCAAACCCAGATCTAAGTACAAAGAATACAACACTAATGCAGTTAAGAGAAACCAGACTGCAAGGAAAATTGGAAGTCTTTTTCAAAATGCAGCCACCACTGTATGTAGAAACAAGAAACTCAGTGAGGTATTTTCAAATACTGATGGTACATTTTAAAAATAAAATTATTTTTCCCTCTCTATTTGTCTATTATTCTCTTCACAACTGGGGAACAAGCTTTTTCTGACCTGTTTCTTACACAAGACTGTGATTACTAGATACTGGCTTGGACACCTTCTGAACACCAGAGTGCACCCCCTACCAATCAGCTGCTTCTTGATGTGCATCACATTCTGGTAAATCCCTTCAAATAAGGATTTTCAAAAGATGCTTCTTTATAACACAAAATCCCTCTATAAATATTTTTTCCACATTCTTTTAGTTCTATTATGCAAATTTACATTGTTACACCTACAGAGATAGTATATTGCGTGTTCCATGCCCTAGCATAGTCTACTGAGATTATGACAACACCATGCCAAAACCTCATAAATTAACTACAAGGCAATATTACTCTGTAACTCTGTAATGGTGCCCCCTGCTCTTGGCTGCAGGAACAAGTTTAGGAGTGATGTCACAATATGCTCTCTGCACACTAAAAAGGCAGAGATCAAGTTTTCTTGACAGCATAGGCTATAGACTCCCATTTATTTCATGGTAAGCAGCATCTTAACACTGCATTAAACCATGCTGTCATGTGCCTGGAACTGCTTACTTTGCAGAGAAAAAACAGTACCAGAGTATGGATAGGAACCACACATTCTCTGCTCTTAAGGGGTCTCTATCAGCCAGTGGGGAAAACCCCTCCCCTATATATATATATCTCCCAGTAATAGGACAAACTCTGTATCTAGTATGGTAAAGATACTTTTAAAAAGAGAAATTAATTCTAATTGAAATTCTGGTTCTCAAAAATGTAACCATATCATAATTAGAACATATATATAGACAACACAAATTCTAAAGTAATTTTTTACATATTCAAAAAAAGAAGAATGTTGAGTTACTGCAAACTATTTGAAGTAATGGTGGTGCAGAAAAAGGAAATTCTGAACAGGGAAATCCTTTCAAGAATTTTCCAAATTACCTGAAAAACAGAGCCCCAGCAACTTTACCCTAATGTTGCATAAAGGAACAGAATCAAAACAGCCTAGTTTAAAACAAACAAGGGATGGGAGATGGTAATGTAAGGCATTTTGCACAGATCAGAGAAATAGCAATGCAAAGGGAAATAACAAGGACTTCTCAAGCAGGACCTTCAACCATGCACTAGATTTCAGAGCCACCGTGCTGTTAGTAGCCACAATGATTAGTCAGTACAGACATGAAGAGCAAAAATATAAGCATTTCAAACCTACCAACTCTAGTACTAATTGTGCATTTGTCAAAATTGGTATTTTGAAGAATAAATCGGTGATCACGTGAAATCAAATTCTGGCTAACACCAGAAGAGATGTTACAGGAAGACAAAAGGACATGCATTGGATGAAACATTCAAACCCATACTAATACATCTCATTCCCCACCCCAAATACACACCTGTGTTGCCTTCTGTTTCAGTTCAGCCTTAAGTGCAATCACAGGTTCAGGACAGTATAGCAAGCACAGTACGCCAGGCAGAGGACTCACCTACTGGCTCAGGGAACTTCTGTGCACATTGTCCAGACCCCTTCTGTCCCTAGCTCTTATTACTGGACACACTCAAGGCTTGCTGGTGCAGTGACCGCACCTTCCTTTCCCCACTGGGAAGCTTGTGAAAAAATATACTTGAACATGACCCACACTTTATGTATGTGAGTAGAACTCAAACTCCATGGGCCTGCTTACTCAAGTGCTTGCCTACCTTCAAGTTAAGCACTTTGCTGAATTTCAGCTCACAGTTCATAAAGATCTGAACATGATCAACCAATCTGTGATCCATGGTCTTACAGTTGGCCATGAGTTTTTCAGCATGCATTGTGAACAATGCCAATCCCAGTGCTGGCGTACAAACACATTCAAAAAGTGCAGCTCACAAATGTGAAATGTAAACAGTTGTACAGGCATGGCAAGAACCAGATGGGTTGTGAAGTGTTTCAGCAGCAGGCATGCTCAAGTTCCCAGAGAACATTCTCACTGTGGTGATTGCCACACTTCTGCAACATCAGGAGTTGGTGCACAGCAAGCCCATTCACTGAATGAAGGGGAAAAGGAATTTCCCTAAACAAACTTTGTGAATAGAATGATGTGCATGCATGCACATGTACTCTGTGCACAGAGATGGAACAAGTTTCTATCTTTATCAGTCACCAATCATTTTAGATAAATCAAACTCCCTTCAGAGACATATTCCTAATTTTCACTGTCCTTTGATTCTACTTTGCCAATCTACTTTAAACCTATCAGGACTCATAAAACTTGTTGGTTTTGCAGAGAAGAAGTGTGCAAGGAAATCACAAACTCCAGAACTCAGAGGTTGCTGTAAGAGAAATTCTAAAGCTCTTTTCCAGGTGTGCTTATGACAAGAAGAATGTGTATGACCTCTTTTACTGACGGGCTTTTGTTAAAACAGTATCACGTCACTACTTGAAGAACATTTTCTCCTCTACAAAATAATGAATCAGCTAGTTTGGAATACTCATGCTTTTTCCTTTCCACATTAAACTGAGTTAAATTGTGCTTCAGCTTCCATTCAGGGAGAAAAAAACCCAGTGCCTAGCCACATCAGGGAGAACCTGAATTACTCCCTTGATTTTGCATTCACCATGTAAGTAGACGGAGGATGAATAGCATTGTATAGGGGATTGATTTTGTCTGCTTTTTTTCCAAACCAGAAATTAATTTTCTAGATAACAATGTAAAAACGTTATTTAAAAATATCTTTCACCCAGTGAATTTGGAATACAGTTTGGTAAGCTAGAAAATTACTTTGGAATTTAAGAACCATCTTGCTATTTGAAAGCAATGTAATGACAGCACAGTACAGGCACCTAAAGGCAGCTTTTCTCTTATTCTGTATGCCCAAAAGCTCTGCACTGACATTGTGCTCCCTTCTGTCTTGTCCTGAAGAGTATTGAGATAAACCCCTTCACAGAGATTTTGTCACTATCTGTGCACAACACTTTCCAGAATTTCTGCTGAGGCTGCAAGTCATCTCCAAAGTGGGCTTTTACATCCTTGACACTTCTCTAAGTTGTGCAAATGGCAGGGCTGAATGTAGTTCCACTTCTGATTTCAGTAAAAAACACAATGTACCAAGTTTTGCCCACTTAAGTGGCAAAACAGCCAAGCTAATAGGCATGAGGTCTCTGTCTTCCCTTGCCTGTTTGTTCAGTGGCACCTTCAGTGTCCTGTGTACCTGCTTGGTGTATGCCAGAAATAACCTAAGGGTACAATTCATGTGAGTTTTACCTGGAGGGCCCACGGGACCCGGAGGTCCTGGAGATCCAGGTGGGCCTTGACCACCAATGCCGGGGATGCCTGGTGGGCCTGGGAGTCCTGGTGGTCCACTTGGTCCTGGGTCACCTAAAAGAGCACTCTTGTTTAGTTAAATAGTGCACTCAGTTCAGAGATACTTGCTTTCAGAAGCAGCATGCCTGCACATTGTACTTGAAATCTCATCCTTGCATGCAAACAAATATGGATCTGACACAGGAAAAAACACTCTTCAGAGGTTATTTCTGAAAGCCAGAGATTTGTCCTCACTCTGTGTGGAATGCATGCAGTTTACATTTCTAGGCTACACAGAGACATGTTACTGCATCATAATCCACATCAAACTCAACAGATGCTCTCCAGCAAGCCAGGCATGCTCTGCAGTTCAATACAGACAATGATTAACAGCAGGAATTTGTGAATTGCTAACCCTCTGCATGTTGAAGTACAGTGCATCTAAATGACAATTATTCTATTGAAAAAGTTTTACGCCCACATTAACATGATTTGTCTTTAGAATACAGGCTTTCAGATACTGACCCACAGATTGGTATTTACTCCCTTGCTTGCTTGTCTTTTGAGAACACAAGTTTCCATTTACACACGTGTGTCTGATGTGGAAAAATGGACCCTGAAGTAATTGCTTTAAAGTCAGCACTGCTTGTATTTAACTGCCATATGACTCCCAGCACATCTACATGTTTTCAAGTTCAATAGGGAACAGAAAAAGGGAGAGTTCTCCATACCTTTGGGCCCTGGAGTTCCATCAAAACCTGTCCGTCCTGGGAGACCAGGGTTTCCTGGGAAGCCAGGGTCACCCTTAGGTCCTTGAACTCCTTTTGTGCCTGGTGGTCCGGGGGGCCCGGGGGGTCCTGGAACTCCAAATCCACGATCCCCCTGTAAAAAATTAACGAATTTTTAAAAAGGTGTTTTTCTAAGTTTAGCCTCCCCTAAAAATGTCAAAGTAACAAAGTAAAAATGCCTACCATCTTAGAGTTCAATTTCTTTTTTCCTACCCTCACTCAAACCCAAATAGAGAATGTGACTTCCCAGCCATCCAAAGCTGACAAGAGGTGAAATCCTCCCCACCAACTTCCCACTGACACAGAAGAACCTCTAAGAAAGTGTTTTTTTGTATTAAACAAGAAAACACAGACCTTCTGTCCTGGGAAACCAGGTGGTCCAGGAGGTCCGTCTAGACCAGGGCGGCCTGGAGTTCCTGGAGCTCCGGGAGGGCCTGGAGTCCCTGGGAAACCTACACAAGACAAGGAGGTTAGGGCAGCAAAGAGGACACCAGAGAGCATTACAACAACCCTTCCAGAAATGCTTAGGGCCCATGAAGAATAATCTCTGAAAAGAGGTTCTGTGCTAGCTCAAGCATACTTAAGGAGTACTCATTTGGCTGAGGTAACTTCTGAGTATACAGTGTTTGCCACAGAGGATCTCTGGGACTCCTCTCAGAGGAGGGCAACTCCCCATGTTATGTGCTCTAACAAAAATCATGAACAGTTCACATCTGAAACATTAACATCTTGAGGCAGCACTTGGAGATCATTTATTGATTCAAGCCCAAACATTCATCGTTTCCCAAAGTTTTACCCATTTACTTTTGTGTCCTTGGTTTACTGAAAAATGTAAGTTCAGTAAACAGAGGACTAAGAGCTCAGCAGGTTTTTTTCCTGATACTTCTGAAACTATTATAAAAATGTATAAAATCAAGACAAACATTTTTTAAAGGATTCCAGAGACAGAAATCATCTTACTAGAAAAAACCCAAAGAGAAACAACCATCTTTGTCCCCTCTTCCAGCTAGTACAATACAGTAACATGGCTGTAAACATACCTTTTGGGCCTGGTGGACCTGGAAGTCCAATGCCAGGAATACCTGGCTCTCCCTTTGCACCTGGGATGCCTGGTAAGCCACGCTGACCTGGCTGACCAGGATCTCCTGTAAAAAGAAGAAAATCAAATTAGTTATCAAGAATCAGTCAGAATAAAAAGCTCTTGGAATTCCCTGGATATCTAGTTGCTGCTTTACCTGGAAGACCTGGGTCACCATTTCTTCCTGGAGGACCAGGGGGGCCAGGAACTCCTGGCTCTGTAATAGTCTGGCCAGGGTCACCTTTTGGACCTAAAACCAAAAAGAAGAAATATGTATCACTCAGTAGGAGTTTCTTTTCTGTTTTTCTTTGAGCAGAAAAAGATGCTAGCCACATCCCAAGCTTACAAAGAACTTAAATACCAGCAACGCTTTACCCAATAGGCTATCTGCCTCTGAGGGGCATACAGTACTTACAGGCTTAGAAGCATTGTTTAATATTAAGACAGTTTTTTTGAAATGTTATTTTTTTCTAGCTTCCTCCTAGGTACCATCATGTGGATAGTATTTTCCATAGCTGACACTAGCACAACTTGATCAGGATCTGTGTAGTTGACAAGAAAGTAACAAAAGCAAACTTGCTCAAAGCAAACCCTTGTTTTCAAAACCTGTTGCAGTTGCAGTGTTATCAGGCATAAGCCAGATAGTAGTTACAATGCATTTCCACTATAGTCAGTCAAGAAGAAGCTTCTCAAGAGGTCAGAGCAGAAGGGTGAGTAACATATAGTAACATAGCACAAATTCTGCTCACTTTGCGATTCTGTGATGACCTCCAATAAGAGAGTTATAAATACCAGGTCTTACAACGCCTTTGGGAAAAACTTAAAAGCAGCATTATGTTCTGACAACCATCCGTAGCAAAAGGACAAAACTTGATTTTACAGCTTTTGTTCTATAGCACACAGAGACCAGCTCACCAGGAACTCCAGGAGGCCCTGGACGGCCTGATACACCTTGGATGCCCTTTTCACCAGGTGAACCTTGTGGGCCAAACCCAGGAGGTCCAGGAAGTCCTTTGTCTCCAGGAAGACCTGGTATTCCTGGATCACCTGGAATACCCATCTCTCCTTTGAATGCAACACTGCCCTGAAAAAAGGAAGAGCAGAAGGGGAAAGAGGAACATGTATTTACTAGCAAAGGACTAAACTGTTTCATTGCTTCTGTTTTGAAATTCTTTGGCAGTTTCCATCCTTGTAGGCCTCAAGGCCATTTGCTGCCTGCATCTTACTAACATGGTAGAGATAAGGGCTAAACCTGGCTACTTAATTCTTCACCCTGCATAGGTGAAATATAAACAATGGCAGAAAGGACCACCTGACACTATGCCAGAGAAGTCTCAGCTTATTTTTAGGGGTCAGGAAGTACTTCTCTGTGTCATCACTAGATTGGCACCTACTGAAGAGAATTACTGTGTTAGTCACAGTCAGAAAAAAGTACATTTGCCAGTCCTCTTATCTACACTATGTCAAATACATCCAGGTCTTCCCAAAACACCTGTCCAATCAAAGACAGTATAAAATGGAACTCACAGGTTCCCCTTTCGGGCCAGGTAGACCTGGCAGTCCATCTCGTCCAGGAGTGCCATCTATGCCAGGAAGACCTGGAGGTCCTGGGAAACCAGGGTCTCCTTTGTCGCCTTTCATTCTTGGTAAAGTCAGGACATCCCCTGGGTCTCCTTTAGGACCAGGTCTCCCAGGAGCACCTGGGGACCCTGGAAATCCCTGAGGGAAAAAGAAAGGCATTTTAGTTTTTCTTTCACTCCCTCTCTTAGTTTATAAGATATAGTGTATATATAGTTTATTATTTATTTATTATTTTATATATTTATAAGATATAAGACAATATAAGAATTACGCATTCAAGCCAGTTATGGTCAAAAAAAGAATATTAAACAAGAATTCGTATCTACTGTGCACAGATCTACCAAACATGCAAGAAAAATGAGACACTATTTTCCCACCAGAACATAACACCACCACTTACTGGTGGCCCTACAAGGCCAGTTAATCCAGGAAGCCCCTTTTCACCTTTTGGTCCAGGAAAACCAGGAGAACCTGAGCAGTGCAGAAAAATGTAAAAAGAAAACATAAAACTGTAGAAGCTGTATATATCAAGCATGCCATTTGCATAAGATAATAGCTAAGTTGTTTTAAAACCAGGCAAGGTTTAGTTCCGTTTTTTTGGAGAGCTTGATTTTATTTGAGCAGAACAAAATTTGCAAATTTAAGTTAAATCAGTAGTGTCAAAAAAAGTCACACTTTTTAAAAGCTCCAGCTCCTCTATCATTTCAGGAATAGCAAGTAATAGAAGTTAATTTCTCTCTTTCAGTTAAATCTATAGCAGCAGACCATAAACCTTCAATATGCAGAATGCTTGCAAGTCTCTCTTTGATAATTAAAAAAAAAATTTTTTTGGAAAGACTAGATTTAAAAAAAATGAGTGATTGTTTTGCACATATCCAGCCTGTTTCTTCCTAACGCTCCCCAACTGTGCAAAAAGCAACGCACCTACTATATACTGGAGCTGGCAACTGTGCATCTGAATTTTTAAACAATACACAGATATATCATTAGCATTATACACAGATACTCAGATACAGAAATGACTTCATGGAATATATTAAGCAAAATAGTGAAGACTACAGCCTTACCTGGACTACCTGGAGGTCCTGGTGGTCCTCTCTCCCCAGGAGGCCCAGTTACTCCAGTTCCTATGCAATTGAAGCATGTGTCTCCTTGATCACCTAAAAAGATTTGCATTGAAAAAGCATACTTGAGCACAACAGCAATTGTTTTCCTGCTACTGATCTATAATACCAAGTCTAAAATGACTATTTTATGTAATTATATGATCACTTCAATATTAGAAGGCTTCCCCTATGAAAGCCAAACTAAAGCTTTTTGGTTGCTAGGAGTCAGACAACCAATATCAGATATGATTAGACTTTATTTAGAATAGTGCAAAAGAAATTAAAACAAAAAAAAATGCCTTCAATAATAAAAAATAAAACTTCACTTTTTTTCCTCAGCAAAAGAGTCCTCTTCTAAAGCAAGTACTTGACACTTCAAAACTACAAGTCTAAACCATATACATCAAAATCCCAAACTTTAATTAAACTCCAAGAGTGCAAAATAAATACTGGGAATGCTTCATTGATTTGACAATAGGCTAAACTTATTTCATTAAAAAATAGAAAGAGTAGAATGGTTTCAGGAAGGTTAGGAATTTCCTTCACACACGGACTTTTCTGACACTTGTCAATGTAGTATTTAAGCACTTCATTTAGGTTAATTAATTAATCCTTACAATCTCCATGAGAAAAAAGACTTCTGTTTGAAAGGAGTACAAAATTAAGTGAGATGCCCAAAGTCATCTAGGATGTCCATGGTTGAGCTAGGAAAAGATTCTCACTTACCTATATCAGCATCCTCATTGCAAGGTTGTCTTTTTGGAAACAAGGACACACATTAAAGATGTCTTTCTTTTGTTTACCAAACAAACAAACTCATTGTAGATTGACCAACTCAAATTAGGAATCTTGCATTTATAATTTCAACATTGCTTTCCATAAAAAATGTCAAATTTATTCATGAAGTAAATATAAAACTTCTTCACATAGAGTTGGCAACTGCTGTTACAAAACACTTTGTTTCTGTCTACCTGGGAGGTACACATAAACCTGAAGCTCCATTTTACATTAATCATGATCCACGCTAGGCCCTAGCACTGGTTGTAGCCTCAGTCACTTTGAGATTCCTGTGCTTTAACACTAGATGAGGGACTATTCTACACCCAAACAAAACAGCCTTCTTACTCAGAAACAGAAAATAGCTGCACTCTTCCCTACTGGGAAGAGACACTGTTTATCCTTACTTGATGCAGGCTTTACATTGTTTAAACAAGCTTTAATAAAAAGAGAAAAAACAAGATAGCCATGACACTGCACCTTTTTGGCCTCGCTCTCCAGTAAAGCCTTGTTGTCCTGGAATTCCTGGAGGACCTGGTGGCCCCTGCTCACATAACCCTTCACCTAAGGAGAATTGGGAGAGGTTTCATGATCAATTTGTGTTAGACTGACAGCAGCACCAAATACATGTACTCAGTACAAAAATGTACTTCCTAGTATTTGTGTGGATATTCTAATATACCCACACAATCACAGACCAAACATTTTGGCAATTCAGACAGAGGCTTGCTAATGAAAACACACCAACATAATCCAAACTTAAAAGGAAACAATCAATGATGTTACACAACAATCGTCAGCTCTCCTTCAGAACCTCAATTATCTCCCACCACTTCCCACAGTCTACACACTTCCACCTATACACTACATTCTGCTATTCAGCCCCATATCATAAAAGCAAGTGTATGAAATATCATCAGTGAGGGGACTTAAAATGCCAATGCCATCTAGATACTAAATTCCGCCCTGAACCATGTTAGCCTCACTCCAATACAGCTTTCCAGTTCTCATATTCCATCTCCTATTGCCTGCTTCCCATACACCAAAAAGGAGCTAAGAGTCTTCATCAAAAGTGTCCATTCCAAGCTCATTTTGTGCAGTCAGCACACTAGAATATTTATGAAATTAAACTGGTATTCTGTGAAAAATTACTCCTTTGACTCTCCTGGTATCACAACTCTTACTAGGGAATAGTCCCTCCAAGCATTTATTAGATCGTATCATGAAAACTAAATTTACTCAAGACAGTGTCAAACTGGTTACTTCCTGCTTTATGCACAAATTTTTATGTAACTTTCACTAGTTGGATTAAATAGGATGTAACATAAATTGGAAAAATACTTAATTTTGTACATCTGAGTCAAATCTGCTTGGCCCTGGAGGACTGTCATTATCATGTGAGTTAGCACAAAGGTCCCTCAAGTCTAACAGGATTTCTCCAGTCTAGCTGAATCTCACAGATGAGTCACAGCAGGGCTCACTTGAGGTCTATGTGGTTATCACTTACCAGGAGGAACAGATGGTGCAGGTGGCCCTGGGGGACCTGGTGGTCCTGGGGGTCCTCGTGGTCCATCAAGTCCTGGTTGCCCAGGAATAGAAACACCAGGTAAACCTGGATCTCCCTTCTGTCCTCTCTCACCAGGTAAGCCAGGTGGGCCAGGTGGTCCAACAGTAGTGATGCCTAAGATGGGAAGAATTTACTTCCTTGACGGCTCAAAGGTTTAAGTCACTTTTTCACAAGAATGCCAATGACAAATGAAGAATAACACGCTACAGATAAGACTCTGTATTCCCATGTAAGTACTCCATAACATTTCTTTTATGGAATCAAACTACATGTTGATGTGCAGTATTTGACATATGCACTTTTGCATTTTCAGAGATATTTATTTGAAAAATTGACCTGAGACTCACCAACTAATTTTACAAAGTAAAAAAAAACCAAAACAGGATTAATGAAAGGAATTACTGACATAAATACAGGTGTCATTCCCATTGTAGACTCGGATCATGTCCTCCTTTAGTACTGGCCAATGTACAGCAGAGACTAGGTTTGATGGCCACGTGCCAGACTTCTGTTACACAATACTTTCTCAGTGTAATGCAGTGGATAATGTATGTTATGGGCAAGTGATATGAGATGAATTACCCCTAAGACCATTAAGCTAGCGTATGTTTGACATCCTTGATGATTAGCATCCTCTGTTCACCACAGCAGGGGCATTGAATGTTCAGAATTCCTCATATTATCCCCATAAGCTAAGGACCACCCTTCAAGCTCAAAGGTAGCTCTAAATAGTTCTGCTTTCACTTACTGTTCAGTCCATCTGTCAAAAGGAGTGTGAAAAGACTGTGAAGCTAAATATCCATCCACATATTTGAGCGTACAACTTATTTTAATGCTTGTACTCCTACCTGGAGAACCTGGCAAGCCAGGTGGGCCTGGCCTACCAGAGAATCCACGCTCCCCTTTGGCTCCTGGAAGTCCTGGCAATCCTTTGCTACCTTTTGGTCCCACTGTTGCATCAATGCCTGGTCTTGAAATGACCTGTAAATGTTTCATGTTCATGTGAAACAACTTGCCAAGAAAAAAGTCACTGGAACAGTAGAGATGTGAGGGAGAAGTTCAACATACTTCGAACCTTATACAAATGACAGGATGCTTTTCCTGCTCCACTGAATTACCAGGTAAAATTCCAGTAAAGAGCACTCCCCAATAGGAAGTACTTTTACTGCCAAGCCAACGTGGTTAGAAAAGACTTCAGTGAAGCTAACTGAATTTCTGCTGGTCTGAGGTTATACTCTAGCCTTGTGTTTGTAACCTAGCAAATCCTAGAGCACAGAATCTATCTTGAAAGGAGGAAACAGTCATTTCTATTAGTGAATATATGAAATCTTTACTGGTTCCATTATTTTTATACCTGGAGATGGGACTAATGGTCACCCAAGAACTATGATGAAACAACACTGTCAACCAAA
This sequence comes from Elanus axillaris, assembly GCA_026212715.1. Classification (NCBI taxonomy): domain Eukaryota; kingdom Metazoa; phylum Chordata; class Aves; order Accipitriformes; family Accipitridae; genus Elanus; species Elanus axillaris. The sequence continues at coordinate 4,684,681 of JANZLQ010000040.1, forward strand.
TGCAGAAAGAAAAGAAAGGATCAGCAACTTACAATTCCAGGAGGACCAGGGGGACCGATGTCACCTTTTTCACCCTACCAATGAAATGAAGAGCATTTTTTATACTGCGCATTGGTATGCAGGAAAGTTATTGCAAATATTCCTCAACACTGTAATAGCATAGGCAATTCAATTACTACTCAGCCAGAACTGAACTCAGCAATGGCAGATTTTCAAGCTACTGTAGCAATAATTACAAGAAACCTGGCATACCTTTTCACCATCTCTTCCTGGAGCACCATTTATTCCAGGCCCACCAGGTAAACCCTTCAAGAAAAAAGAAAGATAATCACACTCAGATCTTCTCCATATCAGAAGAAAAGTTTAGAAGGAGTCTGCTTAGATTAGAAATGTACAAGTCACTCACATCCCTACCAGGCTGACCAGGTTCTCCATCTTTGCCAGGCTTTCCCTTCAAAGACATAAACACACATTGAAATAAAATGCTTTAGTGGTGAAGAATTCTGATGGAAATTATGTTATTTATTTCTCATTTTTCAATAAACCAAATTTTCTCTAGAATGCAGTCCTTGTGACAAATATGTCAAAGACATCAACTAAGTATAATCAATGAAGTTATCTAAACTGAGGTTTTCATTTTGGAAACCAGAGCACAAAACCATGACAAGTCTCAAAGAAATGTTGTGTGAGTACAGCATAAAATGATCTCCGGTTAACTGTTGCTGATTCACTGTGTTTAACAACCCCCTTTATTTTAACATTAGAGGAATCCTTTATTTGGAAAACAGATCCTAACACCCTACACACTAGAACATTTATATTAATTTCCTAATTAAATGTTATGTGACCAGTGAAATGAAATACAAACATTTCTGTGTTTGAATTTTAACTCTCCTTTAAACCAAATGCCATTTCCTGAAGAATAGTAACAACAAAAATATAAAAGCGCAGTTCTGCTTAAAAAAGTGACTTCTAAACCCCATATATTCTTGCTGAACAGATCTGTTATTGCTGCAATAAAGGTAGTGCAAGCTCCACTTTTTTCCAGACTATTCCTTTGCAAGACAAATAGAACTCTATTGTTAGCATTACAGAAGCAGTATGTATGGGGGACACCTGCTGGAATATAACTAGAATAGGTGATTAAGTTTCACCAAAGTGCCAAGATCAACTCTCGGTCATTGAGAAGTTGATAAGGCGGTCGACCTGACAGATAAAGTCTATTGGAGTATAATGTGATTTGTGAATTCTTTATCATTAGTGATGAGTTCTGATTCTCAAAAATGTGATTATAAGATTTCCTGTGAATTTGTAGAACTACCTGTTTGATTACATATACTGGCATTTTTATGAGTACATCTGAAATGTGTTTGAGCCACACAGAATCATATGGAGCCTTAAAAGGCAGTTTTAGAGTAACTTAAACTGCACTTTAAATATGCATCATGCCCAAATTCAGAGTAAGAAAAAAAAATATTTGGTAAACAAGCTTTCAGCAATAGGCATCTTCCATACCCCCTCAGGACTTTTATCATTTCAGGTCTTTGCAAATTTATGTGGTTCCCATTTACTTTTGCAGAGAGAAGCAACTTGGAAAATACAATTCAAAACCCACTCAAAATATAATGAGAATTTTGGCTTTGTAAATCTGCCTCATTTATTATGTTCCTTAAAGAAGGCAAATCAAAGCCCTCCTATAAATCTCAGCAACTAAGAAGGATTTTATCTAGAATACCAAACATTTGTTTCCATTGTATTTATTTCCTACAGAAACTGGAAAACCTATTACCAACATGTTTCTAAGCAGTGTCTGTATATTGTCCAATTAATCTGAGCAAGACTTGTGGTTTGGTGTTCAAAGAGGTCCATTATATTGATGAAATTATGGGTTCAGTAGCTGTGAAAGTGAAAACAGAATGTTTGAGCTGGTAACAACTTGACTTTTCTTTGCTGGTCCAGTCCATGTTATTTTCATCCTATTTCTTTGCACTTCTGTGATCTTCCTCAGCTTTTCTGAGTTGTGATATCCAAGTAAATTTAAATTCCAAGATGGATTTGAGTCTATACAGGAACAAAGTGACTTATGCTACCCCTAGATGCAGCTATCCTGACTCATTCTGTCCCCAGATAGCACACAAAATGAAATAGTCTCTTGGGAAATGACACATGGACTTTTGGTCTTAATGCAGTGTTCAGAAACTTGGTTTTGTGACTCACCTCACAAGTAAACCCACCGAGAATGAGTTTACATATAACAGGTTAAATATATACCAATCTCATGCTGCTTGGCAACCCAGTACATAGCAAACTGAAAGAAGACCCTTTCTAAGAAGAAAGAGAAAACTGCTGCTTCATTCAAGCAGCCCAGCGACTTTGAAAAAGATTTCCACGTGTAACCAGATAACATCATTAAAATTATTTTCTCCTGTCCCCAGAACCAAGATCTACATGTAGATAATTCTATTGGAAAGCACCAAGAGATCCATAGCTAGAAGCACTTTCATGAACCAGATGCATCAGCTACTAGTTTGCCAGGTTATGGAAAAAAAAAAGTCTCTTACCCAGAGGCTGATGGCCCCACCTGAATTCAACATTTGCTCAATTCTCAAAGATAACACTGATTGGAAAGATAAATGTTTTGTTAAACAGACTACTTACTCTTTTGCCTGGTTCTCCTTGCTCACCTTTTTCACCTTTTACACCACCGGGAAGACCCTGGACACACAAACATCATCTTAAACTGAGCCCACAAGCCAGAGTAGAATGAATTTACAGTTCTGATACAGATGTAACAAAAAAAGAACTAAAAGAGGACTACTCACAGGAGGGCCTTGTGGCCCAGGAAGTCCTGGTGGGCCTGGATCACCTGGAATACCCTGTCAAGCATGGGGAAAGAAAAAGAGGATTAAAGCTTCCATCACTCCCTAGTAGCTCAGTTGATTGGGTTTTTTTTTTAGAGAATCTTTTTTTGCTGTCATTTAGATTTCCAAGTATATTGAACAGTAAAGGATCATATTTATTCTTTCTTTGTGTAGAACTTCAAGCACATCTATAAATTTTATTAACTGGTCATCCTGTTTATTTAGATGATTCACTCCACTAAGGCACAACTGCCTCCTACGTGCACTGCAGCAGCTGCTTTGGTGGCCTGCAGCTGCTATACAATAATAAAGAGAAGGAAGAAAAAAAGGAAAGAAAGAAAGAACAAATGCCAGATCCTGCTGAAATTACAAGAGCAATAGTCATTAGGTGTCTGGTAATTGCTGAAGTTGTGAGGCCATCAGGATCAATAGTATGTTCATCAGAAGTGTCATAGGATCACTGTGTTAAAAAGTTAGGGTTTCTATTTTGTCTTGTTACACCTTTGTACGAGTTCTCAAATCTCTTCGCCATTAACTTAAAAATAAGTTACAGGGTATTGAAGCCACAAAAGGTTTCTATGTAGAATTTCTGTTATTTTATTGGAGGCCTCCCAGACTTCTACAAGCCCATCTATATGCTTGATTTTTCAGTCAGAGATCACAGGTGGATGTACACATCAGAACTTCATGTGTATTTCACAAAAAAATAAGTGCAACATTGAAATTTTTTTACTGATTGTATACTACCAAGAATACCCTTTGTTGAAATAAAAACAAATTTTTAAACTTTGAAAACATTGTTGATGTTGGTCAAAGGCAATGTACTCAGACTGTGTTTGTAAGTCCTAGTGCTTTAAAAGGAATGTAGTTGGAATGCTTTTATTTTGTACATTTATATAACTTAATGCCAGTATAATTAGTCCTTCAGCAATCCTTGATGACAGAGGCAAATTACTCTGACCCTAATAAAGCCAGATGAATTTTTGCCTCAACTACAGTGTGGTCAAAATGTCACCTTGTGTTTTCTTAGAACTATAAAACCACATAGTGCTGCTCTTTACCTTCTGTCCTACCATCCGGTAAAACAGAGGCAAAACTAGATACTGAGACCTTTCTAGGATGATTGTGCATTGCAAACGTACACCAGTGGATGGCTCTAAGTAATGCCTTAGTGGTGCCTATGGTTCTTCCAAAAGGGAGGGTAACAAATGGTTTTGATCAAGATGAAGGGCAGAACTGTCCTACAACCTGCCAAAATACTGCTTCATACCAAAGCTTTATTATCTGACACATTTCCCAAGATGAAAAGGTGGAACGGAAACTAATAGTTTAAAACTCAGTGTCCTGGGTTCAGCTGGGATAGAGTTAATTTTCACAGGGACCTGGGAGGGGGCATAGCCGGGGCAGCTGACCTGA
>JANZLQ010000040.1:4689057-4713883 GCA_026212715.1 Elanus axillaris
CTGGTTCTCCTCCCCATCCCACCGGAGGGGGGGGGGCGGGGGGAGTGAGCGAACGGCTGCGTGGTCCTTTGTTACCGTTACCGGCTGGGCTGAAACCACGACACTCAGTTACCACAGTGATATTTGCAAAATAACCAGAGCATAAAAACAATCATTCACCACTCTTGCCTCAAAATATCTACCTCAACTCTTCTATTACTCAGAATATTACTGAGAATACCACAAAAACTTCAAAGAAAGCATGAAATCCAGGCACTCATGATCCTGCTGGTGCTGCTCAGACTGTCTATGACTGGCACCCAGAATCAAACGGTACTGTGAAATATTCCCCAGCGCAGAAGAAAGGAAAAACTATAATAACTTTAAAAATAGCAACTCTCCCAATGACTTCTTGGCATGTATGGGTGGGAAGGATCCATACAAATCAAACCAACAGTTTGAGCTTACTGTCATAATATGGCTTGCTATTTACTTTAGAGAGGCCAGAACAGGAAATGCACTGTATTCAGACCACAAGGAAGAAAGACCTTGGGGCATCACTAATGAAAAAAAAAAAAAAGGAGGGGGAGGGGAGGAAAGAAAAAAAAAAGAAATTGAGTTAAAATTTTTGAAAGACTTATTCACAATGGATGACATAGCTTGTTAATTAATGGGAATCTGAATCCCCAGACAGCTTTGAAATTCACAGTCCGGGTGTTCCAAGGAATAGTATTTTAACTGCTTTTACTGTTTCTATGAACTTCCTTTAAGAGAGTTTCTTAAGAATAGTTATTTTACTAAGGGAAGTAACTGAGCTAATGTGACTGGCATGCCTTCTATTAAATGAAAAGTACTCAGGCCTGAAATATTCAGTACTTTGAGAAAAATAGTAGAACCTCTACAGTAAGCAAGATGTGAGTATATATAAGCCAAACCAATAGAGGCTGCGGCTTGATCACATGCTCATTGCAGATGGATATAGTTTCCCACTCACCTGATCTCCTTTCTGAAACTCAACGTCATTTGGTCTCTTCTGTTCTCCAATTTGTCCTGGTGGCCCTGGAGGTCCCTGAAGACCTTGTTCACCCTAATGTGCAAGAAGATGGCAGTTAGTTACAGGCAATACAAGCCAAAATAGCATGCATAAGTATTTTGAAAGTAATAAGCGAAAATATCATCATGATCACCTACTCACTTTTTCACCTTTGGGTCCTTGGAAATTCAAACCCATATTACCCTGCAAAAAGTATAACTCATCAGCCCTTAGACGTCACAAATGAACAGAAAGAAAAACAAAACAGTCCACCATCACCATCAGTGAGGGAAACAAAATACCTTAGGTCCTGGCAGCCCTGGTGGACCAGGAGGTCCCTATTAAAAAAGGAAACAAAAAAAAAGTCACTCCAAACACTCTACATGCCCCCTTGTGGAAAACAAAAAAGAACAATGTTGCTACTTTGACTCCTGTGCATTATACCAATGTTGACAAGGCACCTGGCCTTCCTCAGAGAGCTCTTCCTTATGCCATTCAAGTTCACAAATATGTGAGAAACTAGTTCTTCCTTTAAGTGAGAATGTCAGATAAAATCCAACAGTCAGGTATTAAACATTAAAGAAAGAATCATTCTGATCTAAATAAGCTAAATCTTGTCCCTCAGGTTTCACACAAATAAGTAGCCTGCACAAAGATTCAGCCTGATTTAAAGCAGAAAGAAGTCTGGGAACAGGCTGTTTCAAACGTATCACATTTAAATGTACACAGTAGCAGCTCCAGGGTGAACTGGATGCATGGCTGCTGTTGTCTTCATACCAAGTCTTGACTACAAAGATCTCTGAAATTTACTGACCTGCCTCTGAGAATATGAAACAAAGACGTAACTGACCCATTAAAAACTGTATGGGTAACAGGTTAAAGAAACTTACCGTCAAACCTGGGGGCCCTGGAGGGCCAACTGGACCTGGTATTCCCATGGAGCCAGGTGGGCCCTGTTGAGAAAGTGGAGGATGCTATGAGAGAGGCACCTTTTTATGAAAAAAAAACCCAGCAGGACCCTCAAGGTCAAAAAAACCCAACAGCTGGCACACCATACACATCAAATCAAAGTAGCTGACCACTAACCTACCAATCTGTCCTTGTGGAAAGGCCTAATGGAGTGTACATCATGTTAGAAGTGTTCTGCTCTGAACATCAATATCTCTCTTTGGCTTGGATAAGGGAATGTTTTTTTGTTTGTTTTGAACTACTTTTGCGATTTCTTTCTCTTCATGCACTGAGAGAGAACAACAAAACACTTTGTATTTGTGATTCTTCCCAGCCAGAAACAGACAATAGGGAAGCACAGATCAGAGGAACAGAAATGCTAACAGGCTCAGTCTGGTCAGAATAGCCTGGGGCTTGCCTCTCTGTACCAGGAAATGGGAGTCTCTGGCTTCTGTCCAGTCCAGGCCGATAGACTCATTTTCTGCTCCCCTTGTTCTTCCACTAAAGCAATGAATGGCTCAGTGGGGAAGCACATGGCCTGGAGTCACTAGCTGTTTTCACAGATGACTGCTGGGAGAACAGAAAGCTGTTCAGGAGGTGCAACATGAGGAGAACAGCTGAGACAGTACCCTCTCTTCCCACCATGCAAAACAGTGGCTACAGCCCAGAAAGGCAGATGTTACTTTGCTTTACCTCAGGGTGAAAGGAAGGGAACTCCACAACTGATACAGAGAATGTCTAGGAAGGGGGAACAGGCAGGGGAAACAGAGAAGCAAGTCAGTAACTGTGAGTACCGTTGTCTTCTGGATACCACTTTCCTGACCAGGGGACCTTTCTGGCCTCTGTGGGTCACCCTATTAAGAGCAATATGGAAGCACTTAACTTTCCCTCAAGCCATAATCCAGGGGTACATTAAATGCGAGCCCTGCTTCTCCACATAAATACAGGGATCCCCTAGCACCAAACATTCTAATTGTGCTGTAATGCAAATACTTATCATGTTATCTTTTTGGCAGAACACAGCCTAATAGTACTTTACAGAACTTACAGGTATCCCTGGAAGACCTGGAAATCCTGGGTCACCCTTCTCTCCTGGCAGCAAGGATGTAATTATTTCACCTGCTTCACCCTAATAGAGAAAGAACCGACTTCAATTAATAGCACATTTTACAATTCTTTATCACCATTCTGACTTCAAAGGACACATAGTGGCTCTTAAGACTCTGAGAGACTCAGAGTTATGCTATACCCTAGCAGTACTCTGTAATATAAGTACTAGATTCTTCAAGAATAGCTCTTTTTAGGAGAGATGAGAATTCTTTAAATGGCTAAACTACCAACTATTAAAAGCTCTCTTTTTATATGTACAAATATATCAGCATTGATTTAAATTCCAAAAGATCAGAGGATTAGAATACAAACGCTTCACAAAAGAAAGAAACATTCTAGCTCCATGTGAAAGCAGTGGATAGGACACAACAGAAAAAAAGGGCATTCAGCTTTTTCCAATGTCCCACCTCCTGCAATTAATGGCGAGTATGCTGCTATAATAGTGATGCTTCTTGTTCTATACTGAAGTACAGTTTCTTACTGATTTCAAGGAATATCTTTGTTTTAAAAGTATATGTTCTGATCAGCTTGCCTTTTAATATCTTTAAAACAATTGGGAAGAAAAGGACCTGAGAAAAACAATTCAGTTTAATAGTCACAATTTCCCAGTACCTCTGTTATGCTGTCCTCTCAGGAATTTATTGGAATAATTCTGTGGGTCAAGTTTCCTTTCAAATGCATTTGAACCAAAACTGATGTTTTGGCCCATGCTCAAATAGGTCAAGGATACAAGAAAAAAATCATTAAAAAATAAAATGGATCCTTAAGGTCCAAAATCAGATTATGAGACTATTTACATTAGGAGAAAAAGCCATCTATGCGGTAATCTATACAGTAGAAAGCATTTTCAAATGTTTTCAAAAGGAACATAAGATGTTGCACTATCCTCTTCTCTGGATATTTTAAGTTATTACTGCTTAGTCTCTAGTAGTGTTCTTAAGCATGCACAGGTAGACTCCTTGGTGTTCGTAGGCATTTTGCCAGCTTGGTGCCTCACAACACAGACACTGTCCCTTACTCTTCCAGGGAAACCAGCTTCATAAAACTGTCTGCTACTTCTGGAAGTAGTTACGTTAGTTGCACTGGAGTGGCCTAGAAACCCTAAGCTTTCTGCAGAACGTCACTCAAAATTCCAGTGGTTGCACATGGTCTTGCATAAAAGCAAGCAGGTTACTTATGCCAGATCACACTGTATACCCATGCCTGGTTACTACTTTGATGTGTGAGTACAGAACACTTACCTTCATACCTGGCAGACCAGGGGGTCCCTTTGTTTAAAAGAAAAAATAAAAGAAAGATCATTAGAAATAAATAATTGGTGTGTTATTTGTAAACCACTAATCAGATCTACATCATGAGGCAAGCATTAAAGATAATCTAAAAAAAGATATGAAACAGGAGAAAATAATTTTTTTGTCACCTTTACAATCAAATGGAAAAATTGGAGAAGTACTTCCACGGTAAATGTTGAGCATTAAAGGAACTACATTTCCATTTCCTAGCAATTTGTTTCTTTATTGCCTCCTATTATCCACCCTGTCTACTACATTTCTTTCTGTTTGTACTTTGGTTCTGACAGTCAGTTTGCTGTACCTCCTTGTGTTTTATAATGAAAACACCCTACATTGGCTCTTTTTTCTTCCCCATTAATCACCAGTAAGACTCTTCAGATGTACCAGATGACAGTATCAAGTTCTTACTTCTGACACATATGCATGTATTTGTATTTTTCTGCACGTGGCAAAGCATCTCAGCATGTGAGAATTCAAAGGGCTTTTTATTAGCTTTACCACCGCATGCAGCAGAAAAGCTCACTTTTACTGGACATCTAAGATATTCTGATTAACCATAAAAAATGTAATACGTTCTTATTTATTAAAAGAACAACTGCAAAAAGAGGCTGATATTTGTCTGATCTTTCACAGATCTAAGTAGAAGTCTTTCAGTGGATTACAGGTAGCTGATCCAGAAATCTTTTACTTACAGGAGGCCCTTGTAAACCAGGAAAACCTGGACTGCCTGGGAATCCACGCTCTCCCTTAGGGATGAAGAAAATGATTAGCCAAAACCAAACCAAAACAAAAACAGATAAACAAATTTTGGCTGAAAAGTCCAGTTTCATTGTTAGCTTATGACTCCAGAGTAGCAAATTGTATTGCAACAAGCTATAGGATAAACAATTTGTTAAATCACTCAACTGATTGAAACAGAACTTTCCACATTCAGATATTTCCACATAATTCTACACAAAGTACTACACTACAAAGGTGGAAAACACACATAGTGCTCTAGAAGAACAACTTCTCTTACAGAAAGACCATAACATGAAGCTAAGTACCATGTTAGAATGATATCCTTCCAACAAGGATACCAAATCAATATTTTCAATGCAATATTATTAAAAATTAATAACTAAAAAGTCCCACTGTTAGGTAATGAGTTTTTCTTGGTAGCAAGAGTCTACTGCAAAGATGAGATGCAGTATATGATCTAATTATCAGACACTCCTCTCAGCTGTTAGCCATAAAATTAAGTTAGCCATAATTAAGTTAGCTGTTAGCCATAAAATTAACTACATTGGCTGCAGAGTATAAATGTTGCATCTTGGTGCTGGCAATTTCTGGCAAAAGCTTCTGCTTTAAGTATCAGACCATGACCCCTTCTCCCAGGTATGTGTGTAAGTCTGAATTGTCCCAGAATTACCTGTACAACTTAGTAACAGCAAGCACTGCTGCACATAATCAACTAAACCTATTGGCTACAGCCAGGAGAACAAGAGCTCTTTGCCATATTATTGTTGCAATGTTAAGAATTTTAAAGGGATTCCACCTTTGTTCCATTGCATCCTGGGATACCCTGAGGTCCTGGTGGCCCGTCTTGTCCTGGTAATCCCTTTAAAGTGGAAAAGAGAAAAGAAGAGTTAGCTTGTAGAATGCACTTCTGGGCCTGAAAGACAGAAGTGAACAGATTCATATCTATACAGCTCATTCCTACTCACAGGAAGTCCTGGTGTTCCTGGAAATCCTGGAAGTCCTGGTGGTCCCTAGAAGAAAATTAACCGTATATTTTTTTAAACAGTATGGTACCAATGGATGTGCAAAGGGATTTACCAATATTTTACTAAATGTAGCCTATGTATAAATGTGCGTATATAAGTGAAGAAAAACAAACATCTGAATCACCTGTAAAAAAAGAATGCCATGCTGGACAGCCATCAAGGTTCTTACCCTTCTTTCAGGGAAATACCCACAAAAACATAGGGAAGACAATGCAGAACGGCTAAAGTAATAGAATGTAGCTATATGGAGAAAACAAATGAACACTCATGGTGTGGAAAATGGATATGTCCCAGTGAAGTCACAGATGCATCAATTGTCACCAGCTGAGGGGTCTGACAAAAAGAAAAAGCAAAGGCACAAAACCTAAAGGATTTCCAGACAAATCAACCCCTCCCGTATCAACCTTACATATACTGTGTCTACTTCAGAATAAATTGAACCAAAGTTACTGGTGCTTGTTTAGGTCCTGTATAGCAAAACAGATCAAATAATTATTTGGGCTACTCTCCCTAATGAGTTTATGAAAGAAATATTAGCAATACATAAGATTGTATTATTTATGCAATCTTACATTACTTATAAAAAGTAATACAACCTTTTGTAGCTGGTAGATAAGTTACTGTTCAGATTTAAGTTAATCCCCATCCCATAAATTACCACTTTTGTGAGGACCCACTCAATGCCTGGCAGTCTTTATCCATAATTCCAATATATCACCCTAAATCTACACCAATACTTACTCTGATTCCTTTGGGTCCAATAGGCCCTGGAAGTCCATCATCACCCTAAAAAAAACCAACAAACAAACAAACAAAACCACACTCAGGTTTGCAGTCTGCCTTTCTATTAAACCATAAGCATGATAAAATTTCTTCTACATGTTTATAGTAAGTGGAGTAAAAGTTAAATTAGCTGTCATTTCCTGAGTAAAAGAGTTCAAAATTTTTTTTGGGGCGTTGGACTTTGAATGGAAAAGTATTTGTTACAGTTGATAAACCATGACTTACAGGAAGTGGTTTTTTTTAAAAATCAAAGCTCTTTTACAGGTGCTTATAAGCAGACACCTGTCATGTTTTCATCAAATATCCTACAGTGACCTCTTGTGGGCAAAACAAGACATACAAGATTAAATATGAATGATACTGTACCCTTACTATTTTGTATTACAATAATGCAGAACTTCATACCAAAATCTTGAGAAGAAAAGGCATTTATAGAATAAAAAGATAATCAAAGTTTCTAGTCCAAGACCCCTGTTGTTTCACTCTTGTTATACCAAATTAATCTTTTCTTTTAGTGTAGACTTTCATTTTTTTCTTATCACCTACCTATTTTTTTTTCTTTGCTTCTTTTTGATGTGCTCCTGTTAGTTTAGACTGTGAGCATTTGCAAAAGAAATGGCAGATCCTGGATAATCTTGTGTCTATTAAACATATATGCATTCAGTAGAAGGCTTTTAAAGATTTTAATGCTATATTACACCCTCTGAGGGTAATGATATAATTCACTAGCAAATAAAAATAAACTGAAACTCTCCAGGGAAAGAAAGAAGCATTCCTTAGTTGTCTGTGCATGAGTTCAATGAGGCCTTCATTTGCATTGCCCCACCTAAAAGCAGCCCAGGAATGCCACCAGGTGCAAACAACAGTTTACCTATGTGGTGGGACCCCTCTGGGCAACTGACAGCCAAACACCACTCTTATCAGTAAACTAAGGGATGGGGTGCATTATTGCAAGGACTAATAAACCTACATTACAGCACCTTGCCAAACCTGTTCTTTAACCTTAGACTGCAGTACCTAGTGAAAGGATACAACTGTGCATGTAGTATTTGCAAGCACGTGGGTAGGTGAAGAATAGGAAACTTGGAGCAATCTTTTTCCTCTGCTCACTATTCAAACCAAACAAAAAAAATTATGCCATATCCCAACATCAGAAGATTTTGACTACTAAGTCAATGATAATCAGGTGTTCTGGAATGATTTAGGATCAGCACTACAAGCAAGCTAACACTACCTAGCATTTTCATGCTACTCAGGTGAATTGGGACTTACCTTCAAGCCTCTTGGACCAGGTGGTCCTTCCGGTCCTGGAAATCCAGGCAAACCTGGCTGTCCTTCCAAGCCTGGGAATCCCCTTTCACCCTACAAAAAGAACAGGTGGTGGTAGAGGTGTATTGCAACAAAAGCACAAGCTATAATAGAAAATTCAGAAAACACATTATCTTTCTGGTTTTCTGTAGGAAGTCATGATACAGACAAACTAACACTGTGATTAAACATCTCACCTGCATAGCTACAGAAATTCCTGAACATATGCATACATTACCTTTAATTACACCACTTAAACAGGTTTCATAGGATATTTATTTACTATTTAAGCCACTTATTTACCAAAATAATTCAACCATCTGTTTCTCCTGTGCTGCTTAAAACTCTCCCCCCCTTCCTATAAAAACATAGCTTTATTAGTTACAGAGTCTTTCCTGAAAACTCACCTCTGCTGCAATACCTATAAAAACTCTCAGAATGGTATAGATTTTGCTGCTATACTGTGACTTTATTATTTCACAGTTGCAAGACTGTAATTTGTAATATAAAAGCAACTAAGATCTTGGTCATGCACTGTAGGCTAAACACTGTACAAATACAGAACATAAACAGGGTTCCAGCCCAAAGTGCTTACAATCTAAATCAAGGGAGACAGACACATGACAGGGAAGAAATAAGGTTTCTTATTCTTTATCTAGTCACCTCCTGCTAAAATTGTAAGCTCTCAAGCAAGAACTGTATTTTGCTAAATATTTATGCAATGTTTAGCCATGATAGCCCATCAGTAGTGTAACAAATACCATATACCACCATATGCTGCCCTCTAACTTGTTAGTGTAAGTTAATGTCACTTACCTGCAGTTTCAGAGTATGCATAGCTGCAAATTCATAAAATACTTACTTTTATTCCTTGTATGTCATAAATTCACAAAAATCAGTAAATATTAAAGTTTCAGTTGGAGCAGAAAAGTTAGGAAAGACTAGAATTAATAAACCTTTTTGTGCATATATATATATTATGGTACGCTTTTCAACTATGTAAACAGATATTTCCTACAGTTGTTACATTAAACAGTATATATAACTGCTTATGAAACAGGCAGTTGTTCAGCATTATTCCTTATTGATCAGATAGGTTTGGTTTGGTTGGTAGGTTTGGTTCCTGTCTGCAAAAAACTTCTGTTTATTTACCCCAATTATTTTTTCACAACCACAGGAACTGCCGAAGAAATATTCCACCCTAACAAGCACCTTAATCACTAGGTTAGAGTTGTACAGGCTTTTGCACATTCTCTTTAAACCAATTCATCCTGAATTTTTATTTTCTTGTGCCGCTTCAGCAAGAATGCAAGTAGCTCCCATATCTCTTCTCTGGCAGTCTACCAGCTATGGCACTCTTTAGGAACTTGTGAGGTCCTGCCTAGCTCTCCTCAGCCAGGTGAAAAAACAGAACCATCAATCTCACATCTTCAAGAAGATAGCAGCAGAGAATTGAAGACTGGGGACTGCAAGCAGACAGAAGCATCTAACTACAGCCTTGAGCACAATATGCAAAAAGCAATATTAAAGCTTTGCTCATCTCCTCTTTATTTTCCATAAAGCTGTATGCTGAGCATGACAGCAGTATTAAGTCTCATTCTTAAATCCTAATTTTCTCACTGTACTGCTTAGGTAGGTGCTTTGTATTCCACTGTGGGGGGCAGGAACTTAGAAATTGCATTCAAAACATTTACAAGATGCTGAGCTCTCACAAAAATTTTCATAGAAAGGAGCAGAGCTTCTCTTCCTGCCTTCTTTTCCAGTACTTGCTATACTGCTTTCTTAGAAACATAACAGGAAAACCTTTTGGATGAGAGATTAAAGGCTATGCGTAAGCAAGAGCTGCAACCTCACAGAGGAAACAGCTAAGCTGTACTTGGTCCCACCTCTACAGTGAGACTCAGAAGGATTCCTTGGATAGGAATGGACAGCTCATTAACTGGTCTGCTAAGTTGGTTTCCTATTAATTAAAATGTAAACATACTCCTCTTTTACTGTAGGTCACATGTTGCTTTCTTATACAGGATAGACATCTTTTCTCCCCTGTGGAAATGCTGAAATTGCATCATAAATTGAAGCTAGCTTAAGTTTGACAGTCAGGGTCCAGACCGTCTTTTTGCACACAAAGTGCCAGGCTACGGTTTCGCATGGAGCTATACAGCTGGCGTGCTACCTCATCTGAAAAGCAAGACTGTGGAGGAGTGTTATTGTCTCAGACCAGGGTATGAAAGGGCTAGTGTGTCCCTGAAGGAGACAAAATGAGGAATTTGGGAGTGCCAGATAAGGAAAATATTAGACAGAGCCAGACTTTGGAGCAAGCTCTGGCAAGAACTTTGTTTGCATGCTAAGGAAACACACCTGTGTACAAGAGGCATGTCAGATGTGTCAGGTGCTAGCTAGACTACACAATGGCTACTACTAATCTCAACTTGGTCACATGTCTTCACAGTTTTGTTAGAGAAAGTAACATCTGCAAATGTTACTAGAACAGACTTTTAGCAGAGGCTTGGCCTTGTGTGTCATCTAAGGTTAAAGAACTGTTCTCTAAAATGCAACTACTCTGAGGTGTCCAGTCTAAGCAGTAACAGAACAGGGAAGCCAAGGCCTTTAAAGTGAAGCCAAACAGTTAAGCAAGAGAAACAACAAGAGGCAACAGATGATGCTAGTAAACTGCACTATTGAAACTCTGAAATGAGTTCCAAGCCCACTTTGAAAGTGAGCAGCAACAATGACAGCCTTGCATGAAGAAACTGTTGCCAGGGCAACTCCTGTGGAGTTTACCAGCAAATCACCCCCAAGAACGAACAGATGAAGGACTATGCTTGGGGACAGCTGAGGGATTACACCAGACACTTCCTGAGGGAAGTGTATCAGACTAATTGCAGAGAAAATAGCTGCACTATAATCACTATTTTTGATAAAAAAATTGGTTGGAGAAAGAAATGTGGGCAAGTTGGGTAGGCAGAGAAACTAAGCTGATCCAGCTCTCTGGAATACAGATGATGTTGGGGGGGACTTTTTTTATTATCTTCTACTTCAAGAATGAACAGACGGGTTCCGTAAGTGAGAACAGTTTTCAGACATTGCTTCTGCCTCCAGACTTTTCCTATTTAACTCCTTGCACATATGATACTGTTTTCATGAAGATTCAAATGCTACAAATTTGCCAGGAAAAACTTCCTGCTGCCTTGCAAGTACATCTTGAAACTGAAAAGATACGTATTTTCTTATAGGTGCAAAACCTGACAGTTACTAGCCAGTTTCACTTGCCCAGAAGGAACTGAGGAAATGTGGATACTTTGTTTCAGACTAGAAGCTACTAAAGAGAAACATAAATAGGAAAGGTTTAGGTCAACTCAAGATCTCATCTTCCACTCCTGAAAGTACAGGGTTGTTTCCATAGCAGAATAAAGATGCATCAGCTATAAACCATCATTTCCTTGGGGAATGGGCAACGAGTCAGATTCTGATCTCATTTAGTGGTAAATCCAGAGTAGCTGGCAAAGCAATTGCCCTCAATCAGCTACACAGATGTGGCAAAACTGTTGGCTTATAAGCTTGAATATGATTGTTGCTTGGGGGACAGAAGAAAAAAAAAAAGTTGGGAAAAACTCTAAAATTATGCTTGAAGCTGCAGCAAGATATAGTCAATTAAACAGGGACAAAGAAAAATTTGGCATAGTTCCATATACTCTCATAATAGATTACAGGCATTTAAGAAATCAGAGGTAGATGCAGTTTTAAAGCATTGCAAGTAATTTACATTTGTAGAATTTCTTTCTGAAACCTAAATATTTATAAATAGACATTATGGGGAAAGAAACCAGGATATTTATTTACACAGATGTGGTACACTTGTGGAAAGAAAAGACTTTAAAAAAAAAAGGAGCAAAAAATATTCAGGAAAGCAGTAGTTGGACAGCCCATTTCAATGCCTAAATACATGTAAGACCCTGGCTGTAACATTTGGCAATAGAGGCACATACTTGCTTCCTGCCCTTGCTATGAAAACAGTGAGCATCATAATGAGCCTAAAGACAGTTAACTATGGGTGGCTACTTAAAACTAAATTCACATACAAATGTCTGTAGTAATGTTAAAAGACGTACAACATGGAAGAAGTGATGCAACAGACAGCCATATTATTCTCTCCCTTTCTAAACAATAGGGAGAAAATAACAGCTGCCTCAGATTCTAATACTAGTCAAAATAAATTCTTCCTCAACTCGAAGAACACTGATGAACTTAAAAGAATTAGAACTATACTATCTAATCAAGACCTCATTTAAAACAATCACACCAAGCAGCCACAAACAGTAGTGTTAAAGATGTAGTTTAATGCAATAAAGAAATCCCCTCTGACATGACCTGTATTCTTCAAAATACATCAAATTTCTTCAGAATATCATCTATGACTTGTTTTATAAAATGAAACAGTCAAGGTTTAATGGTCAGTGGTCACTTGCCAGGGTTGTAAACCTTTCAGAATACAGGGCCATATTAGTGCAGTTCAGGCAAATATTTATGAAGCACAGACACCAATCATGTAACTGTTCTTGACAAAGTAATTACTATCTCAGAAATTTTAACTATTTCTTAGCAATTTGTATCCAACAATGAAAAGAAAAGCTGAGCTTGGGTCACATCTGTACTAAATTTTACTGTGACAAAGGCAGAAGGAAATAGGGATTTTGAGTACATATACTGATAATTTTCTTCTGAGACTCAGAGCTCCAACAATATACATCCAAAGAGTCCAAGAATGAGAGATTCTTCCGTTGTAAGGGGTATGGATTTCTTGTATTTGCATACAAAGGCAAAGTATATGAAAAGCCTTCAGGGATCAGATATCACAAGCTGTTCTTGCCAAACTCCCAGGCACCAAGCTTGTATGAGATCATATATTCGGAACTTACAATCCATTTGAGTCTTTGGACTTGCACCCCCTACACTGTGACCAACAAACCCAGTAAACTCAGCACCTTCTGAAGTTCTCCTTCAAAAGGCCATGGACTAACAATAAGTAATAACTAAAGAATAGCTTCTTAATCAATTTAACTTAATCTGAATGGGTAGAACCCAATAGTCCTACTCATCAAAAATAGCATAATGTATTTGCAGTTATTTTGAGGGGGAACTGCATCTTAGGTGCTGTGAAAAACATGGTGCTTCCCACCTTAAGCCACACATTTCCATCACAGCCACACAAATAGTTGTGTTGCAACATAACTTGCATGAAGGAACTGACCAGGTTGAAAACTAACCTAGTTTACAAAGAAACTTATTTTCAGTGAGATCAGTTTACTGACAGCTCTGAACATGGCCACACAAGCTCCAGAGAAGGAATTGGAATACCTAGCTAAGGGAAAGTATGAAAGCCTAGGTATTCCAATACCACTTTAAAGCAAAACCACAGTAGTCTTGGGGTACATGCCCTCTTAGTGACTATTATGCATGCAGCTTGCTTGCTGTAGCCCTTCGCCCTCAGTCTTCATCAGCTGGAGCAGCTGAGATTCAGCACCACCCCTCTCCTCCTCCCCAGTCTCTGTAGAGCTGATCTTATCAGCATCTTTGGATTTTGTTTTCAGCTGAGGTAAAACCAGCCCAATAAACTACAAGTCTTACTGGTTTATCTTAGAAATTGCTCCATGCGCAATGTCTGCTGTGTTTATTTATTTAGCTTGCTTTTGCTCATGAGCTAGCTTTTAAGCATTAAAGCAGGTTAATCTCAAAAGGGCCGAGCAATATTTAAAACCCAATCATAATCCAGTTCCTTAAGTGAAAAGCAATTATACACTTCTCTTCCAGTTGAAAAGTGAGAACAATTCTTACAAGCACCTGTATGTAGCGCCTTAATCATTTACTTCAGTTTTAATATTCTTACCAGATCCAGTTCACTACTGAGCAGCTTACTGTAAGTAACAGCACACTGGCTCCAAGCTGCAATCAATTTTTACTGACTTCTCCAGTAAATTCCTCCTATTTCTTCATTATACCATTTTAGACATATTTGAATTTTACCCTACCATTTTATATTTAAGTTTAGTAAGGTGGGCCTGAGCAGAGGAAGAAAACTTTAGTGCACCAATTTTTGTCAGCTATGGTACTATGGACTTCTAAAAAAAAACCAAAAAACTTACAGTGCTTTGATTCTCCAACAGATAACATACTACTGATGCTATAAAGGGCTCAAGGCAGAGGCAGAGTTAAACAAGAATCACTGGCAGTGTGGAAGCTGTTAAATAAGAGCTGTGGCTCTCCAAGGCAAGACAAGAAAATAGTTTTCCTATTTGTTACAGTTCAATTTGTATTACTTTACCTGATCTGTTAAAATTTGGATATCCTGAAGGGAATGCTAGGATGCTTAGGAAGAAGGCTACTTTTGAGTCTCAAAAGGAATGCATTAGGCTCTGCTAAACTGAACAAAGCAGCACTTCTTAGTTGACTTAATACAAGTGGACAGCGACTTGGATGCAGATGCTGGTTTCAGGCCAGAAGTAAAACACAGTGGAACAGAAGCACAGGGCTCAGCTGAGTGCATTTGACAAAGCTTTTCCTGTCTTCCCAGTACAGAACTAGGTTCCATATGCCTGACTTGCAGTTGTTCTACAAGCACCTTGTCACACTCTCAATGGGAAAATCAAAGAGGGAGATTATTTAAACAGCTCCTTGTCTAATGCTCTTCATACACCAATTAGGCAAGGAGCTATAGAGTTTGACTCCTGGTTCAGAGGTCACTGGAAAAGGAAGTAGAAACACCATGTCAAGTGTCAAATACAAAGCAAAAGCCTGAAACTTGTTGTAGCAGCAGTTTACACTCTGCTGGAACAAAGATGGTATTTGCAAGAAAGCTGAGTTGAAGATAGTATCAGGTTTGGAAGCTTACATCAAATGTGTAAGTAAGTGATATACTGTGATGGATCAACCTAGTCATCTTAACATAGCTCCTGAAGTCTTGTAGTAGTAAAAACCCAAAGAATTTGTAAGAGAAAGCATTATGGATGTCGGTGACAGAACTCTTGTGGTTCTCCAGAGCTGAACTGCTGAATCCATCACTGCATCAAATACAGAAGGCTTTATAATTATAGGGCAACTAACATAATGAGGTGTGTGCATGTATGATCAAAACCAGTTCCACTAGCAACACATCATACTTAAGAAATTTGGGCTTTGCTTTTCATTGTTCCTTTACATAATGTACATGATAGCCTGCAAGCTTCAGAAGGGCTGTCTAAAAAAACCCAACCAAACAACCACCCCACAGTAAAACCTCGGGCATGCCTCAGGATTATGCTCTGTTTACCTTGATTTAGGTGGAAAATGAATCAGAGTTCCCAGACTTCGAAGTGAATCTTCCATTCTAAGGATGGAAACTTGACTTAGATCTACCAGTTTAATAAGTAGGAGTCTCAGACACACCCCCTTTCTAAGAGGGTTCAGACATAAAAAAAAAAAACCCACAACCAAAAAAAGTAAAATAGTCTTGCCATAGGTGAAGCTCTGTTTTCTTTTGTGTGGTTTTTGTTTTTGTTTTTTTTTTTTTACATTTTATTAAAAGATTACGCTGATCAGTTTGCAGCCCCACAAGAATTTTCCAGGAAAATGCAGAAACATTATATAAATATTTGGTCTGATGTTATGCTTGTTTTACTGAAGACTTTATTTCCTTCCCCACTTTCTTTTCACAAAAGGTTATCAGGCTTCTCACTCTTCTGCTCAAGACTTGCTATAATTCACTCCAGAAAAGGCCAACAAAGGTTGGAAACTTAATGTGGAAGTGTTTCTCCTGTGCAGTTCTCATTAAAAATTGGCTAGGATAGTCTGGAGGTGTAAAACCAAAACCCACCATACATGACATTTGAGAGCTTGACCTTGAACAAGGCTCATATGCTCCATTTGTTGACTCTATTTGGTCAAAAAGCACGCCCTGACTCCAAACAAACAGTCCCAAGATATTCTTTACCAGAGAAAGGTGACTATCTCAGTTTCATTAAATGACTGGAATGAGTTGAGTGGGTCATGGTCCCTGCATGTGTAACAGTAATATAAAGAGAAAGCTGAATCCCTGGAGAAAATAATTACTTGATTTTACTTAGAAAGCCAGAAGATTTACTTCTAGGTTTTCCTCATCCACTCTAGCCAGTCAATACCCATTTGCTCACTGAATTCACAAAATAGCTGTGACTAGTTCAGAAAAAGGCCAACTTAGAACTACAGAGAGGTTCTCCAAAGTTGTACCTGCTATGATTGTATTGGGAATGTAAGCCTAATGCTTAAGTGCCTTCAAACTAAACCTGAAATAGTTCTGTAACTAGTATTGGCCAAACCAGATGTGTCCTACCTGCATTTGAAGATCCTGTAGGAACACATCAACCTGGTTCATATTTTGGCTAACTAAATGTAACTCAGCTTGCTATCAAGGGGATACTGTTCTTCACTAGGTATGTAAATTGGGAATATACTTGATGAACTAAAAGCAAAATGCCAAGGAATGACCTCATCTGTCTGTAGCTATCTGGATGGCAGGCGTGGCACCAAGAATTACTCTGAATTTTGGACGCCTGCCTTGTTTAACCTCAGCCAATAGTAAAATTCTGCATCAGCACATTATAGTGCCAATGCAGCGACCGATTATTTTTGCATTACTTTTGTTCATTTGAGGCTACACTTGTTTATGCAATGTCAAAAATCACCTCTGAAATCTGTCAAAAATTAATCTAGAGCACTAAAGGCCTTCTAGAATCTTGCTAGGATAGGGTGAGTGGTTTGATAAGACAGGCTTATCAAACTCTTTGTTATCAGTTCACTTCTTTAAGAAGACTCCAATATATCTCAAGCAAGCTGTTTACAAGACTAAGAGGGGAAGTGTTTCAGGCAGTCTCTCCCCCTTGCAGTAATCACACCCCATTCATTCCTTTTGACAACAGCTGTTACATGGGAACTATTTAACCACAATTAACTTACAACTAGGCTCCCACACTTGAGAAAAGGCTCAATTCAGACGAGTACTGAGCTGTGTATCTACATTGCATTGCAACTAAAAGAAATGCTGGGCTCCCACAGTTTCTTTCTATTTTACTATGATTTGTCTTTTCTGGTTTTTACTCCTACATAGCTGGAGAAATTTGTGCCATCATTCACCGTTCTTGAGAAAATAAAGATATGAAATTCTGTACACCATCAGATGGACTGGTTGGTCTGACTAAATACCTGAAGTTGTTACAACAGCTATGCTCTTTGGTGCATGCCCACACTACGGTCAAAGAAAATAAGACCCAAGCAAGAAACAAAAGCTGTCACCCATAAGCTTCAGTTATCTAAAGTTGGCATATGGCTCAGTGGTTTGTGTGTTGGCCTGTGATAAAAAAAATTTTAAATAAAATAAAATAAAATATTTACCTTTTCACCTTTTACTCCACTGCAATCACATTTGGATAAAGATGTACATCCATGGCAAGCCTTTAAAGACATAAGAAATAAAACTGGATGTTTTTAATCAGCATAAGACTATATGAAGTCTTTAATACTATTACAAAAGTTAGTCTAAAATGTAAGCTTACAGAGTTTGTCATCTAGCCATTATACATGCATTCAAAGCAGATACAGTTAAGTTCAATCATCTTTATTAATACCTATGCTTGTACATCAGTATATTACAGTTTCCTGGAAATTTTAGACTTTAAAATTTATGATTAAACACCATTTACTCTAGGGCAAGGTACAACACAACACCTATGGCCAAAGGGCCAGAACTTCAATAAAACAGGCTCTTCAGCACATGCCTTCACACTGAGAAGAGTCCAATTATGGTTCCCACCAGTAGATGTCAGGTTTTGCACAAAGAGTTTAACCAAGCCTGAAACTTAGGAGCATATTCGTGATAGTTATTGGAAAAGTACTTACTATACAATCAATTTTTCCCTCCACAGCTCAGTTATTGAGAAAAGGTTTTTAAACCCCCCTAGATTCCATCTAGCTGCATTCACACTCCATTAAAAAGCATGACAACTTGGTTACAGCAGTCTCGAGCATAAGGGGAGCGACAGCCATATATTAAGGGGTCAGAGGAGGGAGACACGGAAGTTGACTCACAAAGGAGATCCAAGTTAGTTAGGTAGCCTTTCCATACCACACTTCCTTAGTTTATATTCTTCCACCTCCACCCCAACATGGGATACTCATTAGTGGTCTGTGTTGATTTCAGAGATGAGCAGATATGTTTACAGAAGTGAGATTTCTAGAATAAATAATTTTTTTTAGTAGAATGCCTCTACATAATACATATGGTCATCGATTTTCAAACTTCTTTATAATTAAAAGACACGACCCACATTAGAAGATATGCTACCTGAAATACTTTAGGTTTTAACTTGTTCTGAGAACAGGTGCGGCATCGTATTAAAAAAATACTGCATATACTTTAAAAGTTTGAAAAGTTGAGTGTTTGGGGTCCTCCCCCCAGTAGTCTACAGACAACATTATGTACAAAGTTTCAATCAAGAAGGAAACCATTTGGTATGTCAGATCTAAAGTACACCCACACTTGAATTCTAGTCTTCGTTATCACAGAAGCATTTAAAGACATGACCCATCAACCTATCTGGCATTAGGAATGTTCTGGCTTTTAGCCTAAACACACTACCAAGCATCAGACTGAAAACACAGAAGTAGCTTAATTCACCTGGAGCTACACAAACCCAGGATCAACTAAAGTATCTTGTAGCAAAAGACAGAGGTTTAAGTACAGCAGTAGTGCTACATGACAAGACCAGGGCATCTCTCCAAATCTTCCATTTGGCAATTGTAATCAGTTTCTTGATTTGATGTATATGAAAACTCAAACTCTTAGTTAACAGGGATGTATTGAGCTATTTCCTGAAGTGAAATTGAACCTTATCAGCCAGTTCAGGTTTTCAAACATCAGACTGGACAAAGCCCTGAGTGACCTGGCCTGACCTCATAACTGACCTTGTTTGAAACAGGGCGTGTGGCTAGATGCCCTTCTGATGTCCTCCTTCAATGCAAGTTATCCTGTGAATTTGGTATCAGATCCTTTTCATTTTAAAAGTGGATTTTAAAAAAGCAAGTTCCTTGTGAACCAGTTTTAGGATTAATCTTGTTAACAAAGCTTTATTTAAAAGGGATTAAGCTTAGTTACATGCAATATTCCTTTGCCTCACAGTACAAGCTTAACACAAAGAAATAGCAAGTTACCTAGCACACTGTGGAGCAACGCTGGTTTCTTAATAACAAAGATAGCATAGCATGAGCTACATGAAAATCTTTGCTGCCTCCAAGAGGCAGGGGGAGGAAAAATAAAGTAAATCAGTAGTCATTTAAAACCACCAAAAGCTGTGCAGTGGTAAAACACACATAGGCTAAAATAACACACACATGGAAAGCATGATCAAAATCCTACACAGCAGGAGGAGTATTTATTCAGGTTATAGAACAGAAGAGACTCATCTTCCTCACAGCTTCCAGAGGATGTTTTTAATAGAAATTTCCTGAGTTTTCAGGTATAAGATAACTGCTGGGGTAAACAGGGAGAAAGGAAGCTGGAGGGGGAAAAAAGATGGTTTGAGATTATATTGCCCCTTCACAAAACAAGTTAGATGTACACAATTTTGTGAAGGTGAGTTTTTAGACAGTGAAACTCAAGAGTCTCTGCCCTTTGCTACTGTATCTCTACAGTAAAACCACAGAAAACTACATTGTTTTGCTATGATATTTGGTAGTGCTAACACATTTTCAGTGGTGATCCTGTCAGCATCAAGACTACACAAAAAAGATCCAATTAATAAAGAAAATGGAATAATGGAATAATTTGGTATGGAAGGAATCACTCAAAAGCGGGCAACTTAGGGCAGGTTGCACAGTTACCCAGTTGCATGTTGAGTTAACTACAGTGATGGAGATGCCACAGCCTTTCTAGGCCCTTGATCTGGTGTCTGACTACCTTCATGGTGAAGCTTTCCCCCTGCCAAAAAAATCTCACCAGAATTCCCTATGCTGCAAGTTGGATCCATTGTCTTTTACCCCATGCAGGGTGAGAGGAGCCTGGCTCCTCCTTTGCTACATCTTCCTAAGTAGCAAGAAGACAACCATAAGATTCACCTTCTCCCCTGAAGCCTTTTTCCCTAAAGTCCCAGCACTTCCACATAAACCCAGCCTCTCAACTCTGGGTGTCCCAAAATAAAGCAAAGAGAAAAGTGATCTTTAAGTCAGCTTGTTTAGAATCAGGGACTTACTTTTGCTGATTTTGAAAGAGCTGACAAAGAAGCACCTTTCCTGCATATACTGGCAGTAAATAATGGTGGACATGATGCTGAATGATAAAGTATATCCTTCCCAACTCTGTGGCTTTAAAAAAAAAAAAGAAGCTTTAAAGATGAGTCTAGATCTTCCTGTATAAAGTTTTGAATAAAGTACTTCTCTCCCTTATTATATTTGTAGTTTAAGGAAAAAAGTACATTGATTTAATCAATATAGTTGTTTGGTTTTTTTTAAAGCTATGACTGTCTTCCAAAGTAATTTATATATTCAGACTGGATTCCTTACACTTTGAACAGTCTCTCAACATATCAATTAGCCTGTCTTGAAGAGTCAGGTGTACTCACTGAACACTTTTTGACAGGTGGTTTTGGATATCCAGTTCAGATGCATTAGCTGCAGGAAGGGAACATGGTCTTTCCCAGACAGCAGTGAAGTGAAGCTGAGAGAAGTCTAATCCTGGGAAAATCTATTCACCCACAAGCTTATCAAGAAGTACTCCCTCAGCAGAGTCAGTTACCTTCCTGTGCAAGAGCTATATTTGGCAGATTGTGTTTCTTATTTGCATCAACTTGTATTCCCACCAATGTAAGATTTTTTTTTTTTAACTAAACAGTTTGAAGAGAAAGAGTCCTGAGGATTTATGCTATATCAAGATCAATTCCTGCCACTTGTGGGTCATATTGCAGTACAGCATAAAAAACAACATAAAGTAAAATGTGTTGGCACAGCAAAAAAACCCAAAAAACTTAATGACCTATTCTAACTGAAAACTTTCTTCTTGTTTAGACTTTTCAATAATCTCAAGGCCTGTTTTACTTCAGAAAGTAAGTTAGTGCAAGTTTGAAAGCCACTCAGCAGCCACAGGCTAGAGATTTCTGATGTCACAGATTTAATTCCGTATGTCATATCGATGCAAAGAAAATCCAGGCTCCATACTATGCATAGCAACACTTAGAATTTCTCCTGCACATGAGCAGTAAGTTATCTACACCTCGATCAAACAAAGCAAGCATATACAATGACTACGATGTTTCAAGCATAGAAAAATCTACATTAAGAGCAAGATTTAGATGGTTACAATCAGTAGTTTGCCCTTAGTAACAGCTTAACCATCACTAGTTCTGAAAATTAGGTGACTTACCAGGTTTTCAGACATGGAAAATTAAATGACTCCAAACCTCAGTGGAACACTGAGTTACCCTTGGTACATTTCTTACAGGTTAGGGAACTGAACAAGTCACCTGCCTTGTATTAGACAGCCAGAAGCCTTTCAGGAGTAGTTCAATTCCTAGCTCTGGCCAGTAGGACACATTGTCTTATGTGAAAGTGAAGATGATAAATACTGGATGTAACAGTGAGTTGTGGCTTGATCATAAAGGAGCTGGTCACAATCTCTGTACCTATTAAAATCTTTCAAATACACAAAGATGGATAAGGAATCAAGGCAACTTTTAAAAAAAAGACTGAAACTGCTCATATTTGCCTCTTACCTACAGTATTCTTGTTGCCTGCCCCCACTCCCCACCATGTACCTGTGAAGATGAACTCACTGTCACTGTCATCTCCTTTGCTGTGACTTCTGCATAGCAAGACAAAATCAAGGGCTCTAATTAATCTATTTGAGTTTAGCTAATCCTTTCATTGGATTTTCCTGACAGCTTCTACGCCATTGAATCCGTGTGTGGAGAGCAAGTTCTTTTCATTAGTATATAAAAGGAGGGATGGTATTGGTTTACTGGTCAAAGGATAATTCTTCCAGAACAAGCTCAGTCTTTTGTGTCTTACATGGACTGAGGAAAACTGCTTTATGCCACCAATAGAATGTTTTTTGTTTGTTTTCAGGTTAAAGAAAGAAGTAAACCTATGAAACCAAAGTCACTTCTCACTCTTGGCCACAGGTTTGTTAGAGTCAGCTCAGTGAAATGAGTAAGCGTAAATTATCCTCAAAAATTTGTTTTGGCTAGAAGCCTGCCTTATGTATTGGGCATATTCCTCCCCCTTTCTCATCAGGCCTAGAGATGTCAGTTACAAGGCAATTTCAGCATATTCCACCCCTCCTCGCCTCCCAGCTGCCATTCACAACAGTACTGCACAAAATATTTCTAAAAACCACCAGGTAGATGAATGCTGTTCCTGAAGAGAACAGCAGCTTGGTACTTCCTAAAACTGTGAAGGGAGAAGACAATCTCTTTTACTGATTACTAAGAGCAACTTAATAAAAGTTAGAGAGGACTGGTCAATGGCTTCAGGTAGGTTAGCCTAACTGTACATCTCAGTCTGTCAGAATCAAAGTAACACAGCACAGTTTAAGCAATACATCAGCTGCCTAACTAAAAGGTTTAGATGTGAAATTTAGTTGAACTTCAGAAATGATTTACCATTACATACACACAGCTGCAGGGAAACTAAACAGTTAATCATGTGTGTGTAGGGAGTGGTGTAGGAAATACCTAAACCCCCAAACTAAAGTATGCATTAGTACTTAAATAAAGTATCAGTACTTGAAGATATAGGAGTTTAACAATATTTTAATACTCATTCCATGGGAAAGATTACAGGGATAGGGAGGGAAGCCAGACACTTACAGAGCTTGAAATTTGCAAATTAGAAATTAATGATCAAGATGTGCAACTTCTTACAGAAGCACAGTAGGTGAATCAGTAAGATGCCTTTGCAAACTGTCAGAAGAGTTCTGACATGACCCAAGTTGCTCACAAATGAATTCTCAATCCAGATATCAGACAGTTGGGTAAGAGAAAGAAACAAGAAACAGTCTGAATATTTACAGACTGAGCATTTTCTTTACTCCAATATCCTCCTTACATACTATTTTATCATGAATCCAGAATTTCCTGTTTGATAATGTCTCTCATTTCTAGAGAAGCACAGCAATGCTACTGAACCTACCTAGCAATGCAGTTTGTATTGACAGACTACATGCTTTTCTTGACATTTTGGTTCTGGTGGCAGCAAGAGGTCAAGTAAGATCGAAAACTGATTGTGTACAGCCACTGATTTTAAATGCTTGTGTAGCCTGTAACATACTAAGACTCCCTTAGAGATTTAAATGATCACCAAGCTTCAGCATGCAATTCAGCAATCTGTTGGGATTAACTTGCACACACCAGCTTCATAAACAGATATTGTCCTGAAGGGAACCAGAGAGTTATTTGACACCACGACACTGTAAGCTACCTCAACAGGTGAGAAAAGTTCCCTCCAGCAGGGAAAAGATGCACAGAAATCACCAAAATAAATTCTGCCTAGGAGAAGTTGGCCAGAATTTTAAAGCAAATTTAAAACTCTGCAACACACCCTGATCACAGGAGCATAACTGAACTGTAGAACAATATTCCACAGTTTGTGAGGGAGGAGCAGAGAGCAAGCAGCAAAGGCTAGAAAAATATGCACTAAAGTCACACTATGCAGCAATTGCTGTTTGTGTCCTGTATTTGTGTTTTCCCATATTTTTTTTTCTAATGACTTCACTAGGATTTATTTGAATACACATAATCAAGCCTTTTGATAGTTTGGTTTTACTAAGACTCCCATTGACTAGAATGGTCAAAGGAAGAACCAGTCATAAAACGCATTCAAAAGCAATTCATCTTTGCGGGCTTCCATACAGCACACAGCCTGTCTCCCCTAAAAGTTCTTAAACTTGAAACTTGCAATACAATCCTGTATACTTTTTCACAGATACGAGTAACAGAAGTGCTTCTAGAAGGCTGACATCCTTATGAGTCATTCTACTACCTGCAGCAGGGTTAACTGTACAGCTACTCAGGCAACGAATTACTGTTACTCAAAGGTATAATCTCAACTTCAGGATGGACGCATAGTAGACTAAACACTTCACGCTTTATTTTTTCCTTTCCTTCCAAAGAAGCACATGCTCCTAATAGTAAGTTTTAGACTAATTATCAAGCACCTCAGGTCTCTCCCTTCAGTATTTACCAGCATCACATGACCAGCTATTCTTGTTAGCAAGCCAATCAAGTAATAAAATTAACACAGTACTACTTTCTTTGGAGAGCAAAGAAAAGGAAAAAAAAAAAAAGCTGAATGAAACATTGAGTCTTGCATTCTGATAGAGAGTGCCATATCAAGCCACAAAGCCCAGTGTTGAACTACAGGTACATCAAACCCCTCAAGTTCTTGCACAGCATGCATAGAATCCTAGAAAGGTTTGGGTTGGAAGGGCCTTTAAAGATCACCTAGTTCCAACCCCCCCTGCCATGGGCAAGGGACACATTCCACCAGACCAGGTTGCTCAAAGCCCCACCAAACCTGGCCTTGAACACTGCCAGGGATGGGGCATCCACAGCCTC
>JANZLQ010000040.1:4714560-4732876 GCA_026212715.1 Elanus axillaris
ACAGCTCGGTGTTGTTGGCAGACTCGCTGAGGGTGCACTTGATCCCACTGTCCATGTCACTGACGAAGATGTTAAACGGCACCGGTCCCAATACTGACCCCTGAGGAATGCCACTTGCCACTGGCTGCCACTCGGACATCAAGCCATTGACCACTCATCAGGTGACCCCACATCACCCCCCACCAGGTTTTTAT
This sequence comes from Elanus axillaris, assembly GCA_026212715.1. Taxonomy (NCBI): domain Eukaryota; kingdom Metazoa; phylum Chordata; class Aves; order Accipitriformes; family Accipitridae; genus Elanus; species Elanus axillaris. The sequence continues at coordinate 4,714,755 of JANZLQ010000040.1, forward strand.
TGCCAAAAAGGAAGGGGAGAGGGGTTAGAAACAATGGAAGTGTTAATTAGACTAAAATCCATGGTTTTAAAGTCTTCTAGTCTAGAAAACAATGAAACAGGACTTCACAATTCACCAAGTCTGTCTCTAGACCACATAACTGGTAAAATAAAGTTTATTTCCTGCAACCCCTACAATATCTAGATTAGCTCAAATACACGAACTTTACTGCTGAGAAGCGGTTTAGCAGTGTTTTGTAGTTCATAAAACCGTGGAAACTGCTTATTTCCAAGCTGAATGGTGACATCTTGTCATTTGTCCTTGTTCACAATTTAAGGTTGGTAGAAAAGAATTTTCACAGTAGATACTGCAACTACTTGTTGGACAACTGTGGAAGATCTATTCCTAGAATGAAGCTTATCTTATACACAGTGGACAAATCCTGCACCTCACATAGTTATTCTAGCTGCTCCAGGACTTGCCTAAATACTACTAACATCAATCGCTGCATTCAAGTATGACAGTTTACCAGTCAGGAACATAAGGATGTTTTAACATTAGAGAAAAAGGGAGCATGAAGATTGGAAACTTCTATCAGTATAGAGGCTGACTCTGCTGTTAGAAAATCACTCCGAATAAAATCAGTGAATTCAACACACAAAAAAGCATCAGTTACAAATGCCTTTGTCCTAGGAGGAAAACTACACTACTCTTTCTGCTGTAAACATGCAAAAGCCTCAAATGCAATTATTCATACCTCTATATATAACAGAAAAGAAATTCAGCTTTTCAGTTCCAAGCAGACAGAGATCAAGCCTTATTTTGGTGGTGGTCCTGAAGAACATACTCACATTTATTAGTTTGCCAAGATCTGTGTAACAAAACACCTGCACAGTTATCTAGCTAAGGATTTACTATGCATCCAGGTCAAAGATTTCACCACTTATCTTCAGCAAGTTGTTTCCTTTCACTTGCCTGGACATGAATATAACCAAGAAACAAAAGGTTTTGTGGGGATTTGACAAGCGGAGTTAAAGCTGCTACTGTGAGTTCTAATCATGAATTCATATATATGCTCTTTAGGCTTAACAAGAGTACAAGTCTGCAGATAACTGTTTATTACTCAAATATGTGTGAAGTCAACTATGGCAGCAAAGCCATCACAGCTCCATAATCCAAATGACCATTCTTTTCTCATTGAAGTATTTATAAGCAGTAACATTTCTAAAGCAGAATCTGAATTAAAAGATTATTACATACCCTTTAAATAATCATTTCCCTCAATTTACCTAGCTAAAGATACTAAGAGCAAGTTTCATGGTCTAAAATGTAAGAGTCAAAACACGTTTGCAGAAGTTCTTGACCAACTTTTTTTTTTCTCCTAAGTAAGGGAACTTCTGACATGTAATTTAACCTGTTACAACTTGAGGCACTATCTTTCTTTGAAGTCTGCACAATACAAGATCTGTTCAGACTTGCAGAGGAAGCTCTTCACTGTAGTAGCCACAGTTCTGGCCACTGTGAATGAGAACACAACAGACGCAGGCTAAAAACAGATTCTGAGACACCTGATGGATAAACAACCCTTCTTTTTCCTCTTAAGGGGCAGCACTAGGTTGTTTAGACACCTGAATAACTTATATTATAGTAATAACATGAAACATAACTGTAAGAGACCCAGTAAATCTAGTTACCACACCCCAAATGAATGTTGTGATTACACAGAAAGTTTATGGATCAATAAATTTTCTTTAGAATACAGTTACTATGATTTGGTTGAAATTAAAGGGCTTAAAAAAATAATACATAAGAGCAAGAGAATCTCGGCATAATTACCTTCAGAATATGTAAAAAATTAAGCAAGTATGTCTATGTTAAAAATAAGAGGATTGAATTTTTCTACCTCTACTTTGTACTAAAATGATATGGAATTTTACTGCTTTAAACTGAACGAAGTAAAGCTTTTTAACACACAGTACCTTGTACAGGTTATCTTTCACAGCAGTTTCTAGTTAAAATAAAGGCAATATTTGCAGCAACAGATGTTTCCTTAGACATAATCTAACCACAGACAACATTCTGACTGAGTCTCTTTACTTGTTTAACTTTCTTTCATCCCCAAACTGTAACTATTTGCCCATAAAGATTGCTCCTTACAAACCTGAGAACAACACAGGGAATAATTTCTCTCTGGTTTCCTGGAAGCTCCTAAGAAAAGTTCAGAGACAAGATCTATAGAAGCACTCACCTACAGATTTTGGCAGGTTGAGTGACCTGCCATGCAGCAGCTGCTACTGCTGCACAAAAGACTCAATTGGCAAACAAGGGGAGTGGAAGGGCAGGCTATTCAAATGCCTGAACTGCTGATCAGAGCTTCTAGAAACAGGAAAAAAAATGGTAAGAACTCATGCCTAGCAAGACCCAGAGAGGCTACAAGTCAGCAGGAAGACACTTACACAGAAACAGTTTTTAACCTCCCAGAAATTAGGGGTTCCCACCTCCCTTTTTTAACAACTAAGGTGAAAGCAACAAGCAAATACACACAGAAGTGATCCCCCGCAACAGGAGGTACTGCAGCCTGACAGAATCTTTCTGTATCTGATTCCTAAACCAGAGAAGAGGACAGAAAGTGCAAGAGCCCAGCTGGGCATCCAGTCAACTTCCCTGCTATCCCAGATGTTGCTCCCTTTCTCCATACTCAGCTTTAAGAGGGGGAAGACTGAGAACTCCTCAGGACATGAAGAAACTTAAGGAGGCAGTACAAGGAACAGAGTTAGCCCCTGCAATTCACAGCAGCTCATTCTCATTTTCTCCAAAGCCTTCCATCTTTGAAAATTTTTGTTGCCACTCTGCTTTAATAAGTACTGCCAGCCTTGCACTCAACTGCATGGACAGTTCTCGCCACTTCTGAAAACTCTTAAATTTCTGTGGTCTGTTAGTCTCACAAGACAAAGAATGGGCTTCAGTGTAGTATATTTTACTGGGTGGGACACACAGAAAGCAAAATAATCATCACGTCAAGCTCCACTGCCCTTCTCACAAGCATTTCAAAGCTAAAATTGAAGAGACCTGAGAAGCCAAGTACTTTTACTCCTATCCTAATGAACACAAATTTCCAAAGAGCTCCACATCATGCTGTATGAATTTGTAAAAATTTCCTTTAATAGCAACTCAGGTTAAGTACTACCTTTATGCTACCATCCAGAGGCAGCATCTTAAAAAACATTTATGTTCTGACTTGGCAAGTACACCTCCTGGTAAACAGTGCAAGCAAAGAGCACTAAAGGCAGAATGTAGACTACTGGGTGGTCTTCTAGCCCACTTTGTCTCAAAGTTCATTAACTGACAGATGCCAAACACCACATGTCCCTCTTTAGCAGGCAGTTCAGCACCTGCATGAACCTCTAAATACAGCATTAATAAGGAGAAACACCCAAAACAAAGTGACTCTGGTTGGCTTTTCAGTTTTGGAATGGGAAGCTTTGGGGATGGACAAGTTGTATACCACCTCTATAGGCAGTCTATACTTCGCTACTGCTCATTTCAATTCTAATTGCTGAACTCAGAATGCAAGCCATCCTCTAGTTTTTATACAGACCATAACCAAACTCCTTAAACAAGTCCATAGCAAATCAGAAGAATGGTTCATTTTAAGCACACCTCCATCTTTGCCTGTCCAGTTACACATTTCTGCAGCTAACACTAGCACTGAGATGTAAGCATTAAGTACCTGACATTCAGTCAGTGGCAGTATACAGTAAGCCACTTTGCTTTTCAGGAAGTCTCAGTTTTACTTGAATTTTATACACAAGTCTCTAATCACTAGCCTCTTGAGGCTTCCTGATTTTTTCCAGCTGCAAATAAGAAGTGCCATATGGTACTCGTTACAGGTTAAGATTTACTAGTCATTTAGGACCTTTCCCAAGTGACAGGTGTTAGATGTTGCCACTTTCTATAACCATGTCCAAATGTAACACAAACTTAGACCTAACTGTCAGCTAGTCTTGTAAGCCTCAGATATGCTTGCAAGCCAAGTATTATACAGTCATAACACCACTCATTCTGGCAGTCTGTTTTTAATCTTTTCCTGGTTAGGGAAATGGAATTAAGATATAGGCTCCAGAGTAATTCCCTAGAAAACATCCTGTTCCTCACCTTCATCCATATAATATGCAACAGAGGAAGCTTCAGTTCCTGAGTCCTGTTAATGGATGTCAGTCATTTGCCACTGACAACTGCACCTTCATGTGTCAAGCGCATGAAGCGGACCACACAAGAACAGAAATCCACTTTTTCCTCTGAGAAAGGAAAGACAAAATAGAAAGGCATTTCAGATTAATCCAACCCCACTGTGGTCTATTTTGAAACTACTGAAAGCACTCAACTAATACCAAAGATTAAGCAAGTATACATGCTAAAAAGAATAGAGGCTGAGCACAGTGATATTGCACTGAGATGTTATCTGAAGAAGTACACACCCTCTTAACTGTCAGAACAAGACCTAACTCACTTAAGGCTTGGTGGGCATCTGGGGGATTTTTTGTGGTGGAGGTGATTATCAACTCCATTCTCCTTCAGTTCTTGGACCAAGTATCATAGCTCCAAGGTTCTTCTAGTTAAAACTGTTTTATCATTTGTTTATGCCTGTAGCATCAGCATACTCCATGTGCACATTTTAATACCTGAAGATAGCACTATGGGCAATGCTTTCTTTGTATTGCTCAATACTAGTAAAAGAACCTACTCTCCAGCCTAAGGTAATCAAAGCTGAAAAAGTAAGTGGCACTGAAGAGGGCCAAGTTAAACATGGAAGCAATGAAGACAAAGCAATTGTCCTAACCCTGTAAGTCACTTCCAAAAGAACAAAGCATCAGGACCTGATGAGTTGGGAGGCTCTTTTCTTCCTTTACCCACATGGGTTCAGAAATCCCTAAAGCTGATAAAAGTTGGATATTTAGTGTAAGCTCTCGGATGCCTGCTCAGGAACTCACATGCTTAACTTCAGCAGATGAAGAGTAGCCCTGAGTGTCAGCCTCTCAAGTTCATTTACTAATGCACTGGCTATGTGCTAGCAATAGCTCAGGGTCTCCTTAGAGCCCCTGTCACTTCAAGTGAGGTGTCTTACAACAAGGTGCACCTTGCTATGAAAAAGTGACTTTAAAGCGACATGGAAGAGCACAACAGTAATTTCCACCAGACTATTTCACAGGGGCAAAGCAAAAGGGGGGCTGGGTGTATTTTATTGCCTTTAAAATGCTGGAAGGGACAGCTGCAGGCTAGTGCTAACAGATCATTCTATCTAGCACATGCAGATCTTAGAATTAAATACTCAAACTGGATTAGAAGAAATAGATTTCACTCCCTTGCTCTAGAGAAATTAAGTCTAGAGGCTATACATTACATTATCCTAAGAACCACTACATTTGGTCTGCACTGATCATTACTAAACAGAAAGCCTACCCTGAGAATTAAGTTGCACTTGTCAGACTTGCTACATTAAAAAAAAAAAAAATTGAACCCATGCCAAAGAACTAGCTAAAAGGACCACAGATAAGATCTTTACAAAAAGCATTGAAAACCCAACAGGATTTTTTTAAGTATTAACATTGTATCAGTAGTAGGAAAGGCAAAATGAATTTGATCAGTGCTAGAGGAAGAGGGTACAGAGGGAAAAGGAAATACACTTTATATTTTTGTTTCAAACAGAAGCCAATGTCTAAGCCTTTATTATTTCTTCTGCATTTTGTCTCTATTGCCCACCAACCATAAAAAAATATTTTTAAGAAAGGCACAATGGAGTATTCCTCCTGAGAGGTTCAGTAAAAAAAAAACGTTTCAGCAGAATATGATGAGTACATTTAAAAAAAAAAAAATAGTACCAGATAGTGCTTTACTAAAGACACAAAACGTGTAATCCAAATATTCCTTTTTCAAAATAGAAGGACACCATCCACTTAAAACTTGCAAGCAAAGTGTCACTTTCAATGGATGCTGCGTAAATAGATGAGTACTATTTGTTTTGGGAAAGGAGGAAGTCTAAGCAGTACCATTAAGCTTCTCCTTGCTTTGACACACAGAAATTTAGTTACTGCTTTCTCCAGCAGTTCGTTTTATTCACAGTCTCTCTCTGGAGGTTACTTAGTAGCAAGTTAATCATATCTGAAGTATCTGGTTAAGGTATTTCTCTGACCATGTCTCAGGATGTCAGTAAACTCTCTTCCTTGCAATATTGCACTAAAATACTGTCAGTTCAAAAAAAAAAAAAAAAAAAAAAAAGGGAGTAGGCAAGGACAGCATATGTGGTTCCAATACCCTACCACAATAATTACAGTGAAGAGATCCATTCACAGGAAAAAGCCCTCAAGTACTGTTAAAACTTGAGGTGCAGTTCAGTCTGAAACTTGGCAGGAATAAGAAACAGCCCCTGGCATTTGTACACATTCCAAAACAAAGTCACTTTCTCTAAGGGAAAGCATTCCCTAAGGCACCCTGTTTTGGGAGTATACCGACTCCCACAAGTACTATTTGGAGCTGAACATATGCCAAGAAAATAACCTGCTGCAAATTTGTGATATATGCTCTGCATCCTGCAGTAACAAGTAGGTTAGATACAAGCACTCAATATGGAGCATTTCCACACAGTTTTAACTGTATTCCTACAGCAAGCAAGGTTTGGAACAGAAGATACTGTTGCAATATCCTTCCAGTCTGCAACTACCAGAAGAACAACTAGAGAACTTCAAAAACAGCTCTGCTTTGAGCAAGAGATCACCTAATCTAACCTTCAGAGCAGGAGGATTATACCTCCAGACTAATTTTTTTCTACAATTCTACAATAAATGACAAGCTTGGAATCTTAGCACTTCTTAATTTTGTTATCTACATTTAAGTAAAAGTATTCAGAGTGTTAAATCCAACAATGGTTTTGTGGAGGGTTAACTTTGGCTGGACACTATGTGCCCACCAAGCCACTCTATCACTTCCCTCCTCAGCTGAAGAGAGGAGAGAAAATATGATGAAAGGCTCATGGCTCAAGATAAGGACAGGGAAAGATCACTCACCAATTACTATCACAAGCAAAACAGACTCATGTCAGGAAAATTAATTTAATTTATTGCCAGTTAAAAGTCAGAGTTGGGTAATGAGAACTAGAAAGCAAAAAAAGCCACCTTCCCCCCGCACCTCTCCTCTTCCCAGGCTCGACTTCACTCCCATTTTCCTCTACCTCCTCCCCCCAGAGCAGCAACAGGGGAACAGGGAATGGAGATTGCAGTCAGTTCATCACACATCATCTCTGCCTCTTCTTCCTCCTCAGTCTCTTCCCCTGCTCCAGTATGGGGTGTCTCTGCCATAGGAGATAGTCCTCCACAAACTTCTCCAATGTGGGTCCCTTCCCTGGGCTGCAGTCCTTCAGGAGCACACTGCTCCAGCATGGGTCCCACATGGGGTCTCAAGATCTGCCAGCAAACCTGCTCCAAAGTAGGCTCCTTTCCATGGGTCCACAGGTCCTGCCAGGAGCCTGATGCAGCACAGGCTTCCCATGGGGTCACAGCCTCCTTCGGGCACCCACCTGCTCCAGCCTGGGGTCCTCCCCAGGCTGCAGGTGGAGATCTGCTCCCCTGTGGACCTCCCTGGGCTGCAGGGGGACAGCCTGCCTCACTGCAGTCTTCCTCACGGGCTGCAGGGGAATCTCTGCTCCAGTGCCTGGAGCATCTCCTCCTCCTTCTTCTTCACGGACCTGGGGGTCTGCAGGGTTGTTTCTTTCTTGCATATTCTCACTCCTCTCTCCCAGCTGCAGTTGGGCAGCAGAGTTTTTTTCCCCCCCTTCTTAAATGTTATCACAAAGGAGCTACCACCATCACTGACAGCCTCAACCTTGTCCAGTGGTGTGTCTGTCTTGGAGCCAGCTGGCATTGGTTCTATTGGATACAGGGGAAGCTTCTGATGGAAGCCTCCCCTGTAGCCCTGCCCAACATCCCCCCCAGCTACTAAAACCTTGCCACACAAATCCAAACCCAATACAGTTTTCCATGCTTGCTCTCTCCTGCCAAGCATAAAAGACAAACTTACTAAAAGTCTCCAGCTCTGCAAAGCTGAATGGAATATAGAATCAGTAGTGGAAGAACTACCAAGGTACAACTGTAGCTCATATTTCAGATATCAAGTATGTCAAATATTTGATCAGTATCTGTTATCACAGTATGAAACATGAAATAAAATGCTCAGTCTGAGGCAGAGAGCCAAAAAGCTGGAGAAATTTGTCCAAAGATTACAGCACTTTGAATATACACACTGCTCTGGACAGTTTTCTTCTTTCAGGAGACAGCATGACAGTGTTTTGTGGCAAGTAGCTGAAGCTTCTTCAGCAGCATATTTATGATGACCAATGAAAAGCACTGTTGAAGTGCAGAAAAAATCTTGCTTGACTGAAGAATATTTTTTCCAGACTTCATTACCAATTCGTAATGACTAGCATTCAGAAATTCATCTGTACACTTTGAACATCCACCTTCTGTATTTGTCCTCTGAACCCTTTTAGCAACTGGTGATAATACAGTATTCATTTCATTTTAGGATCAGTGTCTGATAACTTAAGAGTTTGTCTCTGAACACCACCAAAAAGCTTAAGGTCTTCCTTACTATTTTAAATAATCTTCTATCAAAATTATCAACATAATCCTTTCTGACATCAAGACAAAAAAGTCACTGAAAAGCTTACAGTGAAGTTTAGAACAATACAGTCACAGCAATCCATCATTTATTGATGTTAAACACATTTACTTAGTGCAGTGATTTAAAAAGAAGAAAAAAAAGTACTATTTCCATCACTGTCATGACTGGCAGTGCTGTTCATCCACAGTTACTTCTTTAGTATTTTAGCAATTTAAGGTTCTTTAAAGAGATCTGCTTGATTATTCTCACTCTTAGGTACAGTATGCTGAAGTTCTAAAAATACACATTTTCTGAGCATGACTAGACCTGTCAACAAGCATTCTCTCATTCAAGCCTAGAGTTAAGGAATTTTCTAGGTTCACTTAGGATACAAAAATTCATACTTTAGATGTAGATGTTTTAACACTTTGTTACTACTATTGCTTTAAGGGTTTGAAAGCTTTTAGAACAGAAAAGATACTTTCAAGATTTTTGTGGGTGTGCATGCACACACATGTGGAGGAGTGTCACCAATTCTATTGCTAATAAATTTCCATAAGCATTCTGGAAAACTAAAATGACACTACACATACACTTCCTCTTCAAAAATACAAAAAACACCCAATCCACACAAATATTAATTTTTTTTATTGATGTTTTCACTGTTTGCCTGGGCAGACTCTAGGCATGGGCTTCTAGAGATTTTCACGGCACTACTTTCCCCACCAAGAAAGCGCTAAATAAATATTGGAAGTTAAGCCAACTAACCAAAAATCACTTGAGCCTTGCAACTTGTTATCCTCTCTAGATTCGATCCTTGTTGTTTTAAATATTTAATGACTTAAAAATTAGAAAAAAAAGAGTAATTGTTTTGCATAAACCTCAAGGTTTTGTCCTCATGTCAAACTACACAGTGACTGGACAAAAAAAGATATGAGAAGTCCAATATAAATTCTCATTCTTCAGTCCAATGAAGAAGCCTCCTTTTCCTTCTGAATACCTTTGCCCTCTAAGGTTCAATGTAGAAAAGAATTGTTCTTAAGCTAATTCAGAAAAAGTATTTTCTCCGATTAAGTCAATTCATATTGTCTGAATGACAGCTAAAAGTTACTTTGCCTTTCAGAAACAATGGCTTCTGCTGTCATTCTGTATAACAGATTGGTTCAAAGTAAGTTGACTCAAGAAAAATCACTGCCCCATAAAAAGGATTATTTTTAAAAGGTTTTTAAACTGAGTTCATAAGCTCCTTCATCCAGACATTGTTTTGCAGTGGCATTTCTTGTCAGAAATCAAGTTTTCTGGGAGCTGAAGACCTGCCTAGCCTTGCCTGCAGGTCACGTTAGTTTTCATTGCTTTACTTAAAGCCATTTAATTATGGGTTTTAATAATTGCTACTTTAATTCAAGGTGTAGAAAGAGTGCAGTTCATTGCCCAGGGTGGTCATTTTCTTATTCTCTATCAGAAACCTGCAGGATTTCAGTGCATAAAGAAAAAGGCTTCCTTCTGAAGAATCAATGCTGTATTTAATAGACACAGATAGCTGCTAGATAGTCTCTTCTTCATGAATTGCCAATATATTTCTTCCTTAATGAAGGAACATTAGCATTCATTGCCAACAAGGTGAAGCAAAAAAAAAAAAAAAGCAAGTGTTGGATTAATGGTTTCTTAAGCTTGACAACTTTATATAATTGATAACAGTTGTTATATTTTCACCAAGAATGCAGGAGTTGGAGGCTAGGAACTAGAATGGAGGAAAGTTAATAACATTAACTATTCTAAACATACTGTAAACTTCGACTTTTTCAGAGTACTTGAAAAATACCAGGAAGTCAGTACATGTCATCAAAATCATCACTCAATTTCCCTACCTTGATTAAAAAAAATAGGGAAAGGATGAGAGTATGACTACTAGGAAAACAGCAAAGAAACCAGTGTTTAGGATAAAGGTAAAGTATATGGACTCAGAGCATTTTTCTACACATGGAGATGAGAAATATTGCCAGAAAGTGTTTATTAAAGTTAATTTGTTTAGCAACAGGTAGTTATTAAAACAGTAGGACCCAAAAGTCCACACTTGAATGAAAACAATGCACCTGGCCCTTGTCTTTTAAGTAGTCCTGGATTCCAAGTCACCATTTTTGCACCACACTGTTTATACTGGTATATAAATTAAGAAGCATAAGAGACATCCTGCTAGATTAAGACAGAAAAGTAGAAAACTACTATAAGAACACCATGAAGCAGCTGATAACTGCTAAGGGGAAAAAGATTACCAGCCTGTAACATCATAGGCAAGCAAAAACCCCAGCACCCTTCTCACAAGAGTTTCAGAGGCTCTTAAGCAAAATAAGGTAGAAAGGGATGGCCTTCCCAGATCAGGAGCTGGGAATGAAACCCAGGCAACAGATTGTTCCAAACACCTTACTAAGGACTTGACACATCACTCAAACCCATCATTATTATTGAGTGCTCAGGGATTTTTCTTAAATTGAGTTGCAAGAGAAACTCAGTTATCTTATTTCCTCCTGTTCACAAAAGAATCCAAACTGCACTTTATTAAATACAATGTACCAATGCATATTACCAGTGCACGTGTTTATACATAAGAAACCTAATTTGTATTTAGGAATGTGCTACAAGATGAACAGGCAGCTTTGACTTCCCAGCCGTATAACTACCAGCTGTAGATGGCATACAGGTAACAAGTTATAAAATGTAAAATGCAACATCTGACACCATTTATAAGCTTCTGCCCTTCCACTCAATGATGCCAGCCCTCTAAGGTACTTGAAGTTCCTGAAAGACTTTAAGTAGAAACAGGAGTCTGTCAAAAACAACAACAACAACAAAAAAAGACAAACCCCAACCACACAGTGTTGATATTCAAAGCTCACGGCCTTTCTCTCAGTACAAATGTTGGCAAGCTACTTCACTTTAGCACTGTCGTTGCCAAATAAAGCCAGATTTTATGTTTAGCACATTAAGGTTCTTGTATTTTCATCTAGCCCAGTAACCACACAAAAAGGCAGTTAGTCAAATTGAAAATTAAGCTAGAAAGGAGTCTGTGTAGTTCTGCTTAATTTTCCATATAAAAGTACTAAGGAGATATTATAACTTACGTCACTTAGAGCAGTAGTTCCTAAAACACTGAGCTGAAGGACCTCTATCAAGCTTTACCTTTCTCACAAACTGCTCCACAATCTCAAGCTCTTAAATGAAGCCATTCCAATACAGCTCTGCTGATTATTTTCCACAGCTCTCAAGTGAGTCTGAAGAAAATCAGCAGTGTCTTACCTTAACCTTGTGCAAGAGGCCCAAATGGACCAGTCAGCCTTCAAGTTCTTCTACCGGAGCCAAGAAGGTGATTTTACTTACTGTAACTACATTTCCAAATACAACACAAGGAGGTGAGGGTTACAACTACTACGGCAGAGAAAGAGATGGAAAGAGATGAAAGTCTGTTTCATACCACTCAAACATTTTAACACAAACCAAGGATTTCCTCCATGCTTACCATTCCTTCTAGAGAGGGGGTGTCTACCACATACGTACACCTCAGCTGCAACTAAGGGTCGTAAAAGCATGCAAATTCCCTAGAAAGCAGTACAGCATAAATATCTCTAAATTAATAGTGTGGTTTAAAACTAAGATTCACCTTCATAACAACTAACACACTTTCCAACATGTTTAATATATTTCAGCAGAAAGTCCTGACAGATACAGACACTGGCAAAAAGACTTACTAGCCTGTTTTCAGGCAGGGAAGTGAATAGAGCTTTGCTTATCTCAGGGAAAGTTAACAGGAGGGAAAGCAGGGGTTTCAGCAGAGCTGCAGTAGCAAAGCTTATCTAGCATACAGTGGGGTCATACTAGACTACAGTAGGACAGTTTTGAGGTATATAGCTAGACCTGCAAAGAGGATAATTTTGTAGATAATAGCTATTTTACTTTTGGTTCTAGTTTAAGTGCATTGCACACAGATGCCTTTTACAGTGCCAGGAGAGAAAAAGAGATTGAAATTCAACTCTGACATTTTAATTCTCTGTAGAGATTAGGTAAAAGAAACAAAGTACAAATGAGACTAAACTATTTTCCTTCCCCTCCAAATTCAATTTCTCTTCGTCTCCTTCAACAACAGAGCTGCAATAACTAAAAACCTTGAAGGCTATCACCTTCAAGTCAGCTAAACTCCATAGCTTTAGAGTTCCTCTCTGACTCCTAAAACACTTCAGGTGGAAAAAAACTCATTGTCAGTACTGCCACCACAATTTATTTTTTTTTTTACAGTATAACAGAATAACACATACAGACACACACTGCATAAGACACTCAATACAAAATTAAAATTCTGAATGCTGCTGTGCTGACAGCTTAAGAGATGGCTTCTTGATTAGTTGCAACTAAAAAAAGCATCTAAAATAAGAGCCTTCCAACTCACAATTTAACTACAAAACTATGAATAATTTTTGACTACAGGATCTGCCAGTTGTCTCAACAGAAACTACACCTAGGAGCATGACTGTACTCTTGCAGAGTTTTAGACTTACAGGATAATTCAGGCTGGAAGGGGCCTCAGGACGGTATTTAGTCCAGTCTCCCACTTGAATCATGGCAACAGGAGTTGCAGAGTTTCATAAGTGAGAGTCACACATAGCAAAGTCCTTTCCAAGCAGACTACAATTATGTCTATTAATACGTCACAGTTTAAGCATCACACCTTTTAGAGGGAGAGAGACTGAAGCATTAACACATTTAAGCTAAAACATTTCATTTGCAAAATAGCTTTGCAACTACCTAATTGCCCAATATCCATCTCTCTCCTAAAATTAAGATCACATGCCCCAGTTTTTGCTTCTTGCACCTCCTCACAAGTTCTCAAAGAATGACTTAAGCTCTGCAAGAAAGCCTTGAGACAACTGCAAAGCAATTTTTTAAAAATAAGCATTAGAATTCTTTTTATAACAGGACCCTTTCCTCTTCATCTTAGATATGTTTATTCTGTTGATAATTTCACATTACACTGAAGCTTTTCCTCCAGATACCACACACTTGGCAATTACATAACCAGGATGCTCAGCACATTCCCTTTTTCAGAAGCTGCACCGTACCAGTGATATTTAATAAGGGTTAAATGCATTGCTAAGCTTTCATAGGATGGTAAAAGATGCTGCTTAAGAGTCCTTAAAACTGTACCAGCACTATATTTTTTGAACAAGTTTTATTTTAGCTGCTCTTGCGAAGAGATGGTTTACAGCACAGAAAAGTCTGCAGTCAACATCAGATAGCCAAACACCGCATACACCAAGAACTTAAGAGCACTCGAGTGGTTTTAAACATTACGGAGTCCATACAGCCCTATGAAACAGATAAGCAAAGAGTGTCTTCATTCAAAGCAATTTGTCTGGTATTATCCTTACTGGCAGAGGCTACTTTCCATTCAGTACACTTGCATAATGCTATTCCTAGAATGTGTGAGTGTTATCTAGATATCTTCTTATGTGGTGCTATCAGTGGAGAGTTTACACAATCGATGCAATTAGAGAAGGAAGCACTTTAATCTAAGTGAATGAAAGGTAAAAATGCGCGATACATCTTCACTGTATGTGCAGAACAGATGCCTTACTGCACTTTGCCCCAGATAGAAAATATGCATGTTAGATCTGTTAGGTTCTTACTGATTTCAGTTGTTTTGTAATACAGAAAAGTTTCCACATGTTCTAGTAAAACCAACAGCAGCTAATTACATTACAGTAAGCATTATTGTTTATTCATAGTAGAAAAAGATCACTATGTAAATTTATATTTGCTGTTAAATAAACTAAGTAACACTTTGTCCTAGGAAAATTTCCCTTTCTACATAAAAAAAAAGTATGAGTGACTTAAATAATTGCTTTCAGTGAGAAGATTAATTAATTCATGGCCAGGAAATTAGGAGTTTCAACAGAACTATCAGTTTATTTCCATCACATGGAAAAACTGAATAAGATACATAATGATTTTGCATACATAGCCGCATATGGTCCAAATGGCTTTTACATTAGGTTTCATTCAGGATTCCTTTGATTTCTTTGTATTTTAGTATGTGCCAGAACACACACTGAGATATAACTTTTGCTATATATCTTAACTAAGAGCCATGAAAGGTCAAAAGCAAAACACAGAACAAATGACAAATTGCAAGCGGGAGGGCTTGAGTCTTGATGTTACAAAACAGAGTCTTGTGCATGATTAATCAAGACACATCCACGGAATTTCAGGATGAAATGCTTTTTGAATCCTAAAAGCCAGCATCCACTTCTTTCTGCTTTTACAGACCTAGCTTTCGTAACTAGAAAGAGCCACAGACAGTTATGAAATGGGAAATAGTAACAACCACCACCACTACCATGATAAAATAGTTAGGACAAACAAGAGAAACACAGATGACCATTATTTACAAATTAACCATATTAATACAGTACATTGTAATTAATGATACGGTAGCATGTATATACATGGCGACCTCTGAAAGGAAAAAAATCTCAGTTAAACTTAGAGAACTTGCATGAATAATATATTACCTTCTTAAACACAAATGATACCCATCTTGCCAGCCTGCCTTTAACATATTTGACCTGTTCTCACCTCCACACTTTCAGTCAAACAGGAGTTATAGTGGAAGGCAAAGAAAAAAAGACATTGCTGAAGTTACTTCATTTTTAATAACTTTTGGGCTGACAAAGTCTATTTAAGCTCTAAAAACCAAGGCCTTAACTATGAGGGAAACTTTTTTCAATATAAACCAACAGATAGTCACTAACTTCAAATAAGTTTTGTAGATTAGTGCAATTAAAGAATCTAGTCCATCTAGATTTTTCTAATTAAATAGATTTCTCAGTCACAACTTGCAATCACTTTTCTATAACAGTACAAGCGTCAAACCTGCCAGCAAAGGAAAAAAAAAAGTTCTGCTTATAGGAAGAGCTAATTGGCTTACATACTTGTATATAGATTTATATTAAAACCACTAAGGCACTTAATAATATTGTCCCTCAACATACATTATAAGCACTTATACCCTCTGATGAAAGCGTACAACAAATAAGCACCTTTTTTTATAGCGTAACTTGAAATCACTTAATGCACTGATGACACTATCTTCCACCTCATTCATTCTCCCACTCTAAAGTAAGACTGTTCACAGACTCCCAGCTACTTTTACACTGTTCCTCAGTAGTTACACACTTCATTCTACATCAACAATGAGTCTGCAGAAGAGTGCATAGCACGATCTGTATACTACTCACCAAGTTTAGACAGTGGGCTATGGAAACGCAGCAATAAAATCTGAACAATTAAATTAATCTCCATTTGAGTACGAAGTGTTGGCAATTTTTATTCTTTTTCTTTTTAAATAAGTCATTGGGATTTCCTTATGATGTCCACATTGGCAGATGACTCAGCTGTACTCTATCACCTTGTAACTGATCAAATATACACTATTTGAACAGTCTGGAGCAAAGGAGCTATGCCTTTTGCATTCGAAATGTGTATTATGAGGTTGAATAACAATTTTGGATATTATTTTAATAAGGACACCAGAATGACTTAAACTTATCCCACCAGATTTA
This sequence comes from Elanus axillaris, assembly GCA_026212715.1. Taxonomy (NCBI): domain Eukaryota; kingdom Metazoa; phylum Chordata; class Aves; order Accipitriformes; family Accipitridae; genus Elanus; species Elanus axillaris. Next base: position 4,730,996 of record JANZLQ010000040.1, read on the forward strand.
TCCTGTTAGAGGAAGGGGGAGGATTCTGATACAAGGTCCCAAAACAAAATTCACAGAAAAGACAGTGTGTATCAGGCATACTGCCACAGTGTTAATTCAACCCTTTCTGACAATGAGAAAAACAAAATGCTGATCGTCATTAATAAGGATCAGCATCATTTAATGTTATCATCATGGGAGATTCAAGAACATCAGAACACCCAAGTATCAAGAAACCATTAAACCCTTACGACAAAACATCAGTGGGACTTACGTAGGTTGGAACAGAGGTATCTCTCCCTTCCCCCAGCCCTTAGGTCTTCAAGTTAATCTTATCTCCCAGTGGGGTAGTAAATCCCCAGGGGGACTCATCCTAAAAGAGAGGCTGTGGCACAAGATGGTGTTAAGAACCAGGAACTCCACCCTTGCCTTTTCTCCTTTCTTCATTTCTGCCAAGGCAGAGCACTGCCTACAGGGTCAGCCCAGCACACTCCCCTTCCCAGACCCCATAGATTCCCAGCAACTGCACACATGAAACTCTGCTTGGGTGCTTTCCTGAGGAAAGAAAGGGGCCACATTTATGCACGCAAACCTCCCCATCTTCAACCCCTGCCGGCTAAAACAGTGAAGTCCTATAGGCAGGACTTCCTTCTCTGAGGATGGAAGTTATGGGAGGGAGCCTGACGTGAGGTGGTACTTAACAGAGCAGCAGAACAAGTATTACTGACAGCGTGGAGACAAGCAGTTCTCCAAATCAATAAGCACTGGTGGCACAGTAGTATCACTTACACTTGGATACACACCTGGGCATGGTAAGAAGGAGGGGTAGAAGGAGAAAGGAGTATATTATGGCTGGTCTTTGCTTTTTTTGGAAGGGCAGATGAAAGGTCTACAAAGTTTCACTGTAAAGGAATGCACTTCAAAGGAGAGTTCAAGACAAATAAGATTTTGTCAGCTCTAACTACAAAATCGGGCAGAGGGAGTAGGAGAAAGGTATTCTACACCTATTACAGTAACACATTATGATTTTTCAACTAGAGAGTAACAACAGAAATCTGGATTCATTTTCCCTTCCAAATAAACTTTGAAAAAAAAAGTTAACAGCCAGAGGGACTGTAAAAATCTGAAATTAACCCATGTTAAGGTACAAGCCTTTTAGTTACTTTCACCACTTGTTAACAGCTGAAGGTCCTAGCCAGGTACCTCGAAACGGGAAGCCAGTGATCCCCTCTCCCTCCTCTCGGTTTCAAGGCCCAGCCACTCCAGGAAAGCTGGGATAGCATCCCTCTCCCAGAGACGGAAAACAAATTCTTCTCCAGGCCACCTACTGTGCACCCTCTGCAACACCGCACGCATCTACCACCTCCGCTAGCATCGCAGCTTGGGTTTTAAGAAAGCAGAAGTACAACCCTCAGAAAAACCAAGTCACGGTCTGAGGCGCAGTCCTCCGGCAAACCGTGCCCGCAAGCCTCCGGCTCCCCTCCAGGTGTGACCTCCAGAGGCAGGTGAAGGCTCACTGGCAAGGCTCAGACACCTCTTCGCGAAGGTCCTTTAGGGGAGGAAGACGGGGGGGGGGGAGGATTTTTTTTTTCCTCCTTTGTCCCGGAGGAACAGCGGCTTCAGAGCACACACAAAGCTCGCCCGGGCTTCCCCCGCCTCGCACTCCCTCCTGCCTCCCCGCAGCCGCCGGCGGACCCAGACGTACCAACGGCACGGGGGTACCGCCGAGAGCCGCTCCGACCAGCCCTTCCTCGGAGCGGGCGCTGCCCGCCGAGGGGCCGCCCGGGAGCCCCCCGACACCTGAGGGCGGCGAGGCCAGAGACCCTCCCGCGCGCGGCCCGGCCCGGCCTCGAGGGCGCCGCCGGGCTCCTGTCAGGGGCCGCGGCCCGCTGCGGCCCCCAC
>JANZLQ010000040.1:4734256-4779202 GCA_026212715.1 Elanus axillaris
GGCCCCCGCGGGTGACCCTGTCCCTTTGCCTCCCTGCAGGGTGCTGGTGCTGGTGCTCGTCTGCCTGGGCGCGGAGCTGGCGAGCGGGGTAAGTGTGCAGGTCCCGGCCGCGCCTGTGCCTCGCTGCTGGAGGTGGAGGTGCCTGGAGAAACCTGTCGGGGTTTGGGCATCCGCCGGCTGGAAGAAAGAGACACCCCCCCACCCCTCTCGGAAAGATGCGGGGAGTTGCTGTACTTGATTTTTTAATTCCCGTACACCTCTGCTCCCAGGTTCCTTTGTGCCTTTCGCCTGCTCGCTTTTGAGTTCGTTTTGCGAAGTACGCTGGGGTGAAAGACCGGCTGTATTGAGTGTAGCAGCTTTCTGTGTCTGAGAGGATAATCGGCATCTCTCTCTGCGACCGACGGCCTTTCATTCTTTTTGAGCTGCTTCTCAAACCTTTCTGTTAAAAGCTCACCCTTTAGATCCTTGTTCACAAGGCGTCCAGCCCAGAACAGCTCACAACTAAGTTAAAGTGATGTGAGAAATTAAAGGATTAAGCTGTTCAGTGCTGTATCAAGGTTCACGACTATGAATTAGTAAGCGCGTTTTAAATTCCAAGTTGGCATACAGAAGCAATGACTTTATGACCTGTCAATCTGACAATTTTATGACATAAACACAGATTTTCTCTGGCTGTTCGTAATTAACGCTTAAACAGATTAGTAAGGGATCGCAGACTTTTTAAATATTCATAATTCTTCACTTTTTTGGTGTTGTAATAGATTTTCTGCAACTGGGATGCTGAAATTGTTAGCCCGCTCAACTGTGGTGAATAAGAGAGTCCTTTGGAAAATCTGTAGCCTGAATTAAGTGTCCAACTGATGCACAGTCAGCAGTTCAAAAAACCCTCTTCGTTATATTGTGATGTAAATTAAGATTGTGCAATACTCTAACCTTTGTGGTCTGGATTTTATAGCAGGTATGCAATAATGAGTTAATGGAAGTATCTAGTATAATATGTTTTACTCATGTTTATTTTAGTTTGACTTCTCACAGGCTTCTAACAAAAACAGTTAAAATACAAGTTCTTGATTTGTCAGCCAATGTATTTCTACTGCTTTTGCTACTCTTTTCATTAAAACTTCCAGGATTTAGAACCTTCCTGTGCAACTGGGAAGAAATTTTTTGAAAAGGCTTTAATAGCAGAGGGGTTTACACTTCTTTCAAATATGAAAGGCTTGATTCTGCTTTGCATTTTTTATAATCAATTGCACTAGTAGAATTTCATCATCCTGATCAGGTGGTAGTTACAAGCTCTAATCTTCTCAAAGATTAAAAGATTAGACAATTTTCTTCAACAAAACCAAGACCTGTTCTTCCGAGCGTTCTTGCTGCAGTGGAATCTATGTGGATTCAAGGCTTTCTGAAATAAATGTGCCACATTTTGCAGTCATTTTTATAAATTCATGCGGTACGTCAGTGAAATTATTCACGATTGATGCAACTGTAACTGACAGCAGATTTTTAATTGTTTGCTCTAATTTTGCTTCATACCTATTGGAAAACGTGTATCTTAAGCGGTCAGATTTTCGCTAGTTCCTTGACAGGTTTTGTTGCCGATAAAGGGACTTTGTCGATTTAAGTCTGTTCCAATGAGTAAGATTAATATCCTCATGCCATTTCTAAGTTTTCCTGCCAGTTTTCTTCAGGGTTACAAAACAAGCAAAATCTTTGTTCTGTGATCAGTCTGAAAGTATGAAAAAGAATCAGAAATAGGTCCTTAAAACAGTTTTAGTGCCTATATGCCTAAGCAGTTAATGCATTTAATTATTATTAAAAATGCTGTCAAATATGCTCAGCAGGAAAGATATACACCTATGTTTTTGTCAACTTCAGGACAGTAGTAGGTGAATGAATTTCTGGTATCGTTGAATTAAAAACACACCCTAACACCTTCCAGCATGAAGTAAGCTGTTAGGAGAAAATGCTAGTAATTGAAATTGGTTTTGCAGTAAGCAGAGCTTTTTTTAGGAAAAGCAGGATCTCTGAAACATTTCTTAATAGTCCTCTGCTATAGAATTTGAGGTGACTGAGCACAGTGAAGTGTAATGTTAATAAAATGAGGTTAAAACTTCAGGTTAATAAGGAATAATTACTTCTACAAGATTATTCACAGAGACAGTTGATGGTTAAAGCACTTTTTACTGAAGATGATGGGATTTATAACTTTGTTCATCTTTTTTTTTTTTTTTCAAATAGTCTTATTTCAATAATTTATCTGTTGTAAAAGAAACATCCTAAAATGTTGTACCACGTTGTTGAGTGTTCTTCAGGAACGTTAATGTGGACATGACTAGTAAGCAGTGGCTGGCATGTCAGGCCAGCATCTTGAATAAAGATGGCTTTGACTCAGAGGTCTCAATTACGAGGTGTAGTCATCCCTCTCTCTGTAAGAATAGGATTTTAAAGTGGATCAGAATTAATTTTTCAGCTTGTACTTATTTTTCCTGGATATAAATGTTGATCTTTTTTGAATGGCAGTACAAAATTAGTCTTGTAATGCAATCTGTTTTCTCGAGCCAAGTGTTGAAAACATGGAGGACTTGCTGTCACACATGGGGTTACTTTGCAGAAAGATTGTTACCTTGTTTGTAGACCAATTGCTGGGAGTGACCTAAGAGTTTCCCCTAACAGCTTTCAGCTGAAGTCACTCCAGAAGCTATGCTTCATTCATGTTTTCAATCTTTTATTATCAGTAATTTGCATTAATAAAGAACCAGGAGCATCAGTACAAGATGCTGTGCAAGCATGAACCAGCAATGCAGTACTATCTTCTTTGGTCCAGAGCTGGGGGAAATAAGACAACATGTTGGAATGGTGCTAGGGAGGCAGGTGTTTGCCTCTGCTAATTACTGCCCACCCCTGAGGTTTTTCCTGGTTACAGGGCAAAATACAGTTTTTAGAAGAGGGACTTTTAGAAGGGTAATCAGAGTTTAGCTGATGTTTCTGGGATGTCCTCTCATAAAGGTGGGATGGAACATGGGATGAAAATGGTCACAAAGTCTAGAGACAGCCTCTTGAAATGAAATTTGAGATCTCATCTCTTCACTAAGCTCTCAGCTGAGCTGCATCATATTCCTAGCAGTCATTCTATGCCCACTTGAGAGCATACCTGACATACAGGTGAGATGGTGACTCCTCATTTATTTCTATTCTGCCATTGTTCAGCTAGTTGAGCACACCTGGAATATGTGCTAGTCTTGATGTGGTATCCTAAGGAACTACTGTAAGGACTTATTGTCAGATGTTCTCTTGGGACAGCTGAGCTTTCAGATAGAGTTAAGTTAGCTTTTATTTTATGAGTCTGGACTTCATGTACTATTGCAACTCAACCAAAACTTCTGGGTGTTTTTTTTTTTTTTTTTGCTAATAAATGTGCAGATTAACTAGAAAGACCCTCTTTTTCTAGCACTTAGTATCTTGTTCAGCAGAACATCTACAGTATCCAAGTAAGGCAAATAAAAACTAAGTGCCAAAACCAGTTCTGGGCAGTCTGCTCTATTTTGAGTAACTGAAGCTCTGCCAGTTTATGACAAGCTAGGCCAAGTGATCTTATTTCTCTTACTATATCCCAGGTTTTCAGTGTGATTTTTGTTGTTGTTATATCTATGATACAAATGTTTCATTTAATAGGTACTGGACCAGCTTAATTGAACCAAGCTCATTGTTTTCAGTGGCCTTATGCCAAAGATAAGTTTTGTCCCAGAGCTCCAACAGAGGGAAAATATAGCTGTTTAATTATGGATATTTAAAATCAGGATTGCGGCTCTCATCATTCCACTTTCCAATTCAGTTTCTGCAAATAATGATCTTATCCATTAAGAGCTATTTAATTTTTTTTTTGTTTCTTTGCCATTTTAATCAGTGTTTATAAGTATGCAGTCCTTCTGTAGTTTGACTTTTACAGCTATATCTTTACATAGCAGTGAGCTTTATTGGGAAAAAAGTAATATCTGCAGCAAAGTTACTTGTTTAAGAAAGGAGCCTACAGAATTCAAGAAATAATCTAAGATGCAAATCTAATCTTGTAAATCTCAGGATTTGCTTACGAGATAAGGCAGCTTCTAATCTGTAAGATTGCATGGGTGTTGAGACACTTGAGTGGTGAAGATTCACATGCTGCACTGAGAATGGTCATTCTGCAAAGGTTAAATTTGAATAGTCTATAGCTAAATAATGAGAATTATTCCCTGGTTCTGTAGCAAAATAATAAGAATTACTTAATTATATAAGAAGTAGACAGTTCATAACAGTGCTAATTATCGAGCCCTTGCTAAGACCTGTTGGATTTTAGTGAAGGTTTTCATTTAAAGCTGAATATCCATTTCTCTCCCATCTGAACAAACAATTGTTTATTTGCTGAATATTTTCTGGGTGCTAAAGATAATTGAGCATAAAATGTGGCATTTTATTTGGCATTCAGATATTTTGTTAGGTCACAGCAGCTACAAAATGAAGTAATGCGTGTGGTTGCGTTCTGAAGAGCTTTTTTAATATCATTACCTGCTTAAGGTTGTGGCTGCCTTTTGCATAGGTGTGAGAGGCATTGTGTGACTTGAAGAAGCATTTTATTTCCCCTTCTGGACCAGCCAGCTTTACTGCCAGCCACTGTGTTCTTAAGAACTGCTGTTAGTAAGTCATGCTGGTGTCCCTAAAGTAGGCAGGGTATTTCATGGTGGGGCTTCTCTACCCTTTGTCCATCCTCACTGTAGAGACAGTCTCTACGTGAGCAGGGGTCTGGTACCTTATTCCTTACCACCTCTTCCTCCTCAGGTAATTGCAGTAACATGCTGATGCTCACAGATATTGTGAGAATGCTACAGATTGCAAAAAGTCTTGATAGTAAAATGGCTCTAGCTTGCAAATCTGTAACTCCACAAGGTCTTAACTCTGTCTCTTTCTTGTCTACTTTTTGTGTAAGTCATACTCCATTTGTAGACATAGAACTGCTCCAGGAGAGCTGATAACTCCCTGACTTGTACAGGCAGAAAATAATGTCTCATTTTCCCATGTCCCCAGAGACACGACACCTGTTCAGGCAAGGTTGTCAGAGTATTGCTAGCTCTAGGTATTTAATCAGACAAAATTTTTGATCCATAGAAAGCTGCAGTGTTTTTTGAAAAGAGCATAATTAATCCAAAGGCTTTTTCCTGTTCATACAGATACTCTGCATTATTTCTGCAAGTACTTTTGCTGCTAACTGGGTGCTGACTGGAGCATTAAGATTAGACATTCAACTAGTCTCTCTTAAGAGTGTTTTGGTTATGTATCAGAAAATATGACCCACCTGGTTTTTGAGCATCTTTCAGGATTAACTTGGAAGGAAGGGCTACAAAACACTGCAAAGCTAATGATTCTGTGTTAAACGGTGCTGAGGAAACAGAAACATATTTTGGAGATGCTAGCCAGTTTTAAACTTTTGTCAGTGCCTTTGATGGGATTATAAATTCTTCTAGGTATCTCAAAACAATAAAATTAAGGTATTCTCTCGGGGGGGGGGGTGGTATTCTCATACTGTGGAGTGGTGTAATAGTATTTTGAGGTCATCATGAAGTCATGGTAGATACACATGAAAAATTCTTTGCTGCCAGAATTCTTGATGTACTTGACCTCCTTTCTTCTTTCCTAGGTGGGTTTGTGTGTCCCTCTGTGGATAATGATTTAAAATTAAATTATTGCCCAGATAACCAGTATAAAGTTGTATTACCGGATCAAAAAAAGAAGAGACTCCTCTAGTAACACCTATGTCTCAGCTTAAATGTTATAATGATGAAAAAGAAGAAGAAATAAGAATTTTTTGGAAGCTTTGATTGGTAGATAATTTTCAAGCTCTCTGAGAATCCAGTCTCAAAATAAAGGACTGCTTTCTTTATTACTTTGGACAAAAGTAAAATGAAAGCACTTCTGCTGTTACCTGTGGAAGGGATCGTTCTAGCAAGGTCAGTCTGTGTTTTGAAAGGGATTGGAAGGAGACTGTGATGCTTGTTAGAGGGAACTTGCAAAGTGCAGTCTTGATAATGACTGCAATATTAAGTATTATTGGAGGAAGAAGATCAGTGGGAAGGGAGGTCAGTGACTGACATTATGAATTTGATTTCCTTAGTTTTTTTCCCTTTCAAAATATCCCTATAACCCAAGAAGGCTCCCACTCTCCTGAGAAGGCTATAAAACCTGAGCTTGCTATACTTCTTTCAGTTTACATGTCTGAGAAGAGAGAGCAGTTAGAGTGGAATCATGTAGTTCTCATTACCTGTTCCTTGCAAAAAGGGAATTTGGAGGTGTAGGCAATAAATCTGAGAAATAAAATAAATCTCTAAATACTTGGAGAAAGCAAATAATTTGTTCCTGTGCTTTTTGCACAGATTTCCTGCAGTTTAGCCTGCCTTGGGTTTTTCCCTACAACTTCCCCTTCTCTGATGGTGTGATTTATATGGAAGTTGTGTTGCTGCAGTCTCCAGTAGCTGTATTTTAACTTTCTACTTACAAAAATTGTTAACATTAATTTACTACTTGCGTGCAAAGTCATCTTTTCTTTTCAGAATGGCTTCCTGTTCTCTCAGGTCTGAGGAAATGTGAAGAGGTGGAATTAATACAAAGTCAAAGGACCTGTTCTATGGATCTGCTTCTTTGGCTTTTTTGCCACATTTTTTAACAGTTCTTGCTGGTCGGAATTGACGTTGCTGGCCCTCTGATTCTGCCCTTACCCAAATGAATACAAAGCTGTAGACATCCCTGCAGTCAGTGCTAGCTTCCCTTCTTCTTGTTGTTTCTGCAGGATTTTGATTAGCTTTGGTTGTGTCAACCTCATTGGGCCACTAAACCAGCACTATCCAGTTTGCATAGTCTCTGCTCACTTGGTTACCTTAATATTGAGAGAATCAACTCTGTGAATCAAATTGGGCTGATTGCTTCAGTCTGCTGAGATACCAGTAGCTACTGTATTCTGAGTTTGCCTTATTCACTCCCTGGTCTATTTTCTCCTATTTGGCTGGAACCTACTGTACTCTGTACAGCCTCCAGCCCTTGCCTCAACGTGCTCTTAAGCTCATCTGCCTTTCTAGCTCTCCTTTGTGCCTTAGTAGTCTAGGGAGACTGCCAGTATGACTCCTGGCGGTTAATCCTGCAGTGCTTTTTTCTGGTGCCTCACTCCTAGCAGCACTGAGGACGTGTCAATGCCTGTTACCTAGGAATCTCTGTTGCACAAATCTGTTTAAGAGGCTTGCACCTCTTAAATGAAAAGTTCGTTGCTTTTCCCATTACTAATAGGAACAAACGATTCCATCCTTGACACAAGCATTTGGCAAGACATCGGTGTGATGTATAACACAGGTAAAATCTAAACATCATCTAGGTATTGTATCTGGACTAATTGGGAACTAGCTAGAAAAGGCAATACATCAAGGCTTCTGTAAGATATGAGAGTAATATTTCCTTTTTGTTTGGTTTTGCATATTTGTCATTTTTCCATTTCCATTGAAGGGAAAAGAGATTGGAAACAAGGTAGCAACAGCAACATTAACTGTTTCTTTAGCATTTTTTTCGGCTGGCAGAGAGATCAAGACCTGCAACTTTCTAGAGGTTGGGATAAAATGTTTGTACAGAGTAAGCTGAAAGCCAACTGCATAAATGAATTTATAGCTCTGTTAGGAGGGGTTGGTTTTGATCTAAAAAGCAGAGGAGAGGAAAATGAGTGTGGTTAAACAAGAAATGGACTTATAAATGTTCCTGTGCTTAAAATTTCCACAAATTAAATGTCAGTGAAACTGAAAATGATCTTCCTAATTTTTTTTTATTATTATTTGGTAGTAGCATCATTTTAAAGCTCTAAATAGCAACAAGTCAGTGCTTTGACTTTTCCCAACTTTTTTAATTACCACATGTACTTTGCCTGTTCACATTGCATCAGAGTTTTCAACATGGCTTCTTATGTTCCTTATCCTTTTGCCTGAATCCTTGAAGATATTATTTTCTATTAATGAAGGTCATGCCCTCACAAGTAGTAAGGCTGTCTCTCTGTGGACATGAAATAATAGCTGGCTCTAAAAAGGAATCTTAAACCAAAAAGTGTTTCCTTAGAAAATGAGAGAATTATAAAAGGAATGATGAATCTATTATTATTAAGTTCAAGTCTGCTTGGAATTCATAAGCTGGCAAGTCAATTTTCCTGAAATGCATATATAAACACACCTCATTACTGTAACAAATAGATTCATTGACACAAAGAATAATTGCTCAACTTTCACAAAGAGGAGCAGGACCATTTTAAAGTTGTAATAGTTCTCCTTATATCCATCAAACTTTTTCTGTGATGGAGTGTGCAGATACCACTTGCTCTGCAGAATATATGTATACATACACATATTTTGAAAGCAGTTTGGAATTATTACTACTGCTATAGTGGAAACACATCAAAACAATAGGAAGGTGAATCATTGTATTGTACTTTGATGATTAAACCTATCCACAAAGCAGGGTGTAACTGAACTGGAAGAACATAGCCTGCAGGAGCAAAAATATTTGGCAAAAAGCAAGCTTGGAAAATTAAGAATTTATAGTAGTCTTCAGACTTTTCCATAAAAGGAGCCTGTAGGCTTTCAGCCTCAGCCCTCCTTGTGAGATTTTAGACTATCATCAAAGTGTGTGTGTGAAGGGGTTGAAAAGCTGGAGCATTATCTGTAAAATTTATGTATCTTTGTAAATACCTTCTACATGAACTGCAGCACATGTGAAGTATAGGTTTGGATAGAAGGTGAGGTTGGCAGGTCCTGTATTGCATTACACAGTGTATAGCATTTTGCATAGAACATGCTGACTCTTTATTATGAGAAAGGATTGAAGTATGGTGAGTCTTGGTCTTGTGGCTGTGACCGAGGTGGTCTGCAATAAGCCCTCAGTACCAAAAGTAAGGTGCTTTATTTCTGGCATACTTTTGAAATGCATGTGTGTTTTACTTTCACTAGGGGAACTGGTGTAACACAAATGCATTGCTTGCTATTTAGCAAAAGTTTTTTTCTCTCTTTTCATCTGAAAGACGTTTTTTTTTAACAGCTCTGTCCTCTTGGAAGCTTTATATATGATAATTATTACAAAGGAGGAGTAGTAGTGCATTTTTAACCTAATAAAGTACTTTGGGATTAAACTGGAAACTGCCCATGAAATATCTTACAGGTGGTACTTGGCTTTTTGATGTGACTTGAAAAGGTGTAAGGCGTAAGCTTAAGAAAAACGTAGAGAAAAGATGTTAATAGGGTGGTGAAAGGAAGAAGCTTTCAAACCACTCCTGTAACAAAGGTGAAGTGTTCTAGTCACCAAAGAAAATGTCAGATCTTTAGCCTACTGTTACCACATATAGATACAGGAAACACTCTTTAAACTCCACAGAGGTTTTAAAGTTAAATGAGTTGGTGACCATAAACAGAATACTTTAGATGGTCTCTTCAAGGTAGTGATTATATGGTTTGCTCTGCGGTACTTTTAACAACCTTAATCTCTGTGAATCTATAATCTTGTTGGGATTAAACCCAAATCTGACTAGATAATTAGAGTGAGCTCCAAACTGTGGTTTGACCTAATATCTCTTAGTGGTACAATTTCCATGTGAATGGATTGGCCCTGGAGCATGAGGAGTGTTAGGAGCCCTCAGCAGAGTCTCTGGGAGCTGAGGGCCTCCCATACCTCATGTAATCTGCAGAAAATCACCTCAGAGTGTTTGCGAAGACTGCTCTTCTAAAACAGTACAAGCTGGGGTCTGACTCAGAATATCTTTTAATGTCACAGAGCACATTTTTCATTGAAGGTAGAATGTGTTTGCAGACCTTCCAGAGCGCTGAGAGTTGCAGGATAGGTTGAGTACCTGAAATGAACATGCCGTTAAAGTTACAGGAGCAATATTTGGTCTGTTTTGTCCCTTTTCTAGGGTTCATTTATCATGGACGTGCATCTTGCACTGTTCCCCTTACATTTTAAGTTTAAAATACATAATCACTGGTTGCATTACTGCATTGTCTTTCACCCCTGGGTCTGAGTGATTTGCAGATGTCCTTCAAGCGTGCCTGACCACATTATTTTGTGGCAGGCTAAATAGTAGTATTACTGTCTTGCATGTGTGAAGAAAGCTTTGCCCCAAGTCATACAGCAAGCCAACAGTAGGATTGGACTGTGACTCCTAGTTCTCTGCTCTAGCCACTTGATGAAAACAGACATTACAGCCAGGAAATGCAAAATATCACTTTGCATAATGATCATAGGTCTATTATGTAGCTTTGCTGCTTTGAACTGTTGCACCATAATTGGTAGTGTTTTGTATGCCCTAAGGCTCTTCTATAGAGACGACTAATACAATTTTGGAGATCTGGAGGCGTTGGACCTCTAACCAGTAAGGCACAAAACTGCAAAAAGGAGATTATGGCTATTTAAAGACTCTTCATTCAATTGAATTTTCTTCTATGTGCTAGCGTGATACTGTGAAGTTCCAAAGAATCTGGTTGGTTTTTGTCTTTCAGCTTCACACTACCCAGCCAAGTTCTGCACATGTTTCAGAGGGGAGTGGCAAGGATTAAAAACCAACTAGTCAATCTCAACTACAGTCTGGCAGTGGTAAATTAATTAATGTTTACATCAGAGCTCTAGTGCTACTGTAACTTTTCAACTCTGTTCAAGGATACTTTATGAACTGCAGACAAATATGCTTACCAAGTATTTTAGAAAGAAGTAAACTAATGCTACATTTTAAAAAAAAAAAAAGCTGTGATTTTGAATTATCTGTGGGTTTTTTTTCAAACATAAATCTGATTCATAAAAAATAGATATTGAGCAAATTTCAGCAAACAGGTGGTTTGTTGTTTGGGTTTTTTTGTTTTGGGCTTGTTTTTTTTGTTTGGTTAGTTGATTTTTTGTGTTTTTTATTAAACTACTGTCCAGATCTGGAATGATTGTTTTACAGTTTTCCCTGCATGGAAGACTGTCAGCCCTGTCACTTTTGTGAAGTGATACTGGTTACAGGTTTTGTTCGGATTATATGATAACATTAAATTTACTAGAAGTTATTTTTGCTGAGGTAGTTTGTGTGTTTTCTGTATATAATAATAGGTGTTCTGTGCGTCTAAAAATAACCAGGCAGAATACTTCCAGCATCGAGATGTGTGCTTATAATTTCCATTAAAAGAAATTCCAGTGAGAAAGTTATTTTCCTCCTCTTAATTCTGGTATTATGAGCTCACTCGGAGGAGGGCAGAGGGGTACCAGGTTTCGGGCCTAAATTCCTTTGCCAGAGGAATGTGCAGCGAGACACAGGTACAGGCTAGCTCCATGACATACTTGTTTAGAGGGGCCCTTCTACAACCCAGCAGCTTACGGATGTCAGATTTACAACACTTCTTTATCTGCATGTTTTTGTTTTAAAAAAAGAAGAGAGAGTGGGATTAATCTTTATGAAGAATGTTGTGAGTTTTCTTTAATTTTCAAATAATGGATACTGTTTCTTTTTTCATTCCCCTTTTATAGATAGGCAGTACAAGTGTATTGTAAGTCCCTTAAAATTTGTGGATGTGATAGTGAGAAAAGAAGGTAGAGACAATTAAGAAACACTCACTCTGCTGTCAGAGGTAGTCTATGTTATGTTTAACTGAGGTCAGTGAGAATTTAGCCTGCATCTTACATAATATGTCATTTGGGCCCTCACTGAACTGATTATACTAATTTTCTTTTGGAATTTTATTTAGTGTCTGACATGAGTAATCCTTATTTTCCTTACGTATTGAATGTCAGTGGTATCCTATTATTTAGGCCTGATTATTTAGGTGTTACCTCACACTGTATCAAGTAACACTAGTATCAACTTGTATTTTGAAAAAGTTGCAGAAGAGAACTAAACTGGTCCCATTAAATGAGTTCATCATAAAACTGCTATGGGAAAGTAATTCAAATTCTGTTTGAAACCAGATTCTCTCTGTAAGATGAAACCACTACAATTCATTCAGTTACTTGGCAGAGTTGTGAAATTTACTGTACTTGCTTAGTTTATATCTACCACAGCCTCTGCTTTTGATAAGCCTGAAATCACTAATTCCTGTCTGATGATATCAAGAAACTGTAGCAGGATATCGACTTCTATGAGAAATGTTATGGTTAGGGCAGGAAGCTAGTACTTTGCAGATAAAACATGAGGAGTTGGTTGTGGCATAAGGAATAAGGAAACCTAGATTCTATTCTCAACATAGTCATTGATGAATGACTTCATGTAACTTTCTTAAATGCTCCCTATCATGTTTGTAGCTATCTGTAAAATAATCATGCATATGCTGATCCTGGTGGTCTGTATGTCTATTCATCAAGGGAAAGAAAAATTAAATATATTTTTCTTTAAAGCCATTGTAGTGGAGAGAGGCTGCTCTCAGAAGGGAAGGTATACAAGATAGGTAACTGTTGGTAACACTGAAAGAAATTTGGTGTTGGTGGTGGTGTATGCGTGCTTAGTTTGTTTTCCTCAAGTTTCCTAAAGTGATATAAGTATTTGCTTTCTTGGTTTTCATGAGTAATTCACCAGCTATTCTAAAATGTATGAATAGAGAATCATAATAATAACATAGAAGACATGTATTTTTGTAAAAAGCTATCTGAATGCAGCTTTGAAACTGAGTTTCACAAAACTAAAGAATTTACCTAAGTCTTGTGCTTTTTAGCATATATTCCACCCAGATCCCATGAGGCTGGTTAGAATTTAGGATTACATAAAAGCCTAGACTGTATCAAACAAATAGCATCTGTGTAAAGCAACAGAACAAAGTTGGTGTTACTTTGTTTTATTCAAGTTATAAAGACATAATGTAAATAAAAACGTAAGTAATATAGTATATTGCCTAGGGATACAGGTGCTGCCAGATTTTTTCTTGAAGGATTGCAAGAGGGTTGGGCTTAAGAGTCCTAGGATTTCATGAGCCTCAATTGTACTAGCCTTAGAATGCTATTGTTTTAACAGTAGTACATGCTAATTTTTTCTTTAAAAAAATCATGCCAATCTTTAGTGTTCCTGTAGAACTTTAAGCTTTGATTTTTATTGCAAAGAATTTTTTTTTTTTTAAATCCTACAGACATTGGAATCATATGAAGATGAGAACATCTACTCTTATTTAAAATAAAGTCCTGGTTCCTACCCCTAAATCTTAGTCAAAAATTGAGGAAACCAGGAGGAAAGCAAGTGATCCTGATAAGTGTCAGGTTTTCTTCCATAGCTTTTAAGTCAGGTGCTTGACTGTAGGGGCCTGTTATGTAAGTTTGACTGGAAGTTTGACTTCAGCAGCGTTGAGGAAATCAGAAGGTTTCCCTGAGACTGGGTTATCTCAGACCTGTCAGCTGTGGGTTTTCTTGCATCTTTGTATGAAACAATTGGCACCTGGTGCTGTTGGAGTCAGGTTCTCTGACAAGCTGGATGGAGATCTGTTTAGATAGGGCTGGATTGAAGACCAGAAAAAAATATAAATCATACTTTTCTGGCCTGGAGGTTCTGCTGTGTTGGTTATGTCATGTTTGATGCACATTGGACACAGTTAAGTGTTCAGAACAAAGTTCAGCTTTTAAAAGACATTAATTGATTGTGCTCTCTCTAAATAATATTTTTAAAATTTTTGTGTCTTTGGATGAGCTGGAGTTTGTGGGAGGAGAAAGGCTGTTAAATGGAGTGAGAAAATTCAGCAGAGAAGCCTGCAGTGCAGGTGCCAGGAATCCTGTTTGCTGTTGCCATTAACTGGCAGGAGGCTGTGCCTATGCCCTGCGTATGGGTACCTGTGTATATAGTGGAGGAAGGAGGGCAGCTTGTATTGATGGTTCCTCAGCAAGCCTCTGTTACGTGCCTTTTTGCAGTTTAATGTATAATTTGGTGCAAACTTTTACACCTCCAACATAGCAAATGCAAGATGTTTTCTTCAATGTGAGGCAGGGAATATTTATGTAGCTGGTTGAAATCCAAATAAGTTGGACAACTTATCCCTTAAGATACCTAATTTATTTAGTTAGATAACTTCCTAATCCATCTTTTATTTCTTTTTTTTATGCCACTCTGCAAGCCTATGTGCTTTAAAAGTAATCAAATAAAATGTGTCTTCCTTTCAGTTACTCATTTGGTACTATTTGTTGGCAAAGGTGTTGGAAACGTAATTTCATTTGGTGAAAAAAGTACTTTGAAATCTTTCTCAGGTCAGTACATTTGACTGAAATTTGATATTAATTAATTTAGCCTTGTTTGCTGAGTACCCGTGGTGTATAAGCTGCCATTGTTAGGGCACCTTTGCAAAATCTGAAATGAAATATTTTCTTTTGAGTCCACTGCTGATAGATAAGTGCATACTCATGTAACCTTTTGTTTGGTTTTCTATAGAAGTTAATTTACAAACTTTGCTGGAAAAATAACCTTTTGCCCTTATTAATGTATTCTGCACCACAAAGGAATCTGCAGGGTGTCAGGGTGTACAATGTACAACCCCTGTTCTTCAGTTTGAAGTTGCTGTTTGCCTCTGGGAGGGTGGTTAGGAAGTTAATGTTTGGATCAGCTTGTAGGCTGAACTTTTAGCTCTGCTTATATTTCTCCCACTGCAACTCTAGGTCTTGTACCTGTCACAGCAGAAGTTAGTCTGTGATGAATGTGGGAGTATAGATAGCTGTGACTCTTTTTTTGTGACTAAAGGAAGGAAATGTAGCACTTATCAGAAGTCCAGAGCATGCAATTTTATTCAGATTTTATGTTTAAAAAATGGTCTTCAGATAGTACTTATATCAACTTTGTTAAAAATCTGTGAGGTTTAAGTATCTTCATGCACACATAAAGGAATATTTTTTTCTGAAACATCACTTTGTGAAGTTGTGATCTTTCTCATGTTTTTATTACTACTTCTGTAATGCTTGCACCTGTGTAGTCAGATCACCAGGTCTGGTCCTGCTGTACTCCCATGCATGAAAAGTTAGAATTGAAATACAGTCCTACTCCAAGAAATTTGCAACCTGCCAGACACATGCAAAACCTAAAGAAATCATGGGAAAATATTGCTCAGCAAGGGGCAGTCTCATCACACCAACTGTAGAATTTCACTGCTGCTATTTAAGAAACTGTGTACACACAGCTTTCTCTGATATTCATTCTGTTTAATGATGGCAGCTCCTCTGCCTCTTAAAACATAGAGAATGTCTGAGCTGAATGTTTTTCCTGGGTATAGATGTGGAGGTTCAAGCCTGATTTTAATTTAAAATCACTTACTGCAATAGGAAGGTGTTGGTAATTAGCTAGCTGAGGAAAGTCTTGGAAACGATTGTAATTTCTCCAAAATCTGTTATTTCTCCTCAGTCTTGCAACAAAGTAGTGTCAGGATGGTGAGCTCAGAGCACAGCTGTGCTTTATGCTGCTGGCATTTAAAGAGACACCATAAAAAAGGAACCTTTCTGCAACAGTATTTTATTGTTAAGCTGATTGTTGATGTGATAGCCCAGATCATAAATCTTTTGAGTCAATGATCAGCAATCCAAAGGGATCATTCTCTTTTGTGCAACAACAGAAGCGTTACTCTTCCAGAAAACATCAAATTATTTCATATACTTAGGAAAAATCTGTCCCTGTACAGCCAAAAAAATATGGGAAACCCGGTCAGGCCAGAAAATACATCTCTCTGTTCACTCTGGGAACAATACACATGCCTCTTACAAATAGAGAAATTAATCAGGGCTGTAGTTCTTGGGTAAGATGAACATTAGAGTATCCAAAGCTATTATACTTGATTCAAGTAAAAATGCGTGTGGGTGTATGTTTATATACAGCTATTGCTTAGTTTTGACCTCTTGGAAATCTCAAAGGGCAGTAACAGCAGGTGGGAAGAGTTTTCAGGGTAAATTTGGCATCATATCCAGATTAGTTCACTGACTTCTATGATCTCTGGAAGAGGGTTGAAGGAGGAGAGGATATTTAGACAATCTAGTTTTGAGCTAATTTATCCATTTAACTGAGGTGTGACTCAGAGAATGACCATTAACAACCTGAGTCCTTTTATGGCCAAAGAAGGATGGTAAGAGGGGTAATTTGGAGCACCAAGGTCAGATGACTGACTGACATGGGAAATGTAAATGCTTACCTCTGACACAAAGATCCTACATGCTATGAAAAACACTCTTGTAAACTGGTATGTGATAGGCAGAGATCAACAGAAGAGAGGTGAGAGATCAACAGAAAAGGGTGTAAGGATGGTACACAGTACAACTATTCACTTATTCTTTCCTTGCAATGATACTTGGGCAACTATAAAGGATTTCATCCATGTAAACGATTTCTGTAGGTCCCGTTGCAGGGTGTGCAGCCTGTCCATGTGCCATCACTCTGGGGAATGAGGGTTCAGGATAGTTATGCAGGTAGCAAAACCCAATATAGCCATTTTCAGATAATAAATAAAAGAGATGAAACAAGTGTCATGTCATTGTGGAGTACAGTGTATTAGATTCCTGCAGTGTGTTTTGTTTTGCAGCATGCCAATAAACATTGTGGAGCACCTTTGAATAGGTGGAAGAATATATCATTTTCTCTGAAAGAGTAAGGAGTTTTAAGAAGGCCAAATATAATTGTTTGTTATGGAATATGACCAGGGTGCGATGTCTAATAACTCCAATATCTCTGGTTTCCTAATGGCCACCAGACACTAGGACCTCTGGTTTGTATTTCATCTGAAAGAAAGGCTAAGTCATCAGAACCCCTGATAGCTCAAGATAGACTGAGATACAAACGCTTCCTGCTAATTCCCAGCCCTGCCTGTTCTATCACTTATGTTTCTGGTGAAGCTTCTTATGACAACACGGTTGTGCTGAGACTGGGATTTTTTGACAAGGTTAGGTGCAAAAGGTTGCAGCTTTCCTGTGAGATATACACATTCCTTCATGTCAAGGCAAGGGTTATGGTGATTATTGTCATAACAAAGACAACATACATCTAAACCCCTTTTTTTTGTAAAGTATTTTTTAAAAAATTGATCTCTCCCTCAGGAATAACTTAATGGTCAGTCTTTAAAATGAACATTTGTGCTCGGTGATGAATTCAGAAGTAGGTTTTGAGCCAGAATTAATTAGAAACCAGCTTGCTGCTTGTAATTTTAAGGGGTTATTTAGTGGGTGGCCTTTCACTACTAGTTATCTTCTTTCCATGAGCCTTCTCTTTTTTCCTTTTTTTCCCCGTTTTTCTTTTCTTAATGGTGAAAAGAAAGCAAGAGCAATCAAATACTTGACCATGTGCAAGAAAATAAGTGTGTCATGAAGTTTTCTTCAGAAGGCTTCCTTCTGGGATATTTTGCAAATCTATGTGTATTTGTTGGCCTTGTAAGAAAAATATATAAACAATAATGTTCCTTCTTCAGTCTGAATGATTCTATCACACTGCTGTGTAACACCTTCACTCAGAAACTTGAGGCTGCTTGAACTATAGGCTGTAAAATACTTAACCAGACTTTTAGTCAGTAAGGATATTTTAATGCTTTAATATTACTAAATATGTTAATTTCCCTCACCTCTTAGGTCTAATAGTGATTATATTATTATTACATGGTAGCAAAATGATAAAAACAATCTTGTTTGTGAATTGGAAAACACGTAACATTTCTTTAATACAGTCATTTGTCAGGAACAGAACCATAATCCATTGTTTTTGCTGTCTGTATTTCTTTAGTTATCTAGATATGTGTAAAATACATAACCAGACGTGTATCAGACACATTAAATAACTTTATCATGTTATGATTGTTAAGAAATATTGTGCTGGCTATAACAAACTACCCTTGATTATAAAAAAAAAAAACCCAAGTCTTTTCTTCTGAACTTTGCTTGTTTTATGTTGTGTGGTCACAAATATAAGTCTTACAGCCCCTGAAATTGTGGATGCTAGCTAGTGCTCAAAAGAAGGATGAACAGCAACAGTAGTTCCTTTACTGAGCCCTCCCACCAAAAGCTTAAAACCTTTTTTCCTCCTGTGTGACCTTTGCCCTCCCTCTAAGCAAGTGCTAGAGAGAGGGCCAGGGCAGAGGCCAGAAGTCTTGTCCGTCTCCCCCCAGCAGTAAGAGCTCTTCCTGAACAAGGGCAAAATCCAATGAGAAAATCAGGATGCACTTTCAAGCCAATCCAGCATATGTTAAAACCTTGACACTTGGTTGTATCAAAATATTATTACCCATATTGAGCTCTCTTTAGTTTTGTATAATTTGTTTTCCTTAAAATCCAGGTACAGGTGAGTACTTGTGCTCTTATTTTTGGAAGCAAAGTACTAGAAGCAGAGGGTGATTTGAACACTTCCATTTTCAACAGTTCCATCAAGAAGACAGTACTGCTGCTGTCAAAATACAATTATTCACGCGGTTCTTATGTCTCTAGTCTGACATGAAAATGTCATAGTGTAGGCTACATTGGTACTCAAAGTAATGTGCCAAGATCAAGACCTACATGTTCTCTCTTCCAAACTGTATGTAATATTTTTTCTTTTCAGAATGAATAGTCTCTTTTTCCTTTTCATTCTGTCCCTTAAACAGGGACTGAATACTGGGAGCTGCAGCCCTTGAAAAATACTTCTGAAGTTAAAATGATTGAAGCTGATAGTTATGTATTCAGTTACATCTTATGAATCCCCTTCAGCATGCATAAATCATAGGTTGATGGTCAAGATAGTACAGAATGACTAAAGAAATGTATTTTGTCTGTTCAAAATTCTGGTTTAAACCACATGAGAAATGGGTATGTTTAAATATTTTAGATTTTCATGGAAAACTTTGAGATTTGTAGAACTCTTCTACCCAACACATTCACAACACTACTTTACTCACAGCGCACTGAAGGCATGGCATGTAGGCCACTGTTAGATGTGGTGATCCCACTTTCATGTCTAGTCAGTTTCTGCATCCTCCATAAAGAAAGTCATCAAAACAGTTAAAAAAAGAAGATCTTAGCTATGGGAGCTATGAACAAATACTGCATCCTCCATAAAGAAAGTCATCAAAACAGTTAAAAAAAGAAGATCTTAGCTATGGGAGCTATGAACAAATAACTTGTACCATAAAAACTTCAAAGGCTTGAATACAACTCCTTTTTTTTTTTTTTTATATGGGAACTTGAACTCTGAAGGCTTAAGATTTGGGACACCTGGGGGTATGAAGAATTTAAGATTGGTTCTTCCTTGTAATCACTTTATATCCAGCAGAGGTCTTTAGTCAGTGGTAACTGAAATCTTCAAAATTTGAAATCTGTTCGTGTAGTGGAAATGTTTGTAATTGTGAGATGTTGACACTGAAATTGCATGCATTGTTTGTAAAGCAGTTTGAGCCTGAAACGTTTTGAAGGTGAAAAATATTCTGATCCCCAGCAATGCTGGAAGGTTGTGATGTAGGAGGCACTTCTTCCAAAAGATGTATTTTGTTACTGCTGAATGCTCAGAATACTTGAGGGTTAAATTTACATGACAAGAGTATTCAAACAGAACTTTTCCTTTGTTCCAAGTTAATACATCTACTGCACAGTATAGATAATGAGTTTTGCTAAGAAATATAGGTTAGCAAAGGTATGAGGAAAGTTGAACGTTCTTTGTATTCTGCCCCTTACTGTTTCTGTATGTACTGTTCTAACAGTTTTTACAAAGCACAAAACCAGGGAGGGGATAGTTTACAGTGTCTAAGCTGTGAAGTGGTTATCTCTGTCTATTTTGGGGTTTTGCTGACATATACTAATGCCAGGTTCATACATTTGCTATGTTACTTAGATCTGTTAAGAGAGAAATTTGTCTCTACTTGTAGTTACTAAATTTAAAGGGTCAGGTATAGCTATGGGAAGCTGCTCAGATGAAAAAAAGAGGTCAGCCTTTGAGGTACTGAGATTGTTTGGTCTTGAATAGCTTTAAATGACATCATGGTAATGTGTTTTATAATGAGTAGAACTCTGGTCCTGTGTAAAAAAACATGGACACCATTCCTTTCTGCTATATGCTGGATAGTATCAGTACTATAACTTATAATGCCAAGATATGCAAGGATACTCTAATTAGTTTTATGTATTCTTTTCTGAGCATGTCGATGTCAAAAAAGTCAAAACAAACATGAAGATGAAGTAGCAAAAATGAGCCATATGCATTCTTGGTTGTGTTGACTTCAGAATCTCTGCATCAATTGTGAATTTGGATCCAAGACTTCATCTGAATATACATCTTTCTCAGAGACCAAATAAGGATGCCGGGTGAAGTGTGTGTATCTCCTCTCTCCCTCGCCTTCCCCGACTCTCTTGAATTTTTGAAAATGTAATGTCTAAGAATGACCTGAATATTGGGGAGAACATGTAACTTTCATACAAGATCATGTGGAAATTATTGGCCAGTAAGACTCTTCAGCTGTCCTAGTGAAATCAGAGTTAAACACATATGTGGCGAGTAGCTCTAAATACATTGATACTTGTGATATGCATTGATACTTAGTGTTATTGTCAAATTTTGCTCCCTATATTTTACTTCATATACTGAGCAAAGAAAGAAAGAATGTGGAAGGGAGGAGCATGAGTTCCTCAAGAGTGGCAGGGAAGTGGGAACCTGTGTGTATTACCTAGGCTAGCAGAAACACTTAAGGGTTTGATTATTCTCAGAAGAGATGCTGTTTTCAATTCAAAGGAACTACATTTAAAAGATCCCAAGCTTTTTTGTGTGTGTGCTACAAAGATCTAAAATCATCACATTTCATCAGCTGGTATGCAACTGTTCAATCTATGGTCAAGGGTACCTTGAAGATTGAAAAGCCTGAGCATTTGCATGTATTTTTATGCTTTGAGCTTCAACTACTTGATTTCTTCTGCTGTATTCAAGCTGGGCAGAAGTCACCGAATATCCAGTTCTTCCTGTAGTCCAGCCATTTTGCTGAATGGGGAGATTTTATGACTTAAGAGGTCCTGGAGTGTCTTCATTGTTTAAAATGTCAGTGTTTGTAAAACTATCCTTGAGCTGTCTTCTTTAAACATGCTGTTCAAATTCCTTACTGGAGAAACAAAAAGCAATCCTAACAGATATCCTTGACAGAATTCTGTTTGCTTTAACAGTGACACCATATATTTGTTTAAAGACAGAAAAGATATATGTACAAATGAAGGCAGAATTGGTCTAATAAAAATATGGGTGGGTGGAAAGTGAATAACCTTATTCTGTGAATGAATGTAAATTACTGTAGTATGATGTCTTTAGATGATAGCCTCCCAGATGTGTTCTCATTATTGTTTGCATCTCATCAGTTCCTGTTTTCTGAAAACACTTGTTTGCTTCTCATTGCTGACATAAAAGGAGTTTTTGAAGATGGCCTACTGTAAGAGAAACAGCCCTGAGTCATAGTGAAAGTGCCAAGCTGCAATCAAAAAACTCAAGAGTTTTGATTGTGGAAGTGCTGTGTGACCATGAGTCATTTTTGTAACTCCCCTCTGCATTTCACTCTGCAGCTGTCCATGGGAATAATGATACAGATGATAAGAAGCTGTTGGCTAACATTGATGAAGTATATAGTATTTCCAACATACTTTAAGCTCTAAATATCTGCAGATGCTATGTATGGAGAGATATTTTGCCAGGAAAACAAGTTTAGAACATCTAACTGTGCTGACGCTGACATATAAGTTGTCCTCAATTCTTACGTTGCATCTGCACGTTGATTTTACAGTGGCAGTCTCTGATTTCTGCAATAGTGTTTCTGCTGGCACCCTAAAATAAGATTAGAAAAGACATTTGTAGAAGAGAGCAAGGGATCTAGCTAAATTACTTACCTAAAATACTTTTGTGCAGTGGAGTGTGGTAGGTAGAGTTCTTCATGCAGCCCACGAATTTGGACAGTGCTAAAGCTTATCATCTACAACATAAAGCAGTACAGCAGAATTGCAAAACCATGGAGAGAGAGATGTATTCCTGGTGATGCTCCAGCAATGTGTTAGGAGAGTATACTTGGGTTTGGTCAGGAGCTTTAACAGCAGTGTGATTAAGATGATGTTTATGTCAGATGCATTCACATGTCATGTCTTTGAGATCACTTAACACTGTTAAATTATGTTCTGGATAAATTATGCTTCGTTTTAAACTAGTGGAAGATCCCAAGAAATCTGTGATGGTAGATTCTCTGCTGAACAACTTTTACCCTCTGACATTAGTGGTAGTTTGTCACTTTTGAAGTGATATGAAATCAGAATTAGGACCTGTGTTTCTTTCACGTGCTATCCACTTTTAAGCCAGTCACCTTTTCTGGCTTTCACTAGTCCATTGCTTCTCTGTTTAGTGAAACAAATTATTTACTAGCCTTCAGATGATGAGGAACTGAAATTTAGGCTAGCTATCTCATAGGAAATCTAGGCTAGCTCATAAGGAAAGACATCTGAGACCTGGCCATCATGTGTACTCAGTACCTTCATCCCAGCTGGAGCTGGCTTGGATCAGGTCCTCTTAAAATTGTAACCACTGAAACAGAGGCCCTGTCCGCTATGATATTGAGCTGCTTTAATCATGATGACTTCATTCACATGTTCTCATGTGCATAAATGGAAAAATTTCACTCAATTTACTTTTAAAGTGCCATTTGAACCTGGCACTTGAGCCAGTTTTCAATGCATCTTGCTGTCCACTTGTCTAGCCTGTGCTTCATCCGTTTCTCTATGAGGATGTTAAGGCAGACAATGTTGAGCACCCTGCTGAAGTAAAGATAAACAACATCCACTCCTGTCCCCTCATCCATCGAGCCTGTCATCTCATCGTAGAAGGCTATCAGGCTGATTAAGTATGATTTCCCCTTCACAAACCTGTTCTGACTGGCTTCTGGTTAAGTTCTTGTCCTTCACGTGTTTGGAACTGGTTTCCAGAAGGACTTGCTCCACTAGCTTCCCAGGGACTGAGATGAGGCTGACTGGCTTGTAGCTCTCCAGATCCTCCTGCTTGCCTTTCTTGAAGATAGGAGTGACATTTGCTTTCTTCCAGACCTCAGAAACCTCTCATGATCACTGTGACTTTCCAGAGATAATCAAGAGTAGCCATGCCACATCAGCCAGCTCCCTCAGCGCTCATGGGTGCATTTGTTAGGTCCTATGAGCTTGTGTATGTCCAGTTTGTTTAAATGTTCCCTTTTCAACAAGGAAAAGTCTCACAGACTGTAACCAGTATCTAAAAGATACTGGATCCATGAGCAGGTTAAGTTTCAGTAGGGGGCTGAAACATTGGCTTTGTAACTGTGGTTGTGAAATGAATGAACATTGCTATTGTGATTTAGTTTATAAAAGGACCTAATGTGACCTTTAAAACATCTGCTTATAAGGAGAGGGTGTTAAGCAGGACTATACGCCAGAGTGCTTTGTTCTTAAAATGACATTTTTGGAACTTTCATTACAAGGACTAGCTGTTCTTTACTTTGAGAGAGGCCTCTACAAAACTGTACTGACATGTTAAATTTCTCTTCCATACTGCTGCTTCTCTGGGCTGCTGTACTCTTGCCACATGCTCAGTCAGAAGGATTATTTGCTTACAGGTTTGACAATAACAGGAAACCTATTCAAATGCTGAAAGTTTACTAGTGCTGTATGAAAGTGTTTAGTCTTGGCTTAACTTCCAACAGCTGAGGCAAGGAAGTTTATCAGTCTCAATGTAATTATTTACTGTCTTATGATGGTGATTTTGATGGTCTAATAGCTAATGCATTGCTAGGAAAAATGCTCATCCACCATACGTAATTTTTATATTAAAATTCTCTGTAGGAAAGAACAGCATAAGCAGTCTATTGGTTCCAGTCTTGGAATAGCATCAGTTGTGCCTCCACACCACGGTTCAGTCTTGTGGGACCACTAGATTGGAGTACATCTATGCAGCGACTGCTGCCCTGCACAGCATGTTGAGCCCTTGCTAGCATGCTGCAATGTTAGCACAGCAACTCCTTCCATGGCATGTTCATCCAGTCATCTTGTGTGTCAGATCCACCCACTGCGCCCTTCTCTACATAGCTTTTTGTATGGATTGAAATGAAATGTAAAATCTTTCATAGTATGGGAAGAAAGTAACCCATAATAGGGTTAAAAATACCTGATCTTGAGAGCTGAGTAACTGTGGACCTTTCCAGTGCTTGGGCTTGAGATGACTAGGAGGGAATCCCAAGTGCCAGGGAGCAACAGTGTAACAAGTACAAGAGATAAAAAATTATTTTTGTTCCTTGCTCTCTAATGAGAGAAAGGAAACAAGGAGCTGAGTATGTAAACTTCTTTCCTTTAATGGAGTATGTTTGCGGAGGTCTATCTTTAAAAATCCATAGGTCCCCTCTTGCTGCTGGTAAACATGAGAATACCCACAAAAAGATATTTCAATATTGTTCCTGGCTGTTCCCTACATATAGCTTTAAAATGTAGGCTGTATGGAATGTTTTTTGTAGTTTTATATATATATATATGGTTTTCTGTATATATATAAATACAATTTCTGGTGCATGCACAAGGTGCTTTGTGTAAATATCAACTTAGGGTTGGGCACATGGTATAAAATACTCCCCCAAGACACAGCCTATACTCAGTCACCAGATAAAATGGCATTTGGACTTGCCCAAGAAGGACATTTTGATAACAAGCCTAATCTTGCCTCTGTTGGAGACAGCTAGAAGTTTCCATTGACTTCACTGAATGCAGGATTCACAAGTACTTGCAAATCTTCAGTGAGGTCAGATTCTTTGCCCCTCATGCCAGTGCACCCAACAAAGAAAAAGACTAATCCTGCAAAGAGCTGAGCCCATCAAAGTGAGGGAACTAAATACAGTTGAATAACTCAAACCTTGTATCCCCTGTCTTCTATGAAGTGCAGTCTTATATTGCACTTAATCCGATCTAAGTGTGGGCTACCCTATGTCCTGATTATGATTTCCTGTCTCCCTTGTGTTGGATCAATTGATTACAGGGTGAGTTGGATCAGTTCATTATTCTGGCAGAAAACAAGTCCCTGCTGGTAATCTGACCTGCTTGTTACCAGCAGACTCATGTGATTGCTAGCTCTGAATAGGTGGGAATGGGGAGCAACAAAAGAGGGGAAGAAGAATCCATGAGAGTGGAAATGAGACTTGGGGCAGCAGCCTGCTGTCTTGTGGAGTTAATGTGAGACTAAGGATAATTGTATGAGTAAAAGTTACCAAATCAAACCCTCAGTCTGGCCTATTCAGGTACCAAAAACTTATTCAGACTTTCATTGACTGAGCAGAGTGAAGGGACCAATGGTGGCAGTGAAGATACTCTTAATGTTGTTGCAGCAGATGTGTTTTATCCTTTATATTTTAAGGGCTAAGATAGCACCAGTTTCTAGTTGCCTCAGGCCAAGACAAGCCTGAGTGTACATGCTATTTTCTTCAAGAAAAGAGTCATAGCTGTTTAAACACTGTTCTAAGTAATCCACTGGAAACATTCCATCTTTTCAAAATCTTTTCATTGACCTTGTTACTTAAATTTCAGATAGAGGAAAGAAGAATTAAAGCAATACATATTGATGTAGTTTGGGTGGGAAGGGTGGAAAGAATAGTTCAAGCTATATTCATGCTCTCTTTTTTTTCTTTTTATTTTCTTTTTTTTTTTTAGATGCCTACTTTCCAGTCACTTCATGTCAGGACAAATATATGATGATTTCAGCAAAGACTGTATTAATAACTTTCCTGAAGCAAATGAGTAAGATGCAAAAACTTAACCTCAGAGTACTGTACAAATAAAGAGGGCCTCTCAAGCAAACATGCTTTTTCTGTCTAGTGCCACTGAAACCAGATAGTGCTGTTGGTCTTCGTCTCATAGGTGATACTGTGGCAGAAATACCCAAGAGGTGTGTGGTGGAGGTTGCCGCTAGCAGGATGCTTTCAGGGACTGAAGAACTGTACAGCTTTTTCTCACTGTTGCTTGATATGCCACCTCTGGAGCATAATGCAGTGCCTATATTGCATTGCAGATGTCCTCAGAGCTGTGGCCTGGAGACTGACTGTTGAGCTGCATGTTGGCCAGAAGGTAGAGGAGCACTGGATGCCTTAAGAAGCATGACTGCTGTGAAGGTTCTTATTCATGTCATTTGTCAATGGCAGTAAAAGGTGTGACTGCTCACTGGTGCAAGGATGCTTGATGGTGTATGCTGGGAAAAAACATAGTTTTCTGAATTGCATTTTGCTGCTGTTTAAAATTATTTGTTTCAGCTGGAAGTGTTTTCAGTTTTTTTTTCCATACTAACTGCTCAAAGATATTCTTCATAATTACTGTCTCCTGCTCCAGAGTTAGGTCTATTTTATTTGTGGTGGAAGCCTTTGAACTTTATAAACATTTTGGGGATCTTTTAAAAGGGAAAGGTCTCTATAAATAGTTGTTGCACTCACAGCGCATTTTCAAGCTATTGACTCTAAGGAATAACTAGAAGGTTGCTGGGCTAGACAGTTGCACTCATTTGCCACTGTGGGTGACCAGTAAGCATGCTGAGAAAGAAATATATTTGTGTGTGCCAGTAATTAAGGATATGTGATAGTGCATATAATCTGTTGTGAAGGGCCTTTGAATTTTGCGGGGGGGGGGCTTTTAAGCAAAACAAGTTGTGGAGTTATATTTTAATAATTTTTCTTACTCAATTATTTGTTCTGAACATTTTTCTCAGCTTCAGTGTGTTATGAGCTCTGAAGGTCAGTCCTTTCAAAGAAAATGATCTGTTCTTCCTTTTACATATTCCAGGTCACTAACATTAACTTGAATAGAGTTGAATATTTCTGACTTTTACTTAGAATTGTCCTGTGCATATTTTAGTAGGCTGTCCTGATGAAATAGTCTGGCTGATGTACTGAACGTCTCTGAGCTGTACTCTCAGTTTCTGCATGTGTTAATAATGCTATACAAAATGCAGTAATGATGCATGTAGTGCGAAGCATTCTCACTCTTATGTAGTGACTTTCTCCACTAGAGTGGCTTTTATTTGGTTTGTAGGTCTGTAATTCTAACGCTATTTTAATTTTGATTGGAAATGGCTTTGATATCTTCAAGAATCTGAACCAGAATTTGTGGCTGGTTGATTTGAGAATTTTAATTATTACCATTATAGTAGTGAATAATTCCTAGAGCTTTTGTAGGTTTCTTGGATGTTTGTGTACTGCAAGCCGAGGAAGGTGATGTCTCTGCCTTGTGTACGTTTACTGTCTCCCTATCCATCCATAGCTGAAATACAAAAGGAGCTAGGGAAGGAAGGAGGCTGCGGAGTTTGACTAAAATGTGTTCATTGGCAGAACACACCTGGTCTGTTCAAAATGTCGGTGAGGTAGCTGTGGTCTATAATTATAACCTGCGAGGTAATGGCCAGGTCCATCTGTAGGCACAAGACTGCTGTAATCTTGCAGCGCTGGGAGTCACACCTGGTGAGAGCTGATGAGCAAAATCATCTTCTAAAAAGCAAATAAATGCATTTAACCTGAAGTTACCTAAATAAGTGTGGCAAGGAGAATCATTCTTACCAGACAGTGCAAAGTATAAATTCTTTCAACTCCTGTATTTTCAGAAGTTCCAGAGAACAAGAAACTTAACTTAAATTTCAGCGTATCCCTTGTCCAGATCTAAACTCCCTCAGTGTTGCTCCCTAGTTTAACCCTTTCAAAAGGGTGTGCAGTGGGAGCGAGGCAGCCCTTCACCTGGATGGGAGGAGGAATCTAGCACATGGCCTGTGGGCCCCCAGTGACTGGTGCTGGACAAATATACCATTGAACAGAGCAAACCAAAAAAGCCTTATCTATGCTAAGGACTGTGCAACACAAAATTAGCCATCTTTTTGCAACATGGTGCTCTGGCTGTCACTCAGCAGCTCAGCTCCACTGTCACTAGGGCACCTGAGAAGAAGCCTAAGAACAACCAGAGAGGAAGGAGGTGCTGGAGCAGGCCTACAAGGGGGCCAACCAGGAGGAGGTGAAGGAGCAATGCTACCACGTTGTTGAAGATCTGGTCCCGTAGACCTTAGTGCAGTGGACGCTTCCTGGGGCCCACAGTCAGTGAACTGCATAACTGAGGTTACAATGGGGGCTGGCAAGGCAGTCATGGGATCTTCTTCCAGAAATGTTTATTCTTCTGCCACATGCCAGCACCAAGACTTCCCATTCCAAGCAGTGGGACTGATATCCCTTCCTCTCAGAATGGCTAAGTGCAGCATCGCCCTCTGCTAAGTCTCCCCTGTATAAGTAGGAGATACAGGAGTTAAAAAGCAACCATGAACGATTCGCTGTGGAGCACAGCTTTGTACTTGTCTACAATTTTGAACCCATTACATGACTGCGTTTCAGCTGGTTAAACAGCATGCTGATACAAATGCTTGCGTCATTCCCATACTGGATCTTCCAAGGAAGATAAAGAGAATATAGAAAATCTGTTTTGAAAGCAGTGATATAAACCTGAAATAAAAGGCAGGCTTTGAACTATTCTTGAAATATTCTTCTAAATTGCAATGCATGTAATTATTACTAAGCCTGTTCTGATGGTTAGGGCAGAGCTAGCTTTGGGAAATTCTGTGCAGGTCTGTAAGTTTTCCCTCAGTTCAGATGGATAGGGTTTCTTTTTTCATACTAAATTTCCTGATTTTTCCACAAAATTTCTCCACATGTTCTTCTTTAGGGTGGCATATTAGCCTGGAGGTCATCCCTTTTTCCTGGGCGTTGTAGGATCAGAATTCTTAAGTGCATCATATTGCAAGTGTGAATACCCTGAATCAAGTGACAGGACTGCAAGAGGGTGGCTTTCATTGTGCTGGATGCTGCTGCTTTTTGGGACAGGGTTCTGGGGGTGAAATTGAACAGTGTCTTGGTAATA
Source organism: Elanus axillaris (assembly GCA_026212715.1). NCBI lineage: Eukaryota > Metazoa > Chordata > Aves > Accipitriformes > Accipitridae > Elanus > Elanus axillaris. The sequence goes on from JANZLQ010000040.1 coordinate 4,763,120, forward strand.
GGCACCAAAATCAAATGAATTTGTGCAAGAAATATTTACAGTGTGCCTTTTCTCCTTAAAAAAAAAAAAAAGCTCACTGGCAAATAATCTGAAAGAGCCCAACATCACAATAAGACACGGTCCCTCCCCTCTGCTCCCTGTTCTGAAAGGAACCATTGTTTCCACGTTTCAAGGTGGGCTCGTTGACTTTCATGTTGCCATGGAACCAGCGTGTTTTACTTCCCAAATGATACTTGCTTGTAATCTCAGAAGGTTTTTCAGCAAATTAACACAGGTGATTTGTGAGTGGCCTCGGCTGGACTAAAGGCCAGTGAAGGAACTGTTTGATTAACCAGATGAAGAAATACAAGGAGTAAAAATAAAGTTCCAGGATAAGCCTTGGTTGAAAGAGGGAGGGCAGATAACCAGAAACGCTGTTAACTCCCATTTTCTATGTAACACAGAAAGGCTAATGCTGGATTTACATGCTGGTAGGCTTAAATACAAGTAAAGCAAGTAAAGCTCTGTTAAAACTTAGAATTTAAAATCCACAGCAGTACTATGGAGTTACCTAGATGAAAAAGGTAGAGGTACTTTTGATGGTAATACATGGCCCACACAGTTGAAAGGAAGATGATGCTAACTTGTTTAATAAAACCTATGCATACATTTACATATTTTTCTCAATACGTATCAACATACTGTCTAATACAAGTGTGTTTAAAGTTTAGATGGAACAGTTTTTCTGCCAAAAAATGCTGATTCAGTGAACTTAAGGAGTTTGAGGCAATGGACCAGTTTTTGTTGACCTTTTGTACAGGAAATTATAAACATTTTGATAAAATCAAACCACTTTGCATCTAGTCGCGTCGTAGAACTTTCATGTTTAGATATTCAAATGAAGACTAGATGATTTCCTAAAAGATACATTGTAGTTCAAGCAGGAGTTAAATTGGGAGATGATGCAAGATGACTGCAGAAGTCCTTCTGATTTTGTAGCCCTTGAAAATGTGTATCTGACTCTTGAGCTGAGAGGTTCATTCTGGCTGAGGGCAGGTGGGTCTGGTACAGCCAGCTTTGAGCCAGGGCTCAAACGAACATTGCTTGGGCCCAGACTGACTCCTGTGATTCCACTCATGAGTCTTTGTGCCACATTCCCTGGCAGTCCAGAAGAGATAGAGATTAGAGGTGGGGTGGCATGATTTGAAGACACCAAGCCAGTAAACCATCCTGCTGGGGAAAGAAGCGTAGCATCACTGTGAATGAATCTGCGTAAGCCTGGCAGTGCTGCCTCGTTCTAGTTGAGTGCTGGCAATGACAGGCTTGGGCTGTCAGGGTGGGTGATACAGGTGCATATCAATTTGGCACTTAGTAAAACATGGTGGTCTTTCAACAGTATTGTTAAACACACTTTCTATCAGTTCTGAGAGAGTCCTTGTATTGCTGAGTGTGCTTGCGTCTCACTGAATCTCTACAGGTTGCTCAGCACTTTGTAGGACTAGTCCCTGGTGGGCCCAGTGTCAGTAAGAACAGTTCCTTTCTCTGCCTGGCATTTATTTAAGCGATATCAGTTAGAAATATCAGAGTCTGTTATTTTAAGGGCATCTGTTGTTTCATGTCACAAACCATGGTATTTTTCAACTGGAGCCAGTGTAAAAGTTAGAATCCAGTTTACCAATTAAGGAAAAATGGAGTAGTCTTTTCTTAAAACAGTATAATGTGAAATAGTTTTCAAATGGAAGTTTTGTCCTTTCATGTCTGTAGTCACTTGTTTTTTTAATTATCTCGCTTTCCAGGTTAAATTCTGTAGTCTATTCCATTTTTATGTTCAAAAGTTTCACATTAAAGAACATGGGACAATGAGACAGGCTGTTCAAAAACACATGGGAGAAATTAGAAACTGATACAGAGAAAAATTCTTCTTCCATTAGACTTTCTACTTATACTTGTCATGTTATTATGATGGTTGTAGCCAAAAAAAAAAAAAAAGGCTTCTTAAGTTGGCAAAGTCCTTGAAAAAAGTTGTTTGGAATAGCGTGGGTGTTAATTTCCCAGGAGAGATATCTGTGCTTAGCTAGCATGTTGCACAACTAGACAGTAAATTTTTTTGCTTATAGCACTAATCTTCATTCCTTCTACGCTTTTTCATGAATTGTTGGGTTTGCTGTTCTAAGTGATAATGTTCAAGGTTGGATATTAACTTGCCAAGAATATTCTAGCAGTGTGCTTTCTACATTGCATGTACAGCACCTCTCAGTCTCATGGGTAGGTGCTGCATGTGTAGTGTAGGTCATCCATTATCACACTATGCCTGACAGCTAAGAATAATAAATGCACTTCAATTAAGAACAATTTAGAACATTTTGAAAGCTTAAGATGAGGTTTTTGGTGGTACTGGTTACGAAAGATAGTACTCTGTGACAGTGTCTATTCTGAGCAGTAACTTTTTTTTCTTTTAGCAGAACTTGTTTTGAATATGGTGGCAACTGCTTCTTAAATGAGGGGACTAAGGACCCTTAGTCCTCCATGTTTGAGCAATTCTAACTGTCCACAATAATGCAGTCAATCCTGAGGGGCTGCTTGAGATAGAGGATTTATAGAAGCAGGTCATAAGATGTTGATTTCAGTGAAATTTTGTGATTTTTACCACCATCGTATTGTTTTTCCCTGTTTAGGTGACTTTATTAGCTCTAGTGGGTTTCAGGGAAGACAGGGCAAGGTAATGCCTTAAACAGAATTAATGTGTTCTTACAGGATGACTTTGTTATTTTACAAACTCACTTATGTAAACATACTTACTTGCTTGGATTTCCAGAATAAAATAATTGTTTAGCCTTGTCCATTTCTTTACATTAACTGGTTGAGACTTCATTTCAGCTGCTTTTACTTACTGAGTCACTTTTTGTCATCCACCCATATGAGAAGCCCAGGCATTATGTCTTTATTTAGACAGTACTGTATCCACTATGGGGATTAGAGGGTTAAGCATTTTAACAAGTCACCATTTCAAACAGTTGCTGCGGGGGCACACACCTATTGATAAAGATCTATGCCTTTGGCAATAAAGAGTTCTGGAAGTTATATTAAGTAGGCATTTCAGTTCTAAACTGCATCAGACTACACAATCTAATTTTGCAGATAGTTTTAGTCTTTCTGATGACAGATTTTCCTTTGCATGGTTTAGTAAAGACTGTAAAAAATATTTCTTAAAATTTCATATCAGGTTCTGTGACAAACTAGACATCTGAAAGTTGATGTTGCCTATGCTTACTATGTGCCTTTTCTTGTCTGTAAGACAATCTGAAGACAAAAGCCTTGTTTCCCCACCCTCACTTCCCCATATAAAATAATACAGGAAACAAAAATTCTAAAAAGCCTATGTTACCTATATAGAGAAAAGAAGAAAAAAATAGAAAATTAAATTAATCCTTTGCATTGTTTTCAGTTTGTGGAGTTTTGATAATGATGTCTCAAAAAACATTTTCATATTTTTCTTAGCTGTTACTAAAAATAGTTTCCTTTGTCTCAATTTTTCCTTCCCTTATCCAGTACTACCTAACAGTGACATTTTTTTTTGTTTTGTAATATATCATTCTAAACCTAATAGTCTGCTTAGTAACCCAGATACACACAAAATAGGATATTTGTAAATAAAATGATACATTTAGTCTGCCAGTTCTATGTTTTGTCCTTTTTTGGTTTCCTTAGTAGAAATGTTTGTGGCACACATTGTCTCAGATTTAATCACTACCTATTCCTCAGCAAACATACTCTCATCCTGTCAAAATACTGCATCAAGCTATACCTCCTCTGATCTGCTTAATCTAGATAAATGTTATAAAGGCATTTTGTCTTTTTCAGTTTCAGGCAGGTAAGATTATCCGTAATGGAGATTGTACATTTTGTCTTGGCAGAAGTTTGCAACATCCACGGTTGATGAATAGACATCTGCTCTGCTTAGAAGTGTTACTTGAAATTAAATAGGCCAAACAGTAAACTAAATATATGGGTATACAGTGGAACTACTGAAATTTCCTTTAAGATTTTATAGTTGTTTACCTCAGTTTATATATTCTCTCTTCCTCCCTTCTTTATCAGTGTCTCTAGGAAGAGGAGACAGCACGATAGCCATGGTCTTCTCCAGTATGTGGAACGAATCCTTTTTTGGTTTCTCAACTTGCTGTCTAATTTACATCTGGTTTAACTGTGTAGTAATGTACTTGCTGGGTAGACAGGAGAGGAATCCTTAAGCAAATCAGCTCTGCCCTGCAGGGAAGGGCTTGACTGGCTGAATTACTACAAAGGGTTGTTTTACCATGAAAGGACAGTTTGCTTGCCTTCTCTTGCAAAGCCAAAGTCTCAGTGAAATGAGAAGGGCAGCCCAGAAAATCATTCTGAACTAGCAGCTGTAATAGTAAATACAACATCCTATTGTGCACATTATGTGCTATATGTAAGCATGATGAAAGTGGAGTTATTCTGTAGTAAGAAAATTGCTGGTTAACGTCTTGGATTCATTAGATAAAGCACAATCCTCAGACTCTTGAGCAATTGTCCTAAATCGTCGACTTGGTGCTATGTTCGTTCTGTACATGTGTCCAACCAGCCTCAAAGATAGGGTCCAGAAACCTTTTCTGGGGCTATGCCATTGCTGCTCTACAGAGCTGAAAGAAGTGCAGAAAAACACATTTTCATTTAGAGGTTCCTCTGCAAGTTTGGCTCGCCCCCTTCTTTGAATTTCTGGGGCCCAGGATCAGGTCCCCACAGAGCTGTTGTATGAAAACAAAGCTAGAGCAGGGTAACTGAGAAGAAGGCGAGAGCTGAGTCTCTCAAAGCAACCCAGAAGTACTGTGCTGGGGGATAGGGAGGAAGTAGACTTGGCCGTAGTTCTGTTTCCACTGGGTGGGCAGAATTTGAAAAGGGTTTTGTTTCTGGTATTTGAAAGTCTTGAATTCCCAGCCTTGTGTCTTCCAACCCCTTGTTACTCTTCACTGCCTGTTCTGGAGCTGTTCTGTCTCTTTCTTGCAACCCTTCAGTGTTGCCATTTGTGCCTGCATTTTGGGATGTCACTTGCTTTTGCTCACTTCTGACTGATGGACAGTTGTTTTATTTGCCCCTGTGGGTTTCAGAAAGCTTCTTTCTGCTGGGAATACTGCTCAGGTAAAACCTGAAAGGCCACAAGGGATCTATTGATGTAGAGGGAAGCTGGGAAGGAAGTTTTCTGTATAGAAAACCTACCTGGTCTCTGGCTGCTTTCTGTCTAGCCAGCTCAGCAGCCTAGGCCTCCAGGCTCTAGGTTTCACACACTGCTGAAACCCAAGGTCCTGGGGCTTGCTGCAGGGTAGGAAAGGTGTGCCCAGAATCCTTTTTCCAGTGCTAAACCCAACCATTTCATTTTATCCTGAAAATACTAATTTAGGGGGATTTTTTTCCCTAACCTTTGTTCCATATGGAATGAGAAAAATGTCTGAAATGTAGTATCTCCAGTAGATAAATTTTTTGCCCTCTTTGCCTCCTCCCAGGGATGGCTTATTTGAAAAATGCTTTGCAGGACCACCACTGTGTTTGTAGAGGACTGAGATAAATGTGCTTATAGATAACCATGTGTTTCTAAACACAGCTTATTATCATCAGTATGGTAGAAGGACTTATCAAAGTCACTTTACTGTCTACAGCTGTGGCTAGAAGTGGGAATTACTTTAATAAATCCATGTTCAGTTATGTAAGCCTGCTTGCATAGTGATACAATATCTCAAATGCATACTCTTGTTTTTTTTAACATAACTTAGTTTTCCTGATTTTCCACTTGTTGCTTACTCTGTATTCCTGATATCTTTACAGTATTGGAAAATTCTTAATTGCCAACTGCTTTATCCTCTGTTAGGGACTAAATGGGAAGCCTTTGGACTTCAAAGCGTGTTTAGAATGCATTTGCTGCTTGGATGGGCCTTTTATGAAGCTTTTCTTTTGCAGAGTTGTAGGGCTACCAAAGAACAATATGTCTGGTTTTACTCGTTTATTACTTTTAATTTGTTTGCCTGGTTTAAGGTGCATGCAGGAATATATACAATTTTAAGGATGTACTATATGCATAATTCATTATTTTTCATTTTAACATAGAGGAACTTATTTTTCACTGACACTTATACTAGTGCAATATGTTTGTAGATGGTACAGCTGACCTGGTGGCAGCTTACATTTCTGATAAAGGGTAAATGACTGATCAAGACTGCAAAGTACTGAGCAGGCAAGAGTCGACAGTTGTATGTTCCTGGGAGCAAAACATGTTCTGGCTTGGTAAGTCCATTCCCTGAAAATAGAAATAGTATACTAGAAATAGCATAGACGATAGAGGAACAGCTCCAAAGATGTTTACTTAAAACCCTCCAATTTTTCTTAATTACGCTTACTACTATGGTGCCCGAAGGTCTGTTAACAACAAGGACACATCATGCAGTGTCCAAAACAAACATAAGAGTAGCACACATCATTTTCCCCCAAAGGAGAACAATTTCTCTATGATGTTACACTTTGAAGTATTTTGTGGGTGGAGCACAAAGTGCTTTCCTAGTTTCTTTTGCAATTTTATTAGCCAAGAACATGCAGTGTGTTTGGTACATTCCAGAGTTGATGTAGTAAGTCTTTACTAGAAGACTGATGAACATGAAACAGTGGCATGCATCGCTGTGCTGTTTGCAATGGGTTTAGTCTATTCTTGCTTCAGTCAATGGCAGAACTTCCAGGGATATTAGTGAGGAGGTATCCAGGTACAAGCTAGCTCATATTTGCAGGATCACAGAGTACAAGGTGAATAGACATTAAATGACTAAATGGGGAAAGAAAGCAAACTGATGAAGCTATAGAGATAGAGGTTAAAGAGTTAATTGTGTTGATGCTATAACAGGTAGTCTTCTGATAGTTCCAGGAAATGGCTGCACATGTTTTTATTTAGATAGACTATAATTTCATAGACTTTCAGCTGTTTGGGCATTTTGGTCCTTTTGTAACTTGTGATGTAAAACTTCTATTTAAAAAATAGGATGAAAGGTTAAGTGAGAGAAAATGTATTGGCTAAATGTTTATCTGTCCCACCCCAAAAAGAAGAACGAGTGACCTTGATTTAGCTATTGTAAGTGAACTGGAAAAGCGAGGTAAACTTTATGCCTGTGGGCCATAATACTTTGCTAACTAAACCATTTCTGCACATGGGAGTGGTTCTCAGTTGGTTCCACCCTGTCTGCAGCTGATGTGTGCCATCCTATTTTAGAAATTTAATCTGGGGTAGGTATATTAGTAACCTGAGCAGACAAATGCCACAGCCATAACCATTAATTTGGGATACAGGCCGAGCTAACTGTTTATGTATAAGATGGGAATGCCCAACCTATCTGTGTATAGTTTCCATTATTTATGACAGACTCCCAGGAGAAATGATTTCTTGCTACAGAGTATATTTTTAAAGTAAATCCAGTTCTTAATCACTCATTTTCATTTTCAAAACTGTAGTCCTCTGGTAATTAAGGATGGGACATCAGAGGTTCTTAATCATTGTCTATTGATAATGTAACAAGGAATTTGAGTGCAACGCATTGTGTGAGACTAGTGTGGGTATGGAATCCCTACTGCAGTTATTAACAGTAGTGCTTGCATCCCCTCCCCAAAATATGGATTTTTGTATAACAAGAATTATTTGTCAAATAATGTTGTTGAAGTAGTCCTAGATGTTTTTATCATGTACCATGTCATGGGGAGGGATACAGGAGGTTTTCTGTGTATGTATTCTGGAAATACTACTGGCATAAAAATGGCTATGTCCAAGTCAGGATTGTTATTGTCACTTTGCTGTGGAGAAAAGTCTCTGTCTAGGTATTTTCAGTGTCTATGGAAATGTACATACTTGGGTATTCAGTGTTGAGGGCAACCTTTTCCTAATCCTGACAAGGAAGGAATCTGGAATATTCCAAACAGCTTATTTTGTCCTTTGGGCTAATCACAAAAAACCACGTGCCAGATTCCAGCTAAAGCTACATGGCATATTTATTTAAAATAAAAGCGTCAGATGAAAGAGTGAGTTTCACACACTTCCCTCCCTGTGTTTTAGAGTAACACTGCTTCTGTTATGCTGGTAAAGGTATTTTCATCTTTCTCAAGTTGATTATTCCTGAAGAGGGAATAGTGCAATTTGTTTTTTCTTTCCGTGTCATGTTGAGAGTCATCCCTAACAGGGAAGGGCAGGCAGTTGTACTGCTTTCGTCAAAGGACAACCTTTGTGGGAGCTGAGGCAAATCGAGGAGGCTCTCATCTTTTGTGCAAGAAGAGAGGTAATGCGTACTCTTATTTTTTTTCAGGATTGCTCTCTGCTCAGGTAGATATACTGAGGCCTGTTTCTGAGGCCTTCCCTGAGGAAGGCCAGCATGTGCCTAAGCTGATTTCATTTAGCAAGGCATTCAGCTATGTTCTTTGGTCTCATTGAAGTAATCAGAATTAAGCATGGATCTTAAGGCATTGCGTAATTGAGTCTTTCAATGTTTTTTCACTACAGATATGTTTAACAAAGTATAGCAATGTGGAGCCTTGCTTTTGGGAAGGTCATGTTTTCATTAGGGAAATAAATTAATGTAATTGTTAATAAAGACATTCAGAATACTGCTGATATGTGTACTGTATGTGCACAAAGTTGAAACAAAGCAGAACTAGGGGAATTTTGGCTATTTCTTTTGCCACTAGTTGATTTATGTTGTTTAGGAGAGATTTTAATGGAAGAAACTGGCATGAAAATATTTGAAACCAACAGTATTCTTTTGCACAGAATTGGTGATGTCTTCAAGAAGGAATGGTTACACAAGTTGTACTTCTTTGACAATACGTTGAAGGATGCAAACAGAATAGCAAAGGAAAAGGAACCAGACTAGAATCAGTACAAGTGTTGTTTATTCAAGTGCAATGATGGTTAACTGGTTGTAGCTCCCATTTTACAACTTCCATCTATGTTTTAGAGTGTTTTGTTGCTGGCTGAGTCAGCTGAGCCTGCAGACCAAATTGTCTGAGTACAGAAATGGCTCAAAAGCCACTTCTTTTAAGAGGCTCCACTCATGTTCATAGATGTGCATTTCCTTATGCTCATCCCACTCTTCACTGTCTCCCTGAGAGATATATCTAGCATCCTTACACCAGCTGTCTCCCACACATATGGCTATATTGACCCCTAGTGTAACTCCATCAGAGTAAGCAGTTACATCAGAGATTTTTTTTTTTTATCTGACTCAAATCCAAAAGATACAGAGATATATTAGTAGTTAGCTTTGGAGTGGAAGGCCAGATGCAGCTCACTCACTTGCTTCTTAATCCACCAGCATTTTGCCAAGAGCATTACTATAAGCACAGCCACTTTCTACCAATGTTTTCCTTGGGTTTTACTGTTTGATTGTCAGCTCTGGAATTTTCATTTCAAAAAATGTTTTTAAATAGGGAATGATGCATTTGAAAATAAGATGCAAGTAATAAATTGCTGCCATATTTCCGAAGTTGGTGGTCTGTGTTATCTGTAAAATTGGAGGATGAATCACAGTGGACACATTCCAGTTTACCTTCTGGGACTTATTTTGCTGATAAGTACTATAAGCATTTCCTTGACTTTTGTTGAAGATTTTCTTTCTCTAGTATTTTTAATTGTTAGAACTATTTACATGATGAAGGAGCTGAGTCACTTTCGGGGCTGATGCCTGTCCACTGGCCCAGCTGTATCTGGAATGAATTCAAAGCTGTAGAAAGGTAATATATATAAGGAGTTGTTGTATTCACTGCAGTTATATAAGTCTCTGGAAAAGCATTTTAGTTGAAATGGATGAAGTTACTAGAGTTATTATTTTCCTGATTTCTGTTGCAGTTGAATGAAAAGCTATTATATTCAAAACCAAAACCTTTATACCATTTAGAAAAAATGTCTCTAATGAGTTACTTTTCAGGGAACAGAGCTTGCTAGATGTCGAGTATAGAAAAGGAGGCTTGAAAACCTCAGTTGTTGTTGGAAAGCAATGCCCTTAATAAATATACTCAGTGCAAGATTTGCCCCCTCACCTTTAAAGAAAGAAAACGTCCAGATTGTTTGACAGGGGAATGGTTAGTTTCATAGTGAATTTGCAGAAGAGTCTTCTGCAGGGTTATGATTGTCTGGAATTTCTTTTTGAAAGTGAAACATTATACTACTTGCAAATGCTTTACAGTTGTTGAAGTTTGTGCTCCCATTTTGGCAACTAGTTAGAAAAGATGGGATGGTTTTGAAGATCGCTCTAAAGGATCCATGTTAATAAGAGAGGGTGACATCTATAATTGGACTTGAGAACTGGCTACAGCACTGGAAACTTCAGCTGTTTGGAGAAAAAAAAACTTAAGGGGTTTTGAAAAAAAAAATCATGTTTCATTTATTACTTGGCTTTTTGCAAGGTACTGTCAGAAGTGGAAGTGTAGCTGGAATCATGTCCTTTCAGTTAATGAATGAATGCAGCTCTTCATGAGAATGTTTCCAAGCTATATGCATACCTTTAAGGTTGTGTGAAATCTTACATGTATCACAGGGACATTTAAGGATGAAGTGAGAAGCTGTCTAAAAGCAGGTTGTTTGATGAAAGAGTGCACTTTGTCTGTTGTGAGTTATTTTGTTTTTTAAGACTGACTTTTAGTTGATTTACTTGTGGTATTTATAAAGGCTTGGGTTGGTTCATGGTGATATATGTCATATACATATACTGCACAACATATATAGATCATAAGGCCCACCTCCTACAACTACATCACTGATACTTTCTATAATAGCCAACTATCTGGTAGCATGGGTTTTAGCATCCTAAATACTAATCTCTTCAGCAAATTTAGTACAATAAATATCTCCAGTAGTTGGCAATGTGTACTGGATTTAGCCAGCGGGTTGTGGTAGAGAGTTGTGTGAGGTTTATAAAGCTGTTGGGCAGGTACAAACTTGGTAAATAGTTGTGCTAAATCATACAAATAACACGGTTATCTCTGATTCTGGAATTGCTGCTTTAGGTTCTCTAGCTTATAGCTCTGTGTGGCTGCAGAACTAGGGCAATGTTCTTTCTTCTTCCTTTGGCATATACCCAGCTTTAACAGAAAGTAATGTAAAGGAAGAAGATTCTTTGCCAGTATTGTTAGTGTTTTTCACTGTCGTGCTGTAACAATATGTGAATGTGGTCTTAGAATTCACTTTTATGTAAGTTGTCTCTTTCCATACAAATGGACCTATTGTGGGGTGCATAAACACCACCAAGGGCAGTTTCTTTTTAAATTAAAACAACAAACTGACTGTGCATTTCTTTTTCCCTGAGGTGACACTGTGCATTCTCTGCAAGCACTTTTCCCTCGGACAGACTGCAATAATTCTCCTGTTCCCTGTTGTTAGCACTGCCACATTTGCATGATAATGGATGTCATGGGTATCCCTCTGCTGCATATGCACTGCTGTATTGTGAAGTTAATGCAGAGGACTTCCCACTCGACAGGGTGGGGGGAATGAAAACCTCTTTCCCTGGACACTTCAGCACTCCCATCCAGAGCATGGCCTCTAACAGAGGAGCACAAGCCTACCAGTAGTTCAGTTTCATAGCTGCATGTGGGTAGCGCCTACAGCCACATACGCATTCGTTATGCCTGGCTAAATTTAATCTGTTAAGAAATACATTGTGAATTTCAACAGCCAGAAGAAACAAAAATTACAAAAGCTCTTACACAACTTTGTATTGTCATGTATTAAGGGTTCTAAAGGGTCTAATAAGATCTGGCTATGGAGTTGATGTTTTCGAAGAACAAGGATCTCTGACAGGATCCTAAAGATCAGGAAACTTTCTCGGAGTAGATAAAGTCTTTAAAGAAATTAGGGTAAAGTGTTTTATAATGCTTGTTGTAATACTGAGTATTTTAAAATTGATTGATGCTTATCACTCAAAAATAAAGTGGCTGGTCCAGTGCACTGGCTACTCAGGTGGTTGCTGGAATAACTGTGGGATACTTAAGTCTAAGCACTGCCAGGCCTTGCAGGCTGGGGAGACCAGGTTGAAGTGTAGATGAGGTTGATGCTGATGTCTTTCCAGCCAGTAACAGAGACCTTGGCAGACATGACAAAGGAAACATTCCTTCAGTGTAGCTGCAAAGATAAAGCTTTTGATTTTCTAAACCACATGGACCTATTTGGAATTTTATTACTCGTGTTTTCAGACCAGGTAATCACCCATTCTCTGTTTATGAATTTTCTAAACTACTAACAAATGTAATGATGTCTGGCCATTTGTATGCCCCAAATCTAATAAATAGCATACTTGGCAGCTGTCATAAGCAAAGTTGTACTCTGCAAATCCTTTACTGGGAGAATGTTTCCCTTCACATAAATTGATGACATCATTAATATGAGTGAAAATTACTTTAGTGGATAAAAAGCCTGCAAACTCTATCACCAAATTCCATGCAACAGATAAGAAACGCATGTTTCCTCAAAAAAATGAGCCAGGCAACCCTTCCATAGTTTGAAAGACATCAGTTCATTTTTGCTGTGTGTATAAAGTGGAAGAATTGACCTTTAACATTTATTTTGTTTTGGTTTAAGTCTATTTTTCAGTGCAACAGCACTCCTGTCTCATTGGCAGGAATGAAAGCGGGGGGGAGTATGGGATGAAACTTGCTTCAGTTGGAATTTGTCACTAGTTTCTCTAGGCCAGGATTTCCTCCAAGTTTTGTAACTTTGTGTCATTTGAATTGGAGGAGGGTTGGTTTCTATTAGTAACTATCACTTAGTCTCAGCTGCCAGTTAAGATGTTTGCCAGTTCTATGAAATGAATGAAAATATTTGAGGACATTGGTTAACCGAAGAAGTCAGTGAACCCTAAAATGAATTAGTATCTTAGCTACAAATTCACGTTTAATAGCTCCATTTGAAAGACCTTTTGTGCAGTAAAAGATAAACTTGTGGCTTTGTGTGGTGTCCTTGCTCATGTGAGCTGTAAATAAACTGTCTGGTTTTAACTACATGTTCATCGACTGCTAGACTGTTCAGGAAAAAAGGATCTACAGTTTTGTGTAATCCTATCAACAAAACTGAAAAACATCAGAAGATGGAGCTGTTCAGAGCCAGATTCAAATCTGTTAATGTTGAACAACTAGTATGTGACATTCCTACTACTGTAGTGTTTGAAGGCCAGTTGTTTCCATGGGACTGTAAGAAGAATAAGGTGGTACTTGGGATGACAGAAGGTCTTAAAGACTGGCTTTACATGTGTTTTTTGAGTTAGTATTTAAACTCTACAGATTCTTACTTTTGAACGTGTGTTTTTTACACTTTGTGTTAGAATTAATGAAAAATGCTTTTCCAGGCTTGTTACAATTTTACACCAGATTTAGATGTAGCAAATCATAGGAGAAATTTGTAGGTGTAGAAAGTGGGGACCTTGAGGACAGTTTCCACCAATTTTTATTTCATTAGGTCAATTTTTTTTTCTGCTGCTTTGCCTTCTAGACAGTTTTGGTGCTAATGGCTGGAACTGGACTGGATGGGAAGGTGATGCTTTGGTGTGAAATGGTTTAGCAACAAACCAAAAGTGGCAGTCACTGAGTCCCATCTCATACTGTGACTGGCCACTGTGTCATTTCAATCTCCACCAAAAGGATTACCATTTCATCAACCTTGTTAAGTCTCTTGCCTTTATAACTAGAAGGTTGTTGCCTTCTGCTTAAAAGCTTAATTTCTCCTGCATATATTTATGGAAGCTTACACATACTTGCCAGCACTGTCCTTTCTTCGAACTAATTAGTGTAAGACAACAGTGTTCTGTCCCTAAGTGTCACCCACACCGCTGATTTAGATACTCTTGCCACAAAGAGATCTTCCTGTTGACATATCTTCTCCGTTACTGACAGAGGTGTAAAAATGCTCCTAAACAGCAGGGGGGTATCTAGAAAGTTGTTCAAATAAAGTTTGTTCACTTGTCTGGCACTGACCTTTCTGATTAATGTATAAATGACAATTGTGTTACCTCCAAGTCTTCATTTTGCTGGCCTAGATAAAGAGCGGAAGGCTCTTAAATCACACATTTATAATCAGAGGGATTTTCAAGCTCTGTTCCTGTACAGATGTACAGAGTTCATCTTTCTTTAAAGTAAGTGACAAAAACTGTCCACTGTATTCCAGCTAAAATTCTACTCATAGTTGCACCATGTCATTAATATCTCTGTAGTCACTTTTTCTCTTGGATGGGCATACAGCTATGAGGCAGTATGATGATGTGGCCTGAAAAAATGAGTTCTTGGGACATGTCGGGTGAAGCAGTTTGCTCAGATGCTTGTATTGTCCTTCAGTTTGGTAGTTACTCAGGACTTCTTCTTCATCTGCTGCTTCCCATTGATTACCCACCCCCCCCCAGTTTGAAAAAAATGATCCTATTATTAGCTCTTAAGCTTGACCTAGCTTTTAATACTATTTAAAAAAACTGAGAAGATAGGACAAGTCAAAGTTTGGGGGACCTCACTAAGAAAAATGTTGAAATGAGTTCAGGCACTTCATATTCTTCACAGGAAAATTTTGTTTGTATTTTAATTTTATCTGATGTTTTGCTGACATGATTAATTTTATTCTCACCTGTTCAATATTTCACTGCCAAACAAATCCCAGTAACTGTTTTCATACAATCTAGCTGGCAAGACTGTGAGTTTATTTCTGCTCTGTGACATCTTGTGTTAGGAAGAATTACTGGATCGGTTTGCTGCATCATGTCATGCTATCTTTGACAGGTCACACTGCCATTTCTGAGTGCAGAGATTGCTCTGGTTCCTGGTTTATAATTTTTTTCCAAAGATTTTTAGCCCCGAAGAAGTTCTTTCATGTCAGTAAGGCAACTGTATATTAACACATGCATAGCAAAGTAGAATCTGCTGATTTCAAAGGAAGGAGCTGAAAACATGGATATGTTTACAGAAATGGGCTCTAAACTCCCTAATACAACAACTAAAAGTATAATAGACAAAGAAGATGTTATAATGAATTTAATTTCTAAAACCCATGAAGGCTAAAAAGAGTAAGGTTAACACTGCAGCATTAGGTAGCTCATGAAGTCAACCGAGATACTATGTTTCACCAGGTTTTTGCTGTCAAATTTTGCAAGGTGTCTGGATATCTGGTACTGTTAATATAACTTCCTTATTATTCATCAGCAGATAATAGGATCCTGAACTACATGAAAGACATTTATTTGAAGATTCCAGAAGTTTTCTTTATGCTCCATTTCCAGTTTTTGATTATGAAGTTTCTTGTTAGGATTTTGCTCTGGACTGGAGTAGTCCTTAACTGGAGTTGGGAAGTTACTGGAAATAAGTCTTGGGGAAAAAAAATTTCATCCCTGCCATATCCCTTTACGCAAGTCTGAGATTCTTTTACTTTCTGTTTTACAATCATCAACTTTTTTTCATCATCATCTTTTTTTCCTCTTTTAACACAAGCATGCTCTTTTTTTTCGGTGTAGTTTTACGTCTTCCAATTTTGCATGCTGATGTTCCTTAGAATCCATTCTTTTCTAAAAGTTTCCAATTTATTTTCCTGTTACCACCACTGCTACCTTAACTTCCCCATGTTAAAGATGATGTTTTTAACCTTTCTGCTCTCCTTTCCCAAAATGTGCCTTCATCATGTTCCTCTGCTGGCTTGTGGGTTCACCCTCCTAGCTGATTGAAATAATTGCCTTCAGGCAATAGATTTCAAGTCTTCTGCAGCTGACCCTTTGATACAGAGCAGAAGCTTTGCGGTAAGCTTGGGGCCCAGCTCATGGGTCTATGCTATCTGAGGGTCCAGGCTTCAAGCCCCACGTTGGGCGCCAAAAAGACTGTGATGGGTTGACCCTGGCTGGACACCAGGTGCCCACCAAAGCTGCTCTATCGCTCCCCCTCCTCAGTTGGACAGGGGGGAGAAAATATAACAACAGGCTCGTGGGTCGAGATAAGGGCAGTTTAATAAGCGAAAGCAGAGGTCGCGCGCAAAAAGCAGAGAGAAAAAACAAATGATATTATTCTCTACTTCCCATCAGCAGGCGATGTCTGGCCACTTCTCGGGAA
>JANZLQ010000040.1:4779302-4831101 GCA_026212715.1 Elanus axillaris
CTCCCGTTGAGGGGGCAAAAAATGTTGGGGACACAGCCTTGATGCTGTGCCAGCACTGCTCAGCAGTAGCCAAAACAATGGTGTGTTATCAACACCTTTCCAGCTACCAATGCAGAACACAGCACTATAGCACTATGAGGGCTGCTATGGGGAGAATTAATTCCATCTCAGCCAGACCCAGTACAGCTGTGCTTCCTGGAAATCTCCCACTGAAGTCCTGTGTTTGTTGGTTTAGTCCTGCCTGTGCCACAGGTACAATTTTCTTTAGATTTGCAGGCGAGGCCTTTCAATATCATTTGCAGCTATCCTGTGGTCCTCCTGTGTGTTGCTCTAGAGAAGCTGGAATGAACATGAGTCTGGGACACCTCTTATAGCATCACAGCTGTTAGGTTTCTTTACTCGCTTTTGGCTCCACTCCAGAACAAGCTGAAGTCAATGGCAAGATTAGAATGACACTCCATCTGAATGAATCAACTGCGCATAAATGCCTGATGAGGGTACACCAGAAGCAGGAGAGGAAAATTGTTCTTACGCTGACTCTTGGTTTTGAATGTCTTTTAAAAACAGTTTCTCACTCATATCGATACTTCTTAAAGTGGGGTTTCCTACATTGAATCGCTAGCGATTCTCATGTAAGCCTGAAATAACTCAAAATCCCTATGTATGTTACTCAGTTTATATTACTGTTATTTAAATCTCAGAGAATGTATTATTTTTTAACAGTGCTGCTAATTTATGTTTGTTTTCTGTTTTGAAAACCTTGGTCTGCTTCTAGCCAAATTAAAATACTTTAATTAATTTCTTTTATAATGGTGATGCTTATCATTACAACTAGTACCCTTATTTCTTTAATTCTTATTGTTTCTGAGGAGCCATATTGATCAATCTGAAATATATCTCAGAGTAGTTGGAAAAATTTCTTCCCTGTATACATACACAGAACAAGTATGAAGGGCCAATGCTTACATGTTCAGATTACAATCTATAAATGTTCAAATGACCTTTGCGTTCATACATTTGAATGGAAAAATGTATTAAATCTTTTCAGAAGAGAACACTGTGGTCTAGAATCTTATATGCAGCCTTTAGACTTGTATTCATAAATATTACGCACATGGCTGTTTGCTATTTAAGTAGCCTTGGAGTGTCTGATGTCAGCTACTTCCCCTAAATAAAATACTTGGGACATGTAACACCTGGTTTGGAGCCAAGTGGCTTTGGTTTGCTTCCTTTCCAAATGCTTTCATTCACAAGTGAGCAAAACAACTCCTCACGCTGTGAAAAGGAACCTAGAAATACATTGTGAACACACATTTACACAAAATAGGGATCTTTGCAGTTTTTAGTAAACCTCAGTTTGATCCAGCATCCGATAAATTCAGTGGGAAGATTTCTTTTGACTTCAGTGGGCTTTTGACTAGAATGATATTTGCTAACCACAGCACTGTGGGGAGCAGCATGAGCAGTGGGGATGGAAAGAATCATTGCGGTTTGTCCAGTCCTTTGCCATTGGGAAAGACCTGATTGTCACCAGAGACGGAGGATTTCTAATGAGGTGAGCTTCAGTGCACTGACAGCAACTTTTGCAAGGCAGTGACCTTGGAGGTATCCAGACCTGCCACGAAATAAAGTTTCTTTGCCATTACTCACTCTCAGGAGGCAAGCAGAATTAACAGAACCATAGGACCCAAAGGCTCATGCAAATGACTGTTGGAACAAAGAATAAGCTGGAGAAAAAATTAATTTGAAGTTGAAATCTTTGAAGGATTTAAAGGTTGAATAAATGTCTGGTAAGGCATAATCTGAATCCCTGGAGGCATAATACTCTCAGCTAAGTGTGTAAATGTAAGATTAAGAGTCAGGAACAGGGGTATACATAGGCTAGCAGTGAGTCCAGACTTCCACTGCATATGCATACAATCATGACAAAAGGTGTGTCTTAGTGCACGTCACTCTTAAATCTTTTTAGAACCTGATCCTAAAGTCTTAATAATATTTGTGGTCAGAAATGACCTCTCAGCAGTGTGTCTGTTAAGACAGGGACCAGGTTTTAAGTACTGAGCCCTTGCCAACGTACGTTGCACGCTCAAGTTCATGCTCATCATTCCTTGTCTGGGCAGACAGTTTGGAGATGCTCTTACAGTCTATTACATAACCTCCAGATGCAATTTTTCTGCTCTTCTCTGTTTTTCTTTTTGTTTTTTTACCTTTACTGCATTAAGCTTACTTTTATTTCCTGCTGCCTAGGGTCAGAATTGCCCATGTTGTGTTTCCTGTTATGGTGCATCTCTTGCCAATGTATCACACTTTCTCTGTTCTGCTCAAGTATTGTGTTGGATCCTACTGCAGGATGTTAATGAGTAGGCCAAAAGTCCCAAATCTAATGGAGTCTCACCTGAACAAAACTGCCAAAAAGTTTGCAAAAGTACTGTTTGCTTGGGGGGTTTTTTATGCTTGATACCTCTTAGAATTGCTTGAAGGTTGTTATGACTAATTTTGCAGCAAGAGATAATGCTCCCTTCAGGCTAAGGAAGTATGGGAGGTTGGATTTAACGCTTTTTGTTAGTATTCATTCTATGCTGCCTTAAAATCAGAGGTGTTTAATTTAGCAAAATGGTGTGAATGTCAGGGTGTATAGGGAGTTTTTTATTTACATTTAGCAGAAAATTTCCCAAGTGATGTCAGACTAGTTACTATCTTTGAGAAAGCTGATGCAAAGAAGTTCAAAAGTACATGAGAAACTTGCATGAATTGCCTTTCATTTTTCACGTTCCTCATGGACAGATGTCAAGAAATTTTAAAGGCTTTAAAAATATTTTCTGTGAATGCTTTTAGTAAGAAAATGTTCAGTTCCAGTCTGAACTTGTTTCAGCCCTTAGTTTGGTCACCTTGATATGAGGAGCTTAAATGTTTATTCCATTCAGAGTTCTAAAACCTAGGGACTGTACCTAAGTACCCTTGACAGTGAAAGACAGTTTCCTTAGAGAGGGGTGTTCTTAGCAAGTGGCTAAATTACAATGTTAAATTTAACTTTTTTTCCAGGACTGTTACGGTGTTGTCAGTAGTGTTACAGGGCTTTTGGAAGCCCAGTATTTCATTTCAAGCGTTGAGTGTGGGAGAGAGCAGATCAAGCTCTCTAAACTAAATTCATGTGGTTGACTTTCATGTACTGTCACAATGTATTAGCTGTGAATTAAGTTTGTCATATGGGAACTTCAGATTTACATAAATATTGTAATTATTCTTGAAAGAACTAATGCTAGTGTGGCAAATTCAGAATATATTTTCAGATTAAATCCAAATCCACGCTGGTTTCCTACTGTCTTCCTTGCACAACTGTTCTTAGTTAGAAATGCCACCCTCTCTTACCCAGGAGTTTCTCTGTTCTTGTGGCACAAGGGGTGCAGCTTCTTGCTCTTAGAAATGTGCAAGGATCACAAAGTTAAGTTTGTGTTGGTAGTTCTTACTGCTGTAGAGCTACTTGGGTATGCAGGATGGCTGAGGCACAAGTTCAAATTATTGATTGTGATGCTAGCATACCGAGTATCTCAAAACTTCATCTAGTTTTGTGGGTTTTGGTAGCCCCAGAGAGCACCTTGCAGAATAGAACCAACTTGTGTAAATCAGCTTGTCCTCAAAGGATTTCTAAACCAACTTTTTCTGTCTGTTTGGTGATTCTGAAAATGACCCAATTATGGAGAAGTTAAAATGTTGTTAAAGTTAAAAAGTTAAAATATTTTGCCACTTATTTCCCAGCAAATTCACATGACAAATGTAACATAGGTGAAAAGTGCTGAAACAAATTGTTTTAATTAAAGAAGATCTTCAGGTGACAAATAGTTATGAAATTCAGTCTTCTTCCTTCTTTTTTTTTTTTTTTTTTTAAAGGGTGGAAAGAAGTCTTATAGTGGACCATGTGGGGGCCGTGATTGCAGCGCTGGATGCAAATGTTTTCCAGAGAAGGGTGCACGGGTAAGTTTGTTTTCACTAATACAGCTAGTCCTTGTGTCTCTTATCAGTCTTTTTATAAATAAATAAATAAAACCCAACTTCATATGTGTGATTCTCAATCTAATGATCTCATGAAACAAGAGAAATGATGAAGACCAGCTGCATTTCAAATGTCCCTGGCCAAGGTTTCAAAAGCTGTTCTAAAGGTTTACAAATTGCTAGCTTTGCAATGAGTCTTCAATGGAATTGCATTTCTTTATGTGCTCTGAGCCTTAGTTCATGAAATTCAGATGGTTTTTAAGTAGATTATAACAATTAAAAAGGAAAATCAAAGTACTGTGGGCTTCTAGTACAGATTTTGCACAATCCTTCCTGTAATAGCTTCTGTTTGTTTGCGGAAGTATTTTTGACTTTGGTATTTGTGAAGGTACAGTAACTCTGAATGAATCTAAGCATTTCCCTTTGAGAAAGTATTTTGTTTAGCCAAAGGCGCTTTCTCTCTCTGAAGTTTGCATTTGAAGCAACCAAACATTTAAGCAAGTTTTCTATAAAAGTCTTGTAATTTCTTTTAATTGTATGGAAAGGTTATAACTTTCATCTTAATGCAGCTGGTTATTTCATATCTTAGGGTAATGCAGAGCTGCTGACTTCACTCTGCCTTCAATTACATGTTAATTTTTGTCCCAGGCACTATCTACTTAATATTTTCTCTTAAGGATTCTAAAGTATTTTAGCATGTATCAAAATGAATCTTATAGATAGATTTTGTTTACAGACATGAAAGGAGGGAAGAGTTGCATTGTAGGTAACTTGAAGAATTAACTTGGAAGGGCTTAAGGAGAAGGGAGGAAATAATACTAGTTGTCTTGTTTAATAAAGCAGTTATTCTTGCTGAAATCGCTGAAAAGTCTCCTCTGAGGGAAAACAAAAGAAATTAAGTCTTATTTAAACACTAGCAATCCTGACTTTTTTCCCTGTGTATTTCAGTGACACAGTATGGGTAAATGCAAGGCATCACTTTCTAGGACTGAACTTAGGAAAATGTTGCTGTTCAGAAATGATCATCAGCAGAGGCTTAAATGTTTCCCTAATTGCATACAGACTTGAGCATGAATTCTTAATTGATAACTGATGATGTGTTTGCTCTGGAAGTATAAAAATTCTTTCAAATCATCATGTGGCAGGGTGAAAACATGTCTAAACAGATAAGCAGAAGAACTTTGCAAGTAAGTTCTTGACGTAGCCTAGAATATGAGCTAGTCAATTACTCAACACCTTTTGTGATTATATACAGTAAGGGACAGACCTAGTTTGGTTCTGGAACAAAATATCCTGTAAATGCTTTGACCTTTAGAGAGTAATGAGCATCATTCTTCTGTCTCTTTACATTCCCGGGGTTCAAGTTGATTGTTTGAACTGGCCACAACACTGTTGACCTTGCAGTTTGAGCTCTTGGCATCTCTTTTGTTAAGATGTCACAAAGATTTTAGGCTGTTTTCATTGCTGACCTGAGAACTCGTTTGGCTTTTAGTTTGGTTCTTATGTGACCTGTATTGGTAGGCATTTTCAGTCCTTCAAACACGTGTTCCATCCTACTGAGACCTGTCCATGGAGTAAACTGTCTGCTAGAAGTGGTAATCTTTCCTTTTTACAACACTACTTCCATCAAGCCATACTGAGCCCTGCTGACACCTTCTTGGACATCTGCAGGCAGCTACTGGAGTCCTGCCATGCCAGAGGATAAGGAGGTGACTGGCTGAACTGGGAAAGGGGATGGTGTGATTATGTATCCTATAGCACAGCTTGTTTCTTGGAGGAGACTGTACACCCTGAGGCTAATTCCTTGGCTTCCTGCCTAGCTTCTCCTCCATTGCTGCAAAACCTTTAAGTTCAGAACAGGCAAATGGGAGATGGGACATTGCCAATGCCCTGAATCCATATTTTGTTAAAAAAAATGTTTCAGCTGTCAATTTTGCACAATTAACCAGATCAGAATAAAGCTAAGCTTTCTTTTAAAAAGAAAGAAATAGCTAAAAAGCACAAGAAAAATGACAATAAGCTGGCAGCTCAATGAAAATAATATAGGCAGTGTCCTTATATGTCCTCCTCCCTGCGTGTATGCCTGATCAAATCAAGCTGTGATGAACTTGTTTCTGACCAGATACTTCAAAAAAATTATTTAGGCAATAAAAATGTCAGAAGTCCCTAAGACCTACTGCCTGATTAGTGAAAGATATTTCTAGAAATAGGATGTAGGCATGTAGAACACTCAAGTCCCCGTGTTCTTGTTTTTGATATAGACTGTTAATGCATGGGCAAGATATATTAAAAAAAACCCAAAAAACAAACAAGTATAACCTCCCTATCTTTAATAGAGCTTGGTGGAAGACTAATCTCTATAAAGTCAGTCAGCTCTCTGTGGAATAGGTTGGGATTCTTTTTAGAAGGAAGGGTGGTACAGTGTTTGTCTAGCAGCCACTTAAGGAGTTCTTCTAGCAAAGTGGTAAGGCACACCTACAAGAGCAAAATTTCATTTCTGTTAGTTGTCCCAATGGCTTGCATTAACTTCGAAAAGCCATAATGCTAGCTGGTACCCATTTTAGGCTGTTCAGTGAAGTCAATTTACTGTGAAGCCTGCACAAGAAGAAATCTCTTATGGAAGCATCCTTCATCTTAGCCAGTGATTCAGAACTGGTCCTTGTGTCTAATGCTCAGTTAATGAAAAGCCTGGCTCTATGTAATTCAGTGGCAAAACTCGTGGGCCACATTGCAACTATTCTCTCTTTGTCAGTTCTTATCTTGTACAGAAACATTCATGTGTCATGGTCCAGTGATTTGTGCAGAAGTCCAGTTCTTAGTGGAGAAGTGTTGCCTTCACTGAAAGATCCCAGCTAGGACCTTTTCTGGAGATTTTGTCAGAGGTCAAATGAAAAGATTAAACTGAGTTTGTGGCTCTTACTACTTAAGTGCACAAGAAGGCATCTAGTTAAACTTATATGACAGCTTGAGAGTAAATGTAATAGCAGGAGAAGCCCACCAAACTGATTTTGGCTAGTTAATAAATCAAGGAATTTTGGATATGATTGTTCAGTTCCCCTAACCTGCATTGTTAGAACTTATATGGACTTTAATATGAAATCTAACATAATGCTGTGCAAAGGAAATGCCAGGTAGCATCACAGAGAATATGAGAGCCCCTACCTACAGTTAGATTTTTTAGGTGAATATGTGGGACTTCTGAATCTCCATGTCCTTACTCCCATTCTTCTAGCCAGCTGAGATACTAGCTATCAAACTAGTACAAGGCAATTTTAGAAGGAAGTCTGGTGTAATAGTGGAGGTACCCAAATGTACCCTGGTGCATGCGCTTTTTAGGAAGGGAGACAGTCTGAACACAAACTTGCACTTATTGAACCCACTTTTGCATAAAAATCTTACATACAGTCCTATTTCAGAACAACAAATGATAGGTAGAAAAAGTGCTTTATATTAAACTATGAAGTATAAGAGGGAATGTGGAAAAAGGAGCCATATTAAATTATTATGTAAGTGAGGAAGTGAATGTGAATTCTGATTCTGTCTCTATATAGTGAAAAGCTGGATTTCTAATATGTATAGTTCCAGTGCAGGTGAGTGATCTATATCTAGAATATTTTTGGGACTGTCAGAGAAATCATTGTGTTTTAAAAAATGTTTTTTCATTCCCCTTTCTCACTGTTTGAGCCACAGTTTATGGGCAGGGATAACACCCTTTGAAAATTTCATGCTGTACTGATGGCTGTCTTTCTAAGAAATGTACTGCAGATAAGTCAACAGTAACCAGCAGGGCATTTTGCCTATTTGCAGAGTTTCAAGAAGCACTAAATAGTAGACGGCCTGCACCATTTCATCTTTGCAGCTCATTCTGCATTTGTTTATGATAGTGTTGGCTTTTTTGTTTTTATATTCTGTCATCTACTTTTAAACACTCACAAAGATAAACTAGCAGACACAGTGCTTGTTGCATGTATACCTTCTCCTGGTGCCTGTCCACTTATCTTGGAATTTATAACAATATTAGGGTTTGTTTTAAACTTTGCTCAACATGTGCTGGAGCTCTTCAGCTGATACTAATCTTTCATTTTTTCATTCTAATTCCTGTCCTCACCTCCCCCACCAAAAAAAAAGAATTTCAAGGGAAAAAAAAATTTAGGATTTAGGAATTGTTTCCAAGGCTCTACAAATTACTCAGCAGAGACTGTCCCAGGCAGCTTTTACAGCTTAGAATTGCTGTAAGTTAGGAGAATGTGATGTTACCAATTATATTTAATTTTTTCCTGTGATATGTGATCATGTTATATATATTTCTTATGCATCATGTGTTCTTTAAAGCCCATTGAAATATGATGATATGATCAATTAGAAAACTATTAATGGCATTATAGAACCTCTTTCCTACCTCAGAAAGAATCCCCACAGAGGCTATTTCTAGCAACTGGTGTGGTTGGAAAAGAGTGTATCTGTAGAAAGAAGCAGTTGGTTCTGAGGATATGGCGGACATCTTACACTAAATTGAGTCTGGCCCCATGAAGTGAAGGACCACTGGAGTGCATCAGGTATGCCATGGAGCCCATCTCCTGACCTAGCCTCACTCAAAAGAAACCCTATTTATGTACTCCAGGAGTGCACTGCTATGTGAAGCAAAGAACAGTAAGAAGAAGGGATTGAGTAAGATTGAGAGATTTTGCTCAGAAATGCAGTCACTATCTGAATTAAAGACTAGTGTACCCAGAGATACATGAGATTCCACAGGTTTCCTCTGATGATAAGATGATGATAGTAAGTGTAGTGTAAATTATCTGTGGGCAATCAAAGAGTTTTGATAGAATTACTGCAGATCAAACAAGCTAGAAAAGATAGACAGATCCCCAACATTCATGCACTGAACAGTGTAACCTGAGGTCAGAACTTTGGATGATTTAATCTAATTGTTATCTAGCATAAACTAATGTCGCATTGGCAAGAGATCTTAGATTAACTTTTGTCTGAAACTAATCCCCTCAACTTAATACTGGGTGTACAAAGTGCCTCTCTTGTGATAATTAGTTGAAGATTGGTTGACATTTCTTTGCTATGAAATTGTAATAATTACAACTTGTGTTTTTTAATAATGTTTGCTGAATTCTGCTTTGGCTGGTTAAGCGCTCTAATTGGAACAGTTTAGGGATTTCCTGATGAAACACAGTTTCTTTCGAAGTGTCGACTCAACAAAATTAATTTTTTTTGCAGAAGTGTTTTACACAAACGTACTTGCTGGAGACAAAATTCTGCTAAGCTGTTGGTTCAAACTTCTCTCTGTTTCTATGTCACTTGCTACTACCTGGCTTGACAAGCACTTGACAAGTGATGCCATTTCGATATCAATGGCCTGCAGGTTAGCCCACCATACCAATAAAAATTGAACCAGACTATGAGATGTTGACATTTCCTTCAAACTGACAGTGCCAAGATATCACCAGTTCTAAATGTTGTCTTAGTGTACTAACTGTGGATAATCAGCCTGGTGGGGGTAATACTAGGATCATAACATAGTTATTTTTATAAAGATCTTTTCATATCCAAGAGAAGGAGGGATTATTGCATTACAGTAGTTCTTGAGAAATGTTGGCCATTTAACAGTGGTTGTAGTCGCTAGTTCTTGTAATATATTTAAGCTTGGTCAAGCAAGACAGTATACAGTAGCAAATACCACTTAATTCATATACAGGAACATGAAATCAGTTCTCTAGTTAGTATGAGCTCAGAAAAGGAGGTTAGCTAATTCAGGTGGGAATGAAATGTTGCTTAATTCTAGGGTAGTTTTTCATCATCCAGTTTAAAACAGTCTGTGAAGCCATGCTTCCTGGCTTTCTCTCCTTGTTGCCTACACTCAAAGATTTCTCTCCAGGATCCTTCCTCTTAGAATAAATATAACCAATTATTTTTTCCTGTTGCAAAAGAACCAAAAAGTTTGGTCTAGACTACATGTATGTTTTGCCATAATTTCTGATTTCACCTCCAGGTTTCTCCAACTGTTATTGTAGGTTCTTCCTTTCCACTTGCATTGCAGGCAACCTCAAGTCCAACTACCGTGCTGTGTCCTCTGAAAGTACTTTGTTAATGTCTTGTATCTAAACCTGAGGGGCTCAGATCTGGTAGACATGCTAGGCCTCAGTACTTTTCCCTCTTTTGGCTTTCACAATTCCTGTCTTCTGTTTTTCTGTTTATTCATTAGCTGTCTCAATAAAGTGAGTTGTTTTCCTTTTCTCTCCCTCTGCCATCAACTGTACGTCCCACCAGACTTGTACAAATGTCCTTACAAATGTCTCACTGTCACCTTAGATGCAACAGTGCCAGAAGTTAATGTCCTGTTTTTAATGAAGTTCTCCTTTTCCTCCTGTTCTCTTCGCTGTTATCAGCACCAGCGTCTTTTTAGTCAATTAGCTCTCTTAAATCCCATCCTTGACTTTTCTCTTCCTGCCAGGTTATAACCAATTTGTGTTTATAATACAATATCTCCATTTTGTTCCTGTCTACACATGAATGATTCACACCGCTTTCTTCTGGCTACAACAAAAGAAGCTATAGTCTCCTTTCTAACTGGTGTCTGGAATTACTGCTTATAAACTGTTGTCCTGACCTGCTTTTCTGTGTTTCGTCTCTTTGTGACTTTTTATTGTCTTTTAGTCATATCTGAAGATGAAAGATCTTAGACTTTTGCATATGTCAACCTTATATAAGAGTCTTCATCAGCCTGTCCAATTTCTTTCCTTTCTTCATCCTTCTTTCTGTACCAGCTGATTGTGTGATATCTTAGGTTGACCTCTTAAGGTAGACTGACTGCAGCATAACTGAATGTGCACAGCAGCTTAGGAAGGCAGGCAGGCTGCTGTCTACCAATGCTTCTGAGCATTAGCAATCAGCCAGCAATCAGACCCTTCTCCTCCAAATGTGAATGTAAGAGCTGTACTTTGTTTTAAATTATTTTGATGTGTTGCAGTTTTGACGATATCACAGTACTTTCATTTCACCCTTAGTAAATACTGGTCATGGAATATATGTAAATGATGTCTAATTCTTGTTCAAATCCCCTTCTCGTTAAACAAATAAAATGCCATCATTTGATTTGGGAAGAGGATTATCTATAACTTTGAAAAATGTTGACCATCTGTTCTCTGTCATTAAGAAGTTTTGGCAATATCTTGAGAGAAAATGAGGTAATAGTTAAGTCAAACAACTTACGTGCCAGCTGCTTTTTTAACAACTGCCAAGATTATTTTTTTTTAAGTAATAAAACTAACTTTGCCAAATGCGGCATTAAGCAATTATTGTACATGTCCTCCTGACCCAACCTAAATACATTGATCCAGCCCTCTAATGAGAACCGCACCATATACTAACTAAAACAACATAAATAAAACAGATCTCATTGCATTTGAAAGTATCCTTTATGCAACAGGTATCAAAACCAAACCTGTACATATGTGAAGACTTCTTGAGGGGACAGGCATCTGTCTTATCTTACAGACATCGCAGAATTCAGTAATGGTGAATAACTGTATTAAGCAGGCTAACCAAGGAGTCTTTGGTAGCAAATCATTTTTCCATGATTCGTTTTGCAGCTGGGCCAAAAGGACGTGTGCACTGCATGATGCTAAATACATTCTAGGAAACATATCCCATAAAGAAAATTTCCACAGCTTTCAAAACTAACCAGAAACCATAGCATTGCTGTATCACCAGGGTGGCTGAGGTGACTCTGTGACCTGAAACTGTTTCTAAATCTGCCTGCAAGCGCAGCATATTTTGTAATTGTGGTAGGGACCTGTGTTTAGTTTTGAAATCAGCCAGAACATGGGTCCTCAAACTGTGCTCCATAGAGCACTTCCAGATGGCTTGGTAAAGCCTGGCAAAGAAGTATCTGTCACTGTTCAAGTAACTGTGCTTTATGTGAGTTGCAACCCAGGATTTTAAAGTCTGTCCAGTGTTTTGGGAGCAAATTGAGCATTAAAAAAGCTCCTTGCTGCATCCTGCAATGCTAGGAGTTGTCTTAGCTTGAGGAGAAGTTACATAGTCTCACCATACCAAGTGATTGTCTTTTCTGTTTCTCCTTTCTAGCCTGAAAAAAGTCTTTGTTTTTTCTCAAATTGAGCTTCTCAAAAGTGAGGTGTTTGTGGTATGGATTTAAGCTGAGATGACTACTGAAAGTCACGCAGTTAGCTGGTGGCAGAGTCAGACTGCTCTGCTGTGTACTGTGATACCTCCTCCTCATCTGAAGACATAGTAAACCATGATTCTTTCTGGTCTGATGCTGGGATTGGGAGTTGAGGGCTCTGGCATGTTGCCCTGGGAATAGACACTTTATAATTTCCTGCTTACACAAGCTGCCACAGCTACCATTGGTAAATCTGGGTGGGTAAAGTACTGTTCCCCTTGAAGCCAAGGCTGTCGCTCCCACTGATTTCATTTTATGTGTGTAGACAGATGGGAAGATGGAACCAGACTAGCCTTCTCCGTCTCTCCTCCCCCCCCATGGAGCCTTGCCATGACTGGCCTTCTGTTTTAGCTTTGTATCTGTGGCACTTTCTCCAAGACCAAAAATGACAAGTTGTGCTACAGACTTGATCCGTATGGACAAACCAGAGAGTTCAACAACAGTTTCCTAGTAACCCCCCCTGCTTCCTAAATACTGGAGATAAAAACATCTGCTTATCCAAATTTTTTCTTTATAAAAATTATGAAGTCCTTCTTGGCTATAGAATGGGGTGTTGCTTTACTTGCCATATAACTCCTTAGAACAAGACTAAAATGGACCCTTCAGTTTCTCTTGTTTATTTATTCACAGTAGGTGAAGATTTGTAAATGTTCTTAAAATTGTTTTCTATTAGCCACTTCACCTTGCAGTCAGAAAGACAACTAAGAATTCCTGTAGGAAGAGAAACTCTCTGGTGTCCTGCCCAGAACAGGAAAAGCAGATGTTAACGTGAGTCTTTGGAATGTATGAATGTCTAGTTGGGCTTTTGCTTAAGAAAAGCTGTAGGATTTTGTCTGATGATTTCTGCAATGATGTCTCAGTTGAAAAGAGATGATTAATGCCCTCTTATATTTGAGAAATGGCACAAGACTTTCCCTTTCCTCTCCAAGCAGTTAACAGACAAGAAGGGGTAACTTATATGCTGCCCTGAAATTACCCAACTGGCATTTTCTTCCATCACATCCTGTATCATTCATGTACGGAATTTGCCACATAGACTGTGTCTTGGCCTTTTTCTCCAGGTTAAGTTCTCTTTAATACCTTGTTTTCTTCATAATTCTCTCCTCTCACCCCATCCTGAAACTTGCCCACCTTCTAATTAAGTGTGATTGTTTCAGAATATTCCAGATACTAATTATTTTTTGAGCTTCTTAAAATGAGAAGAGGTGCCCTTTGCAGAAAAAGCGTTTCTGTTGTCAGTAAGTGAAAGGTGTGATAGATTTTCAGTGTGATCTCTTGAGTAAGCCAGTGTCTCAGAAACAGAAGGATCACAGAAACAATATATGAGCAAGGCCCATTTCTAAGAGATCAGTCAGGTTAGGAGCCAATTCATGAGCCAGGAAAATAGCCGACAGCAGGGATTACTACAAAGCAAACTTAATTAGGCAACAGATAGGCAGGAAGTACGCCAGTCATGGAGCCTGCAGCCAGATAGAGCACACAATGAAGATGGTTAACTGGGCAAAACTCTGTTTGTAGTGGTAAAAGAGGCTGTAGTGCCAATTAGTTGGAACTAAACCCAAATGCATGGGTCGCCCAGGCTAGCTGTCAACCCCTGTTTTCTGGGAAAAATGTGCAATATTTTTGGTGTGAATCACAGCTTGTCCTGATAGGAATTCATAGATTACAGAAGACAGGAGAACATCCTGACATTTCTCAGCTTTCCATGGTGAGTGAGATTGATAAGCTGTTTAGAGACAGTTTCCTTGCTTCAGAAGAAAAGAGGACATGTATATCTGCAGCAAAAAAGAATAGTAGAAGTGAAGTAACTGTAGGTTAATGCTTCTTTTTGACTCTGGTATATAACACTTCTTGTGCCTTTAATGGAAATATCCAGGCATTCTCTGAATTTGGAAAAGGTAATAGAAGAAGAAAAAAAAACAAGAAAGGGAATCTGAATCGCAATGCCCTGTATACATTATTGGTGAAAAAAAGTTTACTTCTAAATTAGTTTTTATTGCTTACAATCATCTGGAGGATGCTGGAGTGTGTTACCTGATCCTTTTGTATGACAGTCTGGTAAGTTTAAAACAAAAGATGACTTCCTCAGTGGGCTATTTTGTCTTTGAGTAGGTGGGAATTTCTCTAGGGTCATGGAAAAAATGAGAGGGAACAGTTTGCTGATCATCTGAGAACTGAAAAGTCGGTGATTTTGGGAAATAAAAAAGAAGTACTGAAAATCTTAGTCTATGACTAAGCTTCATCAGCATTACAAGGGATTAGTAGAATAAATGCAGGATTGGTACAAATAGCCTGTATCTCGTTCATGAATGGTAGGTAACAAGAATGGGGAGAAGCTGTCTCCTTGTGAATGAGGAACATGTATGCTTGCTGGTGTCCAGGAAAACGTCAGGGGGGACTTGCTAAACACTTAATGGTGAAGAAGATGGAAGAAAGGAAAATGAGGGATCATTATCACAATAGGTGTCTCACATAGGAGATCTGACCAAAAAGAAAAGGGAATGAAGGCTTTATTTTGGACAAATAAAATGGAATCTAAATAACAGAACATAGCGGGAATACGAGATAAATGAATAGCATGCAGGATATAGAATGGCCTGGCTGAGAATCTGGGTATAAGCATAAATTGTATAAAAATAGCTATTAAATGGTGGAGCACGTAGCCTTTAAGAAAGAGGTGGGACCAATGTGCAGGAATGGTACATTCTGAGCTTGTGTGTAGGAATGAGAGTGCAGCATGGCTGAGGGGAAAATGGCGTTTTCTAAATGATGCTGTGTGAAAGACTTCCCAGCTTCTTAAGTGTGGAAGAAGAGAGATGCTGGTAAAACAAGATAAAGAAAGAAGAGCATCAACTTTTCCCTCCACCTGATTCTGCAAAAACAGGAGGAAAAACTCAGGTGTTTGCCAGTCTCCTTTTAAGCTGATGATTAGGGACATTTTAGCTGTTGCTCTGCAATAAGTTATAAATCCATTAGATAAGCATATTTTCACAACTATCTAAAGTTAAGCTGATTTTCTGGGTGATATATTTCATACTCTTTGACCTTCTGTGGAATTTGCCAACATAGAAAACTTGGAGGGAAGGTGCGAACGGCAACAAGAAAGCTATACCTGAGTTGTGCCACGTATTTCATCCAGTTACTTTTTTTTGGAAAAAGGAACATTTTAGTAGTCTGAAAAGTAGCCTAGATACAAATGTTCTTATTAATAATGGGTGACTTTTGAAAGACTTTTTTTTTGTCTTTTTAAAAAAACATCAGAGTGTTGCCAAAACTAATAAACAAAAAGTCAAAGTAATTAAAAGATGTCTGGGTGTAATCCATAATAAATACATTACAAATGATACACAGCTTTCGAAGGACTATTAAAAAGAAATCTCTGGTTGACTCAAAGCTTCTTGGACTTTTTTTTAAATGATCAAAGAAAGGTCTCTAATAAAATGACTCTGCATGTGCTGAATTCTCAGTGTACAGTAAATGAAAAATTTTTTAGTACCTAGTGTTAAAGCTAAGGGTGATGCAATTCTGCACTTATTTTTGTCTTTCAAAGTTCTATAAAGCTGTTATCTTTTAAGATAGATCTCTTATATTTGTGTTCACATCCATAACATTCCGCTGGAACAGTGTAGCAGAACTTGTTCTGCTGTTTAGTTGAGCTGTGTACTGTCCACCTGCTCCTGAAGCTGAGGTATATATTAGCACAGTGGCAAATCCACTTCAACACTAAATTTGTTCTGCTCATATGTCTATTGCCAGATGGGCAACATCTGCCTCTTGTGTGTTTGGGTATTTCCATTTCTTTTCAGGTTCCAAAAATGCAATCAAAATTCATAAATGTGGAAAAAAATAGCAAATGCATCAGCCAGTATATTCTTGCCATAGCTACGTTTGCTGCAAACTGCTACACTTAGGGAATAGATTCTGGTGTAAAAGAACTGTAAGCTCTTGGAGTGTACATGCAGAGCCCATGCTCTGCAAGGCAAAGTTGCTATATATAGTATATTTTCAGACTGTACCTATGTGTTAGACATAATGAATGTAGGTCATAGAACCAAAGAAGTGTCTTGGATCTGGGCATCCTGTCCTCCTATAGTTGCAAGGTTCATAAATAATCCTGTTCAGTAAAGGAGGGCTCATTTATTTATAATAAATTTATTATTTGTAACTTGAACCTTAACTGCAGTGATGGCTGGTTTGGACTGATGAACAATGACATCACTCTCGAAAGCGCAGGAGTTATAGCTTGTATACTTTGACAGATACTTCCTGGGAGATGTACAGTATACTAGGTCCCAATTATTTGGAGTGGTGCAGTAATGTTTACCCTCAGCCCTTCCTGTGAATCACAGTGTATGCTTATCGGTAATCTTTTCAGTGGAAACACTGTTTAATGCAGTTCCACAAATATACTGAGGACTGCTTACTCTGTCACCATGAATCACACTTTGTGAACAGCTGCAACGTAAATCATGTTATTCTTATATGAGAAATAAAGGTAATGGGTATTTTCTAGCAATTTTTTAAGCAGGTTTTGTTTCTTCTCTGTGAAGCTTGATTTTCCTTGATACTTACTGTGTTGGCCATTCTGAATACCTACATGATGTTGTTGTGGCATTTCTTTTATTATGATGACTAATGACTGAGGATCCCAGCTGAGATGGGGGAAGTCCTGCAGTGCAGTGCAGTTACAAACATGCAGGAGACAGTTGGTGCTCCAAAGTTCTTTCACTCCATGAAAATCAGATTAGTTATAAGTTTTCTCAAGCTTTACATAAGAAGTCTGTTACTCAACTGTATTTTCAGGAAAGTAGGTGACTTAATAGAAAATCTGCTGAAATAAACCACTAAAAAGTTAGCACTCTGTACTCCTTATTAAGGAGACCTCTGAAAATAGTTAATTAATTCTTCTGGAATATGTTTTCACTCCAAACTTAGACATGTGAATGAGAAGATAGCAGAAGAGGTTGTTCTTGACTCCTTTTAATTAGGGTGTGTCTTCTGAACAGTACAAAATGTTTTTGGAGGATATCAACCTTTGGAATATCCTTAGCAGTGGAAATACAGCCCAGCCTGTCTCACAGCAAATTCAAAATAAATAAATAAAGTCTGCATGCAAAATCAAGGCAGCAGGTGGTCATTCCCTGTATAACTCCAGCTGCACTTGAGCTGTAAATCCAAAGCATTACAAAACTAGCAACAGGACACCCAGTGGTTCCTTGTAGGCTTGGATCAGTGTTCCTGGGACATTAAAGGAAATTTTTCTAGGATTTAATGTTTTCTCTTGAAACAATAAATGACATAAGTGTTATCTCCAGACTTTTTCCAGAGCAGTGAAGTAATTAAACTTCACTTGTTTTTCTAACATCAGGACTAAAACCTGAACTAATCTATTTTAACCATTCCCTTCTTTTTTATCAGCCGGAATGTGCGTTAACTCCTGAGAACATTTGGGTGAATAATAGCTGTGCTTACAGTGGCTTTATTTTGTGCATTGGGTGACAGAAAGCAGGCAGGGTTTCCTTCACAATGTTAATGTAGGTGCTGTATTCTGCATTTTTTTTTTCTTGCACAAGCACATATCAGGTGTACCACACTTCGATGTCTTTAGATTTATTTTGTGTGATAAGACAGTATCTGCTACAAGCAGTGCCTCTGCTCTGTTACATGCTTTTGTTGTTACCAGTATTATGAACTCTTCAGCCTCTACTGAAGAGGAAAGCTGGGTTCCATTGGTGTTATTGAGGGATTTGCCATCATCTGTAAGGAGGCCAGGATTTTAATTTTCAAACCTTTAAAGCAAATTGCTTTCAGACTTCTAAGAATGACTGTTCAAACAACTATTTATGTTGGCCATTTTATGCAAATTTTGCAGAAGGGAAGCAGTTTCAATAGCAAAACCTCCTGATCTATTTTTATTCACGCTTGTTTAAAAGAAGCTGCGTGAATGCTATGTACAGTGTTGCAGGATGTTATAGCTGAAGGAAGTACATTTCTATACAGCCGATCTCCTTTGCAAAATGAAGACTTAAATTGTTTTGCAAATGATACTTAATTGTAACCATGCTGGGTAGATGTGGCATTTCAGAACAGTGTCCATCATACTTCACTGAGTTCCAGTGCAGGGCATTACCCTTGGAGGAGGTTTCAGGAACAGCCCTGTGAGCTGGCTACTAGAAACACACAAGTTCCCGATGTTAAACTTTTGATCAGTTCAATTACTTCAAAGAGGTGAGGATCTTCTCTTCAGCAGATGGACAAACAGGAATGGGCAGTGAGAAGGAAGGAGCATTGGGGTTTCTTTCCTGTCTTACTGTATCACAGTGTAGTTTGCCCTGGAGGAAGAAGTAAGCTATGTGTCCCTCAAGGGTAGTGAAGCTTGAATGGTCCTTCCATCTTGTGCAACAGGCTTCTTTGAAACCTCCAGATATGTGATCTTTTCCAGACCTCCTCTTTAAGCAGCACAATTCTGCCATGTTCCCAGGCTCTGACTTGCAGTGGCACATCAGGAGAAGCATTTAAAAGTGGTTTCCTTGCCCTTGCGAAACGAGTTTGAGATTTTTGTTGTTATTTCATAAAATGTCTTAATGACTTCTGGGTGATCGTGGTGCTGCTTGTATCCATTTCAATGATGTTTCAGTGTTTAAAGACCTGCAGAGGAAAATGGAGGAAAACGCAGCTTACACAGTCTTTAGTTTTTTTTCTTTTTTTCCATTTTACACTTTTTCAGTAAATGCATCTCTTGGTGCAAGGGAAATTGAAGTGGGAGTGTGTTTCATTTGAAAAAATAACATCCTCATTAAATAATCCTGTCCTTAATTAAATTTCCTCTGTTTTAACTGGACATAGAAACAAATAACTGTGACAAAGGAAAATAAAGATTCTTGAGGAATACTGACTTACCTCTGATAAGAACCGTCTGGCATATATATACATAATTAATTTTTTTTCACTTATGCTTTACTAACAAGGTCAGCATTTGGTTCATATTTCCTCTTTGTACTTTGGGGTTACTTATGAGTAAAACCTAATAGATTTGAAACCTAAAGCCCTGTTTGTAGGATTTTTTCTTTAGTCACTTTTTTGTTATGTATTGGAAAGCATATGGTACAACTGGCTTCTGCCTAGTAAGTACGTGAGCACAAACAAGTATCGTAGTTCTTTATTTGATAATTGTGAAGGTACTGAAAACAAAACATGACCTGTCTCCACACTGTTAATAGTACAGATGCAGTTATTATCTTGGTAGCCAGCTATGTTAACAAGGATTGCTTTCAGTGCTTCAGACCATGGCCATAAAAGTCTTAGAGGACCTGGCAAAAGTTACCTTGGAAAAGTTGTTTCATGTTTCTGTGAGTGTTTTCATTTCCATTTATTGCTGGTCTCAGCTGTTTATCCTAGGGCTGTCTGGGTTGTCTTCAGTAGCGTAGGTCAGAGGCTACCTAAGGCAGCAGTGTGTGACTTGGCACACCTGGGATAAGATCATCATGAACACAGGTAGCGCACAAATCAGATCAGCGCTCATTTTGTACAAGTCATGTCTTTTAGAGGGCCTGCAATCCTGCACCGGTTAGGCTACGTAACTGCAAGGAATGTTGAGTTTTATGGTTCAAGTGGGACCTTGGACCTGTCCCTTCCAAGTTGCATGAGAGTGAGCATGGTATTTTCCTTTGATGTGTACTCAAACTTATCTAAAGCCCTCAGCTAGGCAGATATGTGCATCTGCCTGCTTGGATGCCAGCTAGGTGTAGGCTTCAACATCGAGTCAGGTCTATGCTCAAAATACAATGTTGATCCATCTTACGTGTTTGCCACTCAAAATGGCAGAGCACATGGATGGAGTTTAGCTCAAAGAGCCTGGTCCTATTTGAGGATGGAAATTCTGTTAATAAAAAGGGAGCTGCAGTTCCTGATAAGTCTATAATTTATGTTTCTGGCCTGACTTTAGAAACTAAGTTGAATCATGAGCACACGCAGTGAAAAATTGGCTTTTTGAATGGCAAATGACCATCCCCAGTAGGCTGATTAGCCATATTCAAGATACATGACAGTGCAATTAATTTACTTTCTGCCTGTCCTTCTTGTTATTTCTTAAAATAATCCTCTGGGATATTAAATGTAAGTTGATTCCCTTCAACAAAGAGTTTAAATAAGTTATTGCGTACTTATTTTATGTGTGGAAATGTTGGTCTGAAAATAGATGGTAAAGTAAACTGTGAACAGGAGAGTTATGAGACTTTTATGCTTCCATGGAATTCATAGCTGCTTGTCCATCCCTCAACGGATCAGCAATAGAAATATCCCCTGTAAAGAAGCTGCTTCTCTTCAGTGTTTGATAAGTTAAGGAGCACTGTGGCCAGTGTGGTTTTACTATATTACTGTTTCTGGCATATTAAAATTTGCACCTGAAAAAGCTCTGGCACAATTAGTGTCTTTTCATCCTGTCTCACATCACAAGGCTGCACAAAAATGGTCTGATTTTATAGAATGTGAATAGAATTAATACAAGAGATGGGTGAGGAGATGTATTGTAGTCACCTTTCAGTGGTCTCTTCCTGAAGGAGAGTAACACAGGAATGAGAAGTTCCTTCTGGGAGGAAGCTACATTTTGAATACCTCAAAATTTTTGGCTGCTCTTGGTCCCATCTGAATTGTCTTTAGCAAATACGTGTGACTTTAGGCTGAGATTTTTCAGAACTATTTAAGAAGGGTTCTGAAATTAAATAGCATTGAGTTCCTTGTTCCCAAATAGTAATGGGATTTGGGTCTCTTAATATGATTGGTCTTCTGCTCACCTGTTGTGAGAGGCATAGCTATTTCATTTCTTCTGAAAAAACAGTGACCAAGGAGTGCCCGTTGTGCCAGTCACCTTGAGGAAGTGGAAGGACTCATTGCTTCTTTCGTTCTGATGGGATCTCCCAGCTGAATCTCCCTGCCAATTCAGTGTGTGCTTCTGCTATCACTCTCCCTCTTACCATGGAGCCTTTTCTTTTTATTTCCTTTCCTGCAGCATTGAGGACAATACACTCTATGGTCACCCCTTGTGCAAGGAGAGGAACTGGTTCAGCTAGGTATCGTTGAGTCCACACTGACAGCTGAATACCACCAGGTTGCTCAGGGAAAGCTTTCCAGAGGTGCTGGTACTAAGTTATCTTGCACTCTAACTCAGGTCCTGAAATGAGAGTCTCTAGGTATGTGAGTTCTCAGCATTGTAAACAATAAGAAGAGTTGTAGGGAGACAGACAAGCTTGCAACATAAATACAAAGAGTGGGAGAAGGAAGCTAAAATGACCTGCTTTTCCTGCCATTGCTTATGTCATCTTCAGCATTAGTTGTCAGTCAGACCCAAATCCAGTCGTATCATTGATAGCCTTGCTGAAGTCACAGAAACATGAACAAAAGCTGAGGGCAATCAGGACATTGCAGGATTAGGTCTTCAGAACTTTTCTTCAGGCAGTTAGCGAACATGTTTGAAGTTGTTTAGTTTTAAGAAATCTGACTTGCAGGTCCTTGTTTGAAGTGGCTGGTGAGCCAGTCCTTCAGCAAGCAGAGTATCATGAGTGTGGTAACATATGTTTTGTGTGGGGATACATGAACCACAACAGCATCTTCTCTTGGTGTCTGTCATTGATTTCTAACTGGGGTCATTTTCCTCTTTGCCAGTAGAAAGGAGCATGTTGCACAGGAAACTTGCCTCAAGAGTTTCAGGAAAAGGCACTGTAAGGTGAGAGGAGGTTGCAAAATTGGATCTTAGCCACATGCACTCTTCAGAGTAAATCCTTCCTCTATTCCTATATGTTACTTTATTGGTGAAATACATCAGCAAATGTTTATAGTCAAGGAAAGTTTGTACTAACACTGTGTCATGCAAATCTGTTTACGTTATAAATAGGGAACACTACGTTAGCTCCATTTTGTTCCAGATGCAAGCATCTTTTTAAATATTTATACATGGACTAGACTGTTTACTTTGCACCTCATAGTATGGTTGTATTGGGAAGATCCAGAACACCTGGGGTTTAGTGAGGTCTTAAGGAAAGTTTGCTTCAGCTTTCCAAATTGAAGATTAAGAGCTCACTGAATTACTGAGTATATGACAGGAGAGTTTTAAATGGAGAAGTATCAGTTCTAGAAGTACATTTCTAAAGTTGTGATTAACAAAATACTGGTGAATACCAGATCTTGATTTCATTCTGGTTCTGCTGCATTCCTAGCCTTCTCAGATAGGCAAGTATCAGAAATACCAGAGAAATACCAGTTTCCCCCTGGTTTAGCTTTGTTGGAGGTCTGTTCTTTACAATAGTGAAAACCAGTTGCTAGCATTAAGTCGCTTGGCTGGCTTCAGTGATGCTACTCTAGATTTATCTAAAAAAAAAGTAAACGAACAGGGTCCTGGACCAGTGTTACAGGTGTGCTGGCTATGTAAAGCATCCTTTTCTTTTTTTAAAAGAGGCTGTAGATCTAGCCTTCCTTTCCATCTTTAGGTGTAACTATACATATGTAATCTGATATCCAGAAGTAGAGACTAGTGTGAGAACAATTTCACTGAGTAGGCTGAAAGCAGAAAAAAAAGCCTGAACTTATTTTGCAGAGGATAATCCAGTTTCTTGGTGTTGAAAACTGATTGCCTGTGTGTTTAACAGTTATATCACTTGAAGAAACTTGTAAAAACTTTAATGTTCTTTAAAATACAAAAGTGTGAGTGAAAAGCTTTGCTGATCTGTAGAACAAAAGCTATAGCTGTTCAAAATGAAAGCTAGTTATTTATGTGTAATCTTGCTACGTTGTACATTATGTTAGAGAGACTGGGGAGCACTAGTTTTTAAGCCATCACCAGTGTTTTTTAGTGTGCTCTCTAATCTTGCTCAGTCTGCACAATGCTGGAAGCATTGCTGCTGTCCAGTCATTTTGCAAATCTAGCAAGAGCTTGTGTGATCAGCACTCACCTTCAGCAAATATCTGCTCACTTCATGAGACATGAACATAAAGGAACATTAACTGTTTCTCTTGAGTGCAGTGGCCTGGGTTCTTAGGCAGTTTTGAATATAAATGGCCTCAGAACAAATTTACACACGTTTCTGGGATCTAGTGCCCTTTGCTTGCTCCTAAACGCCACTGCATATCAGAAACTCTACCCTAATTCTTTCTAAGCACAACCAGCTATTCAAGTTACAAACTTTGGAGAGTTTCCAAAACCATAGCAAGCACCACTTGCTTGTCAGAACTAGTAGGGTTTATTCTTTTTTTGCTAAACATACAGTATTTGATCTGATTTTAGCTTTACGGAGTTAATGCTTTAACCACTGTATTCCAAGAGTGAAGGAGCCTTATTCTTGCAAGATGAAGAACTAATGAAATGTAGTTATGACTAATAATGTGCTTTGCTGTTTTCTGGTGAGTCTTTCTGAGCTAATGTTCCCTATGTTTAAATTAATTTCCAAATATTTTGTACAAGTTTTGGAAGTAAACAAAACTTACAGTTCTAGGTATGTACTCTTAAAATCTGCTTTTCCCTTTGTTTGGATAGGATTTAAGAGTTGTGTGTGCTGTATAAAATTTGCATTCCAGTCTAAACAAAAACTATATTTACAAATTATCTGCTTAGTTTAATTTTTATGGTTCTTGCCACGCAACGCACTGTTTGAGATACTCTTCTCTCAATATATCAGTGTTAAAATATCAGAATTTCCCATTGCTTGTGTTGAAACCTAACGAGAAAATTTAACTGTGGAAGAGATTTTGTTTAAATCAATTACTTTTTACTTACTTACCACTTGATTACTTTTTTGTTGCATTGAACTTG
This sequence comes from Elanus axillaris, assembly GCA_026212715.1. NCBI lineage: Eukaryota > Metazoa > Chordata > Aves > Accipitriformes > Accipitridae > Elanus > Elanus axillaris. The sequence continues at coordinate 4,803,287 of JANZLQ010000040.1, forward strand.
CATACTGCTACGAATACTACAGAGATTTCTTATACCATCTCTGTAGAAGAATCAGATTATTCCAGTAAATTAGAAATATATCTGTCCTGTAACAGCTATATTAACGTGGGAGGTAAAACACTATTTCCAGCAGAATTGGAAGACACTATCCAAATGGTTCATATTTTAAAAGAAACATTTGTGCAAAGACTGTAGTTTCTTTGGTCTGATGATTGTTTTCAGTATTTATAGTACAGCAGGGCCTGGGGCCTCAGTTACACATCAGGATCAGTTGTACTTTGTATAAACAACAAAAAAAGCCCTGCACCAAATAACTGTTCTTCTAAGCATTAAATTTACTGGGTTTTGGAGAAAAGCACACAGCTGGGACAAAACTATGGAACTGTCCCAAACTGTATCTGGACACGAGAGCAGATCTAGATTTTCATTTGCTTTCAGCTGTGGAGCATTTGGACTTCTTGTTCACTGCAGATGTAATAGGGCTGTTTAAGATCCATTTAATGGATCCGCAATATAATGAAAATAAAATGATCCCCAGTATACACACAAACAATGTTGAAGTATAAGACAAGAGCCAGAGAAGGAGTCTCGGAGTATGTTGGTTCAGGCTGATTCAGCCAAGCACATAAATTTAAGTGGCTTCTACCCTTGAGCTGACTCCAGGCTGGGAGTGGAATGAGGCAGCATACAGCTGTCCATATGTGACCAGGTGAATATGTTCTCCGAGCATGCAGGCTCTCAGCAGAGTTAAGGAGCCATAAAAACACCACAAGAAGCTGTGGAATGTCCTATTTCTAATCATTAGAGCATGGATCAAGTTTTACCATTCTTTTGTTTAATTTAAAGACAGGTAGATCACTAATTTGACCCTTATTGGATGGCTGAATGTATGTAGATCACAATTGAGATAGACTTACAGCAAGTGGTGCAAGATATCTTCAGGATAGTATTGTTTGTCTGAGCACTGGCCTGCTAAGTGCTAAATACAGGTGGGGATCTGACCTCTCTTGCTTTCATGGAAGGCTGCTGGACTTGGAGATACTCACAAAAAAAGCCTTTGAAGCTGCTGATATTTTGAAAAGGATATGCACTTCACATATTGCTTCAGTGGAGAGGAAAAGAAAATAGTTAGTGTTAATGGTTAGTTGTTTCTTCAACAAATACAATATGAGCTGTTAGCACTAGAGTGGTGTACTGATAGAAAAAGAGAAAAAAACTCTGCTACCAAACTAAGTAATACTGATCTGATACTGGTAAATCACAATCTGAAGACTAGAAGTGCCCCCAGATTTCTTCCCCACTTGCTCTTGCATCCAGCAACACAAGGACAAGGAAAAGGTATTTTTCTTTTCTTTTCTTTTATTTGTTCAGCAAAGACAAAGTTTCTGGATAGTTAAATTTTACTTCCCCAGGATAAAATAGCTGTTATTCCAGTTGACAGATAAGAGCTTTGATACTGCAATGTTACTTGTGTCAATAGAAAAATTTTGTGTCTAGAAAGGAAAGAGAAGTTGATGCAGCTTTTGAGACTCAAGTAAAATCCCGGTATTCAGGATGCAAGTCCTGTGCTTGGGCACATCTTCTGTGAGAGGTGGGAAAATGAAACCCAGGTTCTGCAGCCTGAAACTGCTATTCAGCATTTGTGTGCCTGTTTCTTGGCTTTATCATTTGGAGCAATAGTAAAAGCAGGGAGGCAGCCACCAGGTTGACATAAAAACCGACTAGCAAGAGTCTCCCATGCACATCCTCAGTGCTTAGTTTCATGATGCAAGCAAGGACACAGTCCATTCCCTTACCAGAAGTTGAGACACTTCACCTTACTCTACATGTAGGACTGTTTGTTGACTTTTATAGGCTTCCTTTGTGTGTACTCTTCAGCCTGTGCTGCAAACTGAAGGTGGACAGTATCAGCTGTTGTCACGGTCCACTCGATGGACGCGTGATGGAAAGGTTCATTTGCTGTGATCTCGAAGTGCAAAAAATCAAAAGGCGGACACGCCACAGGGGTTATACTTCAATCAAACAGTGAAACTTTATTGTTTTGCCCGTAAAGCAGCATGTGATAGGAAGAAAGAGTAATAGGAAAAGAGAGAAAAGAGGTAACGTGAGGAAAGAGGATTATAGCTACCACCGCAGGTCCAAAGGTGTCCCTCTGGTCTCAGGTCCAGGCAGCGTGCCACCGGTCCTTCTGATTGTCGCAGTCCTTGGTGGGAAAAGCTTCCGAGAGTTTGTTTGCTAGGAAGACATCTTTTATGCCAGGCAACACACCTTGCCCCTTCTCTGTCCCATGGCCCTCTGCCAGCTTGAGCAAGGCCTTCACGCATGCCCAGGGATGAGTGTCCGAGGTGTGGTCTGACTTGGAGGAGGGTAGCTTTTGACCAGGAGGTGTGTTTTCACATTATAATGACATTATAATGAGCAAAGTTCACTTGAGGTTTAGGATTTCTTCATCAAAGTTGGAAGCAGCAGCTGGAATCAATCTTCTTGACGGCAGCTATACAGTCTTTATTGTTTCAGTTCAGTAAAGCTTAACAGAGAGCAGTACTGGACCGTTTGTACTGCTATTATCAACAGAGAGTGGTACAGAACTGTTCATACCATGCAGTACTCTCTCTTCAGCTTTTATCAGGCAGGTCATTGTGGCCTCTTGTCAAGGTGTTAGTCTTGTGTTGTCCAAGTCCCTGATGTTGATGTTGAGACTATACCATTCTTTGGACTGACTCTTAAGCTGTGCCTCCTCTGTATTTCTTACCATTATCTCCTTTCTTGTATTTTTCAGATTCCCTTTCCTTTATTCTGCTTTTAAGCCTTAACCCTTTAGCCTTCCTCAGTTGCATGATTCCACTTAGGTTTTGGTCGACAGACACTTGTGGAGCTGGCATTTCCAGTTGGTGCCAGATGTAAGACAACTTTTCTGCTGATGCTGATTCAGCCAAGCAAAGATAAACTGTGTTGGCAAGAGCAACGGCAGTGAAGGAGTGATGCATATTGGGCATGATTCTTCTGTCTCTGGCATCAGGGTTGTACTTCATTGGAGTCATTATTTGTCTGTATTGATGTAAGTGAAAAGGCACCGGAGTCTTCATGTGATCTGAACTCCATAGAAGTGAATGTTTATTCAGAGATCCAGATACAGAGAATGTATTAACTCTTATCAACTGTTTTGCTATTTTTGCTGGCTAAAAGATAGGCTGTTTTAAATACCTATGGGGTTTATGAACAACTTAATCTAATGTCTGAAGGTGGCTTGTATGCAGGTGTATGGCTGAGGGCACAGTTTATTGCACGCTATGCAAGTAGAGCATGGTGTGAGGCTTTAAAAAAATATCCTATGGAAAAACATTCCTGCAGATAGCTGTGGTTTAACTGAAATTGGAGTCACTTCATGAACAAGGGAAATACAAAGCCAGTTTGTAGCAGTGATCAATAGAGGATTCTTTTTTCTCTATTGGTTTAAAGTATGCTTTGCTTATTTTTCTCAAACAGCAGTCTAATGATTGTTCCCTAGCTGATGGCTCTAGGGAAAGGGCTTAGAGTAGTTTGTGTAGCTCAACAGTGGCTGTTCTGGCTGCAAAAGGAACGCTGGCAACAACTTCCAAAGAGTCCTGCTGAGTCTGTGCAGACCAGATCCGCTTCCAGTGCTTGTCCTCCCAGGGTTTCTGGGGGTTTGCAATTTTTTATGAGCTGCTACGAGGTTATTTGCAGATCTGAGGCAGTTTTGGTTCCTCTAAAATGACGTGTCATCATGTTGGCATGTAGCAACACTACTCTTTGATGTAATAGGATGATGCTGAACCGAAGCATCGCTGCACTTTGGTCCCCACTCAGTGTATTTCGTTAGCAGGGTTTGCTGCTAACAAACTCATAAAAGTGACTACGCTGTGAACTTTGTATCTTTCAGGCCTTAGATAATTCCTGTCATTCACTGAGCTCCAAGGGAGTGCAAAATACAATGAGAAATGCAGTATCATCTTTCAGACCAGTATGGCTACATCAACATAACTGATAAAAACTGGAAGATGTCAGTATTTGCTGTTTGAAATGAAGAATAGTTTGAAAAGAGAAGGAAACCAAACAAACCAAACAAGATGGTAAAACCTACTATCATATAAAAAAAAAAAAAAAAAAAAAAGGCAAAGAACTTGTTTTTGTAAAATGTGCTCTCCCCCTACAGCTCTTCCTGATTTTCCATCATTATACTGTCCTGGCTGCAGTGATTCTTTAACTACTGAACTCCTAAACAGATTTAGCCAAAGCTTGGAGTTGCTAGCTGTCTGTAAGTTACAACTGGGTAAAGACTACTCTCCTCTGTCCTATCTAGACATCAAGGTTAAGGCCTACTAAAGACTTTTGATTTTTCAAGTGAGAATCAATGTGACTTTTATATGTACATATGGATAAAAGGTATTTGATATCCTTGAGGTGTTTAAATTTATGCTGTTATTTCAAGACTTTTTTTCTTGGTTTTATTTTTTCTTTCAGATATGTAACTCTTAAGCATTCTGAAAGCAATCAGAAGCAATTCCAGCTTTGATTAGCTGCTAATTTAAAGCAACTGATGAGCTACCATAACCCTTCCTTTGGCTTGTTGGTATGTTTGCTTAACTGCAGGATACATTCCTAACCCTTAGACATTTCAGTTCTGCTTGGATACAGAGAAGGCCATTATCTGGCTTGCAGTCTGTCAGAACAGGGAACGTTTTCTCCTTTTATTTTAAGAGGGGAGAAGCTGCTGAGGTGCTTTGGAAATAGTGGGCTGGTTATTGTCTGTCTAAAGCTCCCTAGACCTGTGCGCAGGACAGCACCAGTCAGGTTACCCTGTCATCATATACAGATCGCTGATTATCACACACCAGTGTTTGTGATCTTCTGCAGCACTGCTTCCTTCTGTCTCTCATCAAGGCCCAATGAGCACAGACCGTGACAGGTAAAATCTTCTTCCAGACCTCAGATGCTCCCATACAAAGAGCCATGCTTAATCCCTGGCCTAGTGTGTAATTTAGTAATCTGCATGGTCATGAATTCCAGGGATATATGGGCAGGAAGCGCAGAGCAGTGTGGGTAGCAGGGCAGGCCTACAGAGTCATTTAAGTCTTTGTTGTATTGTGTAGCAAGGGATTTTTGGGGACAATGAGACCTGTCCGTCAAAGATTAAGCAGACTGGAAGTGTGGTTTATACCAACAAATGAATGAAGCTTTTTGGAGTGTTAATACAGCCACGTAGTAAATGTCCAAGGACTTAAACATACAATTTATGTGATGACAAGCAACACTGGAATTAATCATTTATTCTATATACCTTAGCCAGTGGGAATTCAAGTAGGTGAAGAGTTCATTTCCGTCCTTATCTTGATCAATATGCAACACTTATTAGGAGAAATGAAAAATCCTCTATTTTTTTCTCTCCCTGACTTTGGTTTGAAGTTATTTTTACTAATTGCCGTTTATTTTCTGACGCTGCCTAGTAAACCAGCCACTGACTGACTGTTGCTTCTTGTTATCGGGCATTGCAGTAAAATTTTGCCTGGACCTGCTCTGCTTAAGCCTCTGGAGATAACTGGAATCTTGCCAAATGTTATGTTTGTAGATTTGCAGGCCTCTACTACCCTCCACTCCTTCTGCTTTGGTCTGTATATTTCCAAGCAATGTGTAGATGAGAATTCACAGACTCCATTTTTTTCCCTTTAAAGTGAATTGTTTACATGTTTGCAAAACTCCCCTTGGCTCTGCCGTGTAACAGGTCTCTGGGAAGAGTTTTTATTCTAAATCTACACTATCTTGAATAAGCAAACGGTTCCCATCTGAGTTTTAAATCTTGACTAATATTATCTGTTCCAACAGATAATTTTGTTTTTAGCAGAACCCTGTGCAAGGAAAGCCGCTCAGACCTTTCTGAAGTGCCAGGAACATGCTGGGAAGGCTATGGGAGGCAAAATGTAGGGGAAACTGCTTGCAGAGAATCTATTGTTCACCACTGACCCCTTACTGGACAGATCTATGAATGGCCTACTTTCACCGCCTGCCTTCTAACTAGAAGCATCCTTTGGGGCTGAATGACCTTAGTGGATAATGAGAACTTTTCCTGTGTTTCTCTCTTGTAAACAGAATGTTTAGCATGTGGAACATGGTCTAGTGACTAAAATGGATATTTTTTTAAATGCCTGTGTTTATAGGGGGGGTGGGTGTCTTGGTTTTTTGTGGGGTTTTTTTGTTTGTTTGTTTATTTGTTTGTTCCAAAAAAGTCTACTTTATTCATCAGATGAATAATATTAATACATGATACCATAGTAGGTCTTAGAGGTAGCTCCATGCTGCATAGATCAGATGCCAGTTTCAGAATAACATTGTATTAAGTACTAAAACTTGGTTGTAGTAGCACAAAGACTGGATATTGGACAGGGGAAGGGACAGAATTAATGCATCAGTAAGAACAAAGGGAAAAAGACAAGTTTGTTTTTCTGGAACATTGCTTTACTTGTGGCAATTTTATAGATACACTTTTTTTGTGTAACAGTGAAGTTAAGTAGAATAATTAGATGTTCTATCATGATAAAAGTAAGCCAAAAAAGCAGTCTTAAGATCGTGGTCCAGAATAGGTTAGGCTATGACTTGGATTGCAAGCTAAGTTAGAGGAAAGGTTCAGATTTTAAATTCAGCTATCTCAGCATCTTACAAGCTTGTTCTCTCTCAGGAACTTGAGACAAATCGAGAGAAACTCCTAAAGGCAAGACTGGATACAGGCATTTAAATCTGCCTTTAGAATACCAATATTATGCTTGTGATCCCAATCTCTGTTCTTCATATTCTGATTCACTTTACATTCTGCAGAAGTGGAGAATACAATGTCAAACATTAAAGTAATCTTTCATTTAATTATCATATTACTTACCACCTGAAAAACCACAGCTATTTTTATTCCAAATATTAAAATGAATCTGTGCTATTTTAGTTAATATTAGGTAGTTTCTGTAACCAACTCACCTCAGCATATAAATTATTACAAAATGCAGTAAGACAAACTATAATATGTACAGTCACATTACTAGCTAGAATATCTGCTGATAGACAAAGAGTAATAAGAAAAGACTGAACAACTTCTATGAAGATTCAAAGGCAAGTTGTTAAATAAGAAAATTGTTCTCTTAGTTGATAATTTTGCAGCATTTAAACCAAGGTAAGTTTTTCTGCTTTAGCTGGAATACACTGAAAACATTGACAGCAACACAGGAAACTTCCATAAGTAGTGTGAAAACGAGGGGAGCAATACCCTCAGTAGAGCTACAGCTGCTAATTAACACATTAATATGATATTATATCTCCATTAAAATGGTCCTCAGTTATGATCCTTTGAGAGAAGTTGTTGCTCTAGAGCATGGAAAAATAAATGGAAAAAATATGAAAATGGAAAAAAATGGAAAAATGCCATGGAAAATAAACAATCAGTCTCCCTTGAGATGTCATACACTACATTATCACTTTTTGCTCAGATACAATTCATTGTTAGCCACCTTCAAAGTAGAAGTAGCAAATCAAGTGGAAACTAACAAAATCTTTGGAATCAAAGACAAGGCTGTTTTCTGCAGCTGTGATGAACTAAGTGTTTGTGAGCTACCCGTATATCCCATTCAGACTGAAAGTCTTTGCCTGGCAGAAAACATTTTCGAGGTTTTTGAATCTATGCAAAGTAAACAGATACTTCATTGAGTGAATTTTCTTTGAATGACCAAACCCCTCCAGCCCTTTAATATAATTTAAAAATGGGTTTGATTGCAGGAATCTGGGAATGGATGAGCCTCGCCCAGGCTGCATACTCCAGGGTCTAAAATTGCCCAAAGGGAGGGAACATTGCTATTGCTAGCCTGGAAAAACTGGGGCAGGGTCTTGCCTATCCGCTCCAGTGCTTAGCAGGGAAGCCAGCTGGTGAGCATGAAATAATTGTCCTAAGGACTGGTACCCTTTAACTTCTTCCTGGCTCTTGTTGATTAGTGGGTGGTTTCTCTCTAGAAGTGCACGAGGCATTAAATCTTTGCTAGAAGTCTTTAACTGATATTTTTGCAACTGTTCTTGTACATCTCCATGTTGTTCTTCTCTGTGTGGCTATTTCTGTAAAAATACTCCTAAATTGCTGGGTTTAGATGCATCTTGTGGATATGAGTTCCCCAGGATAATTGCCAGCATTTAAATAGACTGGGAACTTAGTTTAGCTGCTGATAGAAACTAAAGCTGGGAATAGCTTATCTGTAGCTGAAACTGCAATAAATAGCTCCAGTGAGAGAAGTTTCTCTAAAAGGTTCATGAACTGTTTTTTTGTCTCTAGCATGAGGCCCTTTAGAAAGGCCAAGAAGGCATCATGTAAGGTAAATGATCACCAGAGCTCTGTAACTGTTTCCATGCATGGAAACCTCAAGGGATTGTTTTTTTTAATTTTTTTTTTTTCATTACTGGTTTATTCATCCTTGTTCCTTCCTTTACTGGTTGAATGTCATGTTTGGGGAAGTTCTGGTGCAAGAGGACTCTCTCTGTTCCCACAGCATGAGGGAAATGGAAAATTCTGTGTATCATCCACTGATATGTAACTCCTTTTCAGCCTCTTTGTCTCATGCTTCTGGGTCTATTCCTTGTCTCTGAGTTATCTCCCTATCTCTGTGTTATTGGGGGAGGAAGACGTGTCTTGACTGCACTTGATTTCCAGTTCCCAGGCAGAAAAAGTAGTCAAATGGAGTTATAATGTAGTATTAGAAACTGTGGGCCAGCGGAGACATTCTTTTGACCTTTTTATTACCAATTCCAAGTTTCCTTCCTTCCCGTCTCAGTCTTCCATTTGCAAAATCCCTCAGCTCTCGTTGGCTGCTGTAGAGGCTGATGGACAGAGAATTCTGTGTGTGAAAGAGCGAGTTGCCCACCGAGATGTGCGGTTCCTCCTCCCCCTTGTTTGCTTCTTAGAGAGTTGCACTGCCGCCTTCTCAATGCACAGCCTGGGCTTTCACAGCCTCTATGGGATGCACGAAAGTCAGCGGCTGGGCCCTGCAGCGCAACAGGGAAGACCAAACCATTCTACCTGCTAAGGAATAGCTGTGCTGGGAAAATGCTGGTATGGGCAGTCTCTTCCTGCTAGATCTAATCCCTGCCCACATCCCTGTTCTGTCTCTGAGGAAACACTAACTTTTCACAGCCTTTGCTTGCAAGGGGAATTAGAAATTTGAAAATTGGGTTTGTTGTAAAAGAAAGAACTGGACAGGAGCCCAAAGCAAATTAACAGATCTGGACACAGCAGAGCCTGAGGAGGTTTGGAGTCTGTTCGGCTTCAGCAGGTGGCTGAACCCTCCCTGCCTTTCTAGATACAATGTCCCTTTAATAGTCTTAACAGGCCTGACTCTGGCAAGATTTCCTTTGTTCAGTACACTACTTAATACAGCTAATTTTCTACTGACAACATTTTTTTGCAACAATGAATCTTCTGTCACTTTAGTCCATGAAGAAGGCAGCTTGGAAATGCCAGCCAGAGGGGGGGGGGTAGCAAAAAGTTCATTGTAGCTGTTCACTTAAACAGTTCTTCAGAAACACGTCCGGCTTTTTTGATTTGTTCTGTAGGGTACTAGGGATAAGTGGAAGGGAAAATAACACAACGCTGCATCATGTTCTTTCCTCATGAGCCCAAAGCAGATCCCTGAAAAAGTTGTGTGTTGTAGGGTGTATTTTAAGGAGAGTCAGAAGCTGTGGTTTTATGGGCAGTCCTGATGTGACTAAAATTAGTGTAGCATCTTCCTCAGTAATGAGTTAAGTAAAACCCCTTTAAATGGTTTGTGAAAAATAGTATGCTTGATCTTAGCAAATTTGTTGGAGAGACTATATATATATGCATACATGTTGTATATACATATGTATACACAGTACATACTGCAAGGCCTGTCGCCAGGTCTTAGAAATTGTATAAACTCAGTTAATAAACCCCAGTGTGTATCGGAAGTGCATCCATATTGTTTGTCGTGAAAAGCAATAGATAAAAACAATTAAAATATGAGATAAAACCAAGTGATCCCATTTGATTGTCTGATTGAAACAAACAAGTTATTGAGTAAGAGACAACTTTAAACACAAAAAGTAAAAGCAGACTGCAAAGTATTTCTGAGGACAATAAAAGTACTGCCAGAAGTAAGGATAGTAAGGCTGAAGAAGAAGAAAGCAAAGTGAAGCTGGCAGTAATTATGGGCTGCCATCCTTTACAGGTCACACTTATGTGTAGCATATCACTATGGGCTACTCAAGAATGAAGCAATTTTAATTATTCTTTTCATTCACATAGTTTTCATTAAACATGAAAACTATAACCAATTAGCTGATCCTTTGCTAGAGCAATAGTGGTGTAGATACCTGCTGTTCTGAATCACCAAAAAAGGCTTTACTGGCCTGCAAGGGGCAAAAAGTAGTTGGCAGTAGAACCAGTGGCATCTGCAGATCAGTCTGGTTAGAGAAAAGCTCTGCAACCAAAGCCAGTAGAGTCAGGGGCTATGACCCTCTCTTTTCATTCGACCCATCTCCTGTTTTGGGGACTGACTGCTGAGGAGCCATTATTTGGTCCTTTTCTACTGCTGTGCTCTCACCAGAGATGACGTGTGGGCATTCTGGGGGAAAAAAATGCTTTTCATGTGCTACCTTGTCTACTTTCCTGTTCAGCCATCAGGAAAATGGAAAGAAGTCCTGCAGCAACCCTGTGTTTTCTTCTGAAATAACTAATTCTTTTATATTGAAATTCAGCTCAGGACTTGTGCTGCTGTCAGGAGATGTACACAATATTCAGAAGTGCCCTTCCCTCAGTAAAGGGCAGGAAAATGTTATGACAGCTGCTGTCCTATGTGAACAGGTCAGGGAACTGTAAAGGCTTTCTAAAACATTTTTTAGAGATTAGGCACCAAAGACTTGAGGGAGAGAAGATGAACTGAGGTTGCAAAAGACCATAAAATCTCATAAACCATTCAAACCTTTGGCTCTACTATGCTCTTTTGTTAAATAAAAAAAAAATGCTTAGTTTGTAAGTGAATTGAAGTCACTTAGACCTCACTTGCTGCAACATTTTTGCTAAGATTTCATAATCGTGTAATCCATCCTTTTAATGTAAGTCCTATTTTTTTGGAATGTTGATGAGTGTAATGTAATGCCAGAGCTCCAAGAGATGTGGGAGCGGTTCCTGCCTACTGTTACTCACCTCCTCCTTCAGGCCTCATTTCCTCAGTTGCCTCTAAGCCAGGCTTAAACAGATGCGTGATTTCAGAGAAGTGCCAGTTACCAGTCTCGTATGCTGTCTACATGAATTGCTCTCCATTTGTGTATGAACCCAGCATTGTCCTTCCAGTTTAAACCACAAAGAGGCCCTAAAGATATCAGTCAAGCTAGCAAAAAACCCTTTTGCTGTGGCAAGTAGCAAAAAGCTCTTCTCAGATGATTGTGTATCACCTGAGCCTCATGGCCAATTAGCTTAAACAAACAGTGGGTAAGCTGGGGATTCAGAGGTGATCACCTTTGCTGCAGTGATACGCCAGGACACAGTTCATCGGTATCTGTAGTCTCTGCAAACTGTGATAACTGTTTCACGTAGTTTCTGCTGAAATAAAGGCATAATTCTGAGTGATGATCATGAAAAGGACAAGTACATTTTATTCAGATACATAATGTAGCTCCTTAAAAATAAGCTTTAACGCATGATTTTCACACAAAGCTTATTCATTTAATGGAAATACAACATAAGACATCACTATGCTTCGTGAATCCTGCTACTTGTTCTTTATTTTAAAAATTCCCCACAAATAATATCTTTATATTTCTGTAGTGCCCATCATTCTGTATGACGCCCAGTGGCTCCCCTCCTCTCTGGAGTGCAGCGCAGGAAGGCTATCGCCTAGCCAGCACATCTCGCACAGATGTTACAACCCACAAGTGAATTTCACTTACTTTCATGTTATCTGTGTTCTCTGTGGCCTGGAGCCTTTCCATGTGCTCTTACTTTCTTATCTAACTTGGACATTTCAGTACATCAAAGCAAAAAAGCAATCTGAGTTAAAGTCATTCTTTATGATTGTCTTATTTTTTTTTAAAAGTAGTTTCTTTAAAGATTATGAAGTATAAAATAGAATAATTACTTAGATTTAACACTGAGTCACTCCTGGCATTGTCCTTGGTGGGGGAAAAAGACGACAGTATGTGGTCTCTTTGTGTGCTATAAATAGAAATAGCAAATATGTGCAATTGATTGGATCAGGATGTTCCATGAAAGTTTTTAACTGGAAATTGAGCATTTTAATGAACCGAGTTTTCAGAGATTTAAATATACAATTTGAAAATAAAGATATTTAAAAATAAAGGTTTTTTTTTGTTTGGGGGTGGGTTGTTTGTTTGTTTGTTTTTAATGTCTAACATTTATATGCAGTTCTGTATTTATACTGTGGTAAAACTTGCATTACAACTTTATGTTACTGAAATACAGGATTCAAGAAGCAAATGGTTTATGGAATCAAATGTCATTAATTTTTTTAAAGCAGTTTAAAGATAGGGCATAAAGCCATATATATATATGCACACACACATTTTTTAATCACCTAGATTTTCTACTTGCAGTCATGTCTAGTCAGGCTTAGTGGAAATAACAGAAGTACTTTTGAAAATGGAGTTTATCACATGAACTAAAACTGGAAATTATTATGAGTAACAGCCTGCAGTTGCTCATTACTACATTAAAAGATTGCTCCTGAGATGACCAGAGCAGCCTTGACAGTCTGCAGTGTGAGCATGCCAAGCACCGCTTCACATAAACAGAAAACTTCTAAAATTAATTATGATATTAAAGAATTTCACATGATACAGGAATAATTTGTCTCTTTTCTTAAAAATTAATTTACAAAATAGTACTCTGATATAATTCCTTAAAAAATAGCGAACAACAAAACAAAAAAACCTATGAGATTTTTGGGAAGGTGCTGAATGAAGTAGGATTGTTGCACAGGATGTTTTTTCTGGTTCTTTATATGTATATACAGTTTTGTATAGTCATCTCATGCTGTGTGGGTGAAAAGCTGTGTAGAGGAACAGTAAATTATATGACCGAAATAAAGAAGCCATTTTGAACAAGACTTTCCCTAAGTGTTTGGAAGAAAAACTGAAGAATAATTTTCTTTAAAAGTACAAAGCGTTTTTCAGTAGGGAAAATAATTACTCACTCTGGAATGTGAGCAGGGCACTGGATACCTGACCTGTAATTTAGGAAAATAGTGAAGGGTTTTTCATCAGTAATTATTATTATTACCGTAGAACTGTGGGGCCCCAGTTGAGACCAGGACTCTCTTGTGCTAGGCACTGTCTATCCAGCAAGAGATAACCACTGCCGCAGGAATCTTGCAGCAAAGGCAGGCAGGCTGAAGAGGAGAAGGGAGGAAATGGAAGTAGAAAGTAGAAGTGGTTAGCCCAAGATCATGCTACTCACTAATGGACACTGCTGCCTTGCATCAACAAATCACTTCTAGACACTTCCTCTGAGTTTGGCGTGAGTCGTGTATCCCCTTTTGTAATGTGGCATCCCTGATCAGAGAGAATGGCCGCGATTTAAATGGGTAATGCCGTTTGCCTGCATGAAGGAGCATCTCGAAGGATCAGTCCCTTGCACGGGCTATCCTGTGCAACATGGGAATTGCGTACATAGATCTTCCTTGACAGTTTTGGACTAGATTCTTCTTAGTGTATGCAGTATATGAGAACATACATTTTAGGGCCATATGGGTTTAATGACTGGCTCTTTGGTTTGCCCTAATGTAATCAACTGAGTATAAGATGCTTCAGACTACAAAGCATTTGTTTGTGAAGTAAATATTTGTTACTAGCATTTTTGTGTGTCAATAAAACATTGTTTATGGGGGATAAAATGGATGAAGAAATAGAGAGTGTGAATAAGACCCTTACGCAAAATGTGGTCACTGAATTCTCATAGAGAAAGAACGATGTGTTAGTTTGAGAAAACATGAATATTTTTAAATTCTGTTGCTCTTTTTGTACATTAGACCTTAATTTTGCTTATAAAAATAATAATGATGTTTTGCTACTTGTAATATAGCAGAGTATGAATTTACTGACTAAAGTAGGGATGAGTTCCTCCCTACCTGATCAGTACTAGTTTTGCTAAACTTATCTCGCTTTCTGAGTTCTAGTATCCCTTTTTGGTGATGAATCCCTGAGCTAGTATTTGGTAGCGAGTGAGGCTAGTAGAACTGGTCCCCAAGTACAAAAGCACTTGTATTATTTTTTGTCTTTGAAATAAGGGGCATGTCCAGTGGTTCCATACCACTGACACATGTGGTCCTTTGCACAGCGACAAATAAAATAGATTTATACTTTATTCTCCAAGCTCACAGAGGCAATGGGGGAAAAAAGAATGTTTGGAATTTGCAATGCTATGTGTAGCAGCTCTGCTTCAGTGGGCGAAAATTTATGTGGGGTATTAGAGTTAGCAAAAGGGGTAGGGACAATAGAGAAACTGTGATGTATTTGACTGTGTAGCACTAGAGAGGCCCCATCATTGCCCACCATACTGGCCTTTCCTCATGACACCCTGGGATGCAGATGAATTAAAAGGGTGGAGGGAAAAAGGCACGTGTTGCAGAACCTTTTCCATCTTGAAAGACACTGCCGTCACATTACATTTTCAGGCCATTTTGTTTTCGCAGTTTCTGCAGTGTGGTGATTCAGAAGCAAAGGGAGGTTCATATCCCAGCCATTTTTTCCTCTTGGTTACCGCACATAGAATGTGTGAGCCATCTCTGTATTTTTAATGGTTTGCAATGGCTAAGCGTGTAAGAGAGATACATATGACTCACATGGAATTTGTAGCATAAACTTGGTCAAAATCCTGAAATTATCTATGAAAATGCCATGGTATATCAAGCAATAATGCCCTTTTTTACGAGCATCATATTCATCACAGAGGCACAGGCGTCTCATTTAGTGCTGCTGTGTAGTAAAAGCCTGGTGCACAAATATGTTTGGGAATGCAGGTCGTGGTTTTCAAATATATGAAATTCTAGTGGGCATTTGAGAAAACATTCACAAGACAGTAATTTCATAGACTTTGTCCTTGCTTGTGTTACGAGCATTCTGTAATTTTTAATCTTTTTAAAAATGTTTGTCATGCAGCCAGGAAACCAAAATGATACTGTTTGCATTAATTATTAATGGCTTTTCTACAGGCTACTGGACTATATATATTGAACAATAAAGATTAAAAATATGGAGGTCCGTTGATTTGCTGTAATTTCTGTTTGATGTAATCCACATTTTACGTTTAAGCTCATCTTCACTGCTAAGAGATGTGTTATTCTTTTTATCCTTTGGATAAGTAAGAGCAATCCTGATGTCAAAGCACAGTAAATACTAGGCACTTAACTTTTTGCCATGAGGTCAAACAGTAGTTCCACCTGGCGTTGAGCACTGTAAGTTTACCTTGTGGTAAAACCCGAGTCTTCATTTTGCTTTTATCTTGGAATTGCTCCTGCACACCACAGTGCCTGCTCTTTATAATGTTTTTATCTTGGGACAGTTCATGGGAGTGCTACTGAATGATGAAAAATGCTGCTTTTTTAGCAGTGGAGACAAGTCCTTTGTTTCAGCATAGAAAACATGATTTCCATCCCCATAGACTTCAAAAGAAACAGTAGGAATTCTTGAGAGCCTGATTATCATGGCATAATCACATTACCAGAGAGATTAGAAGCACTTTACTGTGTCTTTATGGTTTAGTGACACTCTAAGGCACTGGACAAAATCTTCAAGTGCTGTTAAAATCTTTCTTGTAGGGCACTAAGGCAAAGAGAGCATTTTACTTATGGGCCCTGAAATCACAGAGAACATGTTTAATTCTTCTGTCAGAGAGCTGCAGAACCGAACACAAGCAGAACATGTGGTTACTGGTCTTTACTGTCTCGTCTGGGTGTATTTCTCAAAGTGACCTGCAGCAGAGCAAAACAAAAGCCTCCTAAAATTTTAATTCCTATCAGTTCCAGTCATTGTGAAACACTGTCATTAACTAGGCAATCAAACTAATTGAATACAGAAGTGTTAGCAATTCAATTAAGTGAGGAATTCACAGTGTGTTTTCTCTAGGAACCTTGGTGGACTCTTGGATGCTGTTGCTTTTGTGGGTGGTGGCTGGCTATAAAACTAACACACCCATTTTTAGGGTATGTCTCTCCACTGCTGTGTTGCCTTGAGGTAAACAGTCCACAACCCATGTCTTGTAAGTGAGATATTGCCTGAAAGACTGCATAGCTTGTGCCTATGGGAAATTAAAAAGTTAAAGCTTAGACTGAAAGTGAGCAAAGCATGTGATTTTCATAACATGTTCCTTGTTGTGTACGGTTGCCAAGGACCACTGAAGATTTGGGGATTAATGTTATGATCATATGGTTCCCAATATAAAGGATTCCATTGATAATTAGCCCAGAAAGAAGAAAGCTAAAAACAATCAACAGAAAAGCCTTTTCAGATGGGAGTCTGTGCCTCTGGAAGTGCACGGTATGGACAGTGTCTAGACAGAAAAGGTATGAAATATAAAACATGCACTTGACCTCAGTTAAAAGGCCAGGAGGAAACAACCACAACAGAGAGACATGAGGGAACTGATGCACTTTAAAAGAAAACTGCTGTAGTAGTGAAGAAACATGGAATATAGGACAAAATGTTTTAGCCTAAACAGGTACTAAAAAACGATCCCGGAAAAAGTATTTTTAAAATCAATTACAGTTTGTTTTACTTTGCTTGATTACTAACATGTAGAAATGCATTTTTAAATTAACTGTAAAGTCTTGTACCTGCCAAGGCAGGGAGTCAGGACTTTGTATGTCTCCAGCTGAGATTACTAAAACACTTGCAGCAGGGAGCTGCATTCCTTCTGCTGTTTTAAAGAGTTAGGGAAATAGAAGGGAAACACACTACAATGCGCATGAGTGTAGAGGAGAATTGAAAGGAGAAGGATTTGTTTTAATTTTTTTTTTTTTTACTTCCTCCTCCATTCTATATCTTTTAATGTAAGTCTCGATTCTTTGCATGGATAAGTTCATGTAATCCACTAGCTGTCTTGCCAGTAGAAAGTGTAGCCCTAAACTGCCATTTTCTACTGATACTTTGGGACCTTAGACTCTGTTGATCTCTTTTAGATTCTCTCAAAATGAACCAAATGAAAAGTACAAAAATGTTAACACAAAACTCTGTGTTAAGCATTCAGCTGCCAAGAGGCAGTTTCTAAGGCTGATAAAAAATCAGAGCACCTAAAGAAAAAGTTTTTAAACGTTGGCTTGTTTCAGAAACAAGTACTAGACTACTCTGCACATCCGTGTAGTGATAGAACAATGAAAATTCGTCAGTCATAAATGAAACTCTGCAGTTATAGAAAAGGCTGCCATCTTCGGGCAATATTCAGTCATTGCACCCTTTTTGTGCTCGAGAAATCAAAATCCACACCCCGTCTATAAACTAACCAGGAGAGCACAGTGGAAATAAT
This sequence comes from Elanus axillaris, assembly GCA_026212715.1. NCBI lineage: Eukaryota > Metazoa > Chordata > Aves > Accipitriformes > Accipitridae > Elanus > Elanus axillaris. The sequence goes on from JANZLQ010000040.1 coordinate 4,820,820, forward strand.
CCCAGCCTTGAGTCAACCATTGTACTAGTCTCAAATATTCTAAAGCTTGCTTTCTGATGGCATGTGACCCATGCAATTTTGCATCTTGAGTTATCTTTTTGTTGTGCTTGATGTAAAGCGTAAACAAAATCTTTCTGCACTTTACAGCTTGGAAATAGAGCTGCAAACTCAAGAAGCACCAGCCAGTTTGATCTCAAAACACTGTTGTCTTCCCCTGTTCCTTCCTACAGTAATACAAGTAGTAATAAATCTTCCAGGAAAAGGAGGAGATTTCTATGACTCGTGACTTACCTGAAATAACTTCTAAAAACTCTTTATCTGAGGGAAAACTTTATCTACAGGGAAAACTTTAGGATGTCCTAACTACCCTGAGAGGTATCAAATTGGATTACAGATTGAGTTGGATAGAGTAATTGCAAAGGAGTTTGTAAACATGGTGCATTGACTTATTTTTTGTTGTATATTAGGGTCGACCAGGACCAATTGGGCTTCAAGGACCGATAGGTGCACCTGGATTTACTGGCCCAGAAGGTCTGATGGGAGCAAAAGGTGAGAGAGGAGCAGTGGGCCCCCCTGGACCAGCAGGACAGAAAGGTGACAAGGTAGGCTCAACAGTGACTTTTCTGCCCCTGCAATAGATCTATGGCCTTGTATGTATTTTTGAATGAATAACAATAATCTTGGACTATCTGCCCAGAGGTAAGAACACAACAGCATCTCATTAGTATCTTTAGAGAATCCCCTACTTTTATTTTTGAATGAGAATACAGTTCCTAAAGCTGCTGAACATTGTAGCCATCCTGGTAGGTAAACTGTAGCCAAGTTAGGATTTCTGTTGCAAGTAGTCTTTCACTCCACATGCTCAGGGATAGATGGGTGTTACCACACTACATTTAGAGAGACCTGGTGCTGGTTCCTGTGTAGAAGATCCTGAATTGGTGTCTAGAAAAGCAAAAGGGATGAGTACTAAATGAAACCTGCAATTCAGTTTTGCAGGTGCAAAGTTATTTATAATAGAAAGAATATTATAAACTGTCATATTAACCCATGGTGTGGGTGTCAATGAATGCATTGTGCAAGAATGGGCAAAACAGCAAACAGAAATGTCTTAATGCCCTTAGGATCTGTCCTGCTGTCTCTTCTTAGGAAGGAAGTATCAAAAGGGGAATTTGGAGCTAGGTAAAAGAATGACTGAAAATACAAACCCATACTTTCAGTAATAAAAAGTAGGTACATGTGGATAGTTCATCTTAAGTTTGCACTGTGCACCAGGCATGTGTTTGCATCATGAGTTTTGGGTTGCATGTAGAGGGCTCCTTGAGTCCCACTGCATAGGCCAGAGCGGTGTATATGGTCCCACCACATAACCTGAGAGAGGTTATGTAATGGATTATAGAATGAGGAAGTCTGATATCGTCTGATGCAAGGACTGGGATGAGATTGCTACTGGCATGCCTATGTGGTTGGACAAAAGGAATGTTTCAGGGACAACAGCTTGAAAGCTTAAAAACCAGAGGAAGTCCTGCTTGCTGTGCCTGGTTTCTAAAATCTGAAGGAAGTCTGGGACATCAGGACAAGGCCTTGCATTCTGGGACTATCCCAGAGCATCTTACCAGTCTACTTGATGCAAGATGCTCAGGTAATGTGTGCAAATAAGACAAAGACAGATGGTTTAGGTATCAGGACCTGCAGAGCAGAGTTTGTCTTCCATGTTTTCCCAGCTACTGACAGGTGAGCTAGCTAGATGAAAGCTAGCTCAATTTTACTTTCATATGCTGTAGTTACACCCTCTTCTCATTTAATATTAGTCAACACGCTGGAGTTCTAGTCACTCTTTCTCATAAGACAAAGAACCAAGTAAACTGAAAATGATGACAATGAAAGTCATTGCTTTGGTGTTGCATTCATCTTAAAGGCAATGGAGGATTCAAAGCAAGGACTGAGTGCTGATATGTGTGATAGTATTTTCATAATTCTAGCAGATAACACTGAAATCATTAAACATGGATTTTGGAAGACACAGAAATCAGGTTAGGAACTGGCTTTTAATGGTTGGAACCAGCTTCCTTGCACTGAAAAAATCCATATTTACTCCAGAACTGCTGTTTCTATCCATTGAAATGGATACATATGCAATATCAACATGCAATAAGATTCTGTCCCTTTATCCCTCGTGGAAGCAATATACTTTACCTTTCCAAAGCAAGAGAAGTTTAGTCTGGATATTCTACTTACGCAGTCTCTTTTGCTACTGTCCAGAGCAGAGCAGTAGAAGCAACAAAGGGGTAATTACTTGCAACTCAGCCAGGGGTGGTCTGAAGTTAATACAGTGGTCTGCATATCTCTGGGTGGTGCTATCCAAGCAAAAACAGAAAAACCTCTTAAGTCCTGTTGAAACTCTTGGAAGGTCAAGTATGACACTGAGAGTTAATCTTATACTGGATTGTTTATTTTCCTGGCATCTTGTTTTTCCCAGATGTACAGTAGGAGATTATATTTTTACTTTAAATTGCCTGATTAAAACATTCCTGAAACACTCCTTTGGCATCCAGTCAAGCTCAGATGCTCAGTTCCTATCTTCACTGACCCCTGTGGTCAGAGAGAATCTGCATGAGATAGTTTGCTCCTTTTGGTTTTGAAAGCTAAAGTCCAAGACTGAAAATGTTGGAGTGAAAAGTATCTTACAGGTAACTTGAAATATAGAGATTGATGAAGTGAAATATAATATGTAACCTTTTTCTTCAGGGCCCAATGGGAGTTCCAGGATTTCAAGGCATCAATGGGATCCCAGTAAGTTTGCATATGTAAATACAAATCACCAGAATGTTAGTCACAATCAAAAGCATGTAAGCACAATGAAACTGTCCTAACACATGCATAGTGTATCTTGCAAGTGCTTGCTTCTCTCTGGAGGGAAATGGCAGTGTTTGGTAGTCTACCTGCTGATCCCATGCTGTTTCATAAGAGGTTTGGATCCTGTTATGGGATGATAGGAAGTTGATACATATCAGGAAGCGAGCCTGAGTTACATGAGGATCCACTGCATCATTGGTAAGCTTTTCTTTCAGCACCATGTTCTCTCAGCACCATGTCTAGAAAACACCATATCATAAAATCATAGACTTATGGAATTGAAAGGGACCTAAAACAGGCATGATAGCTGTGCTGCAGGCCATTTTTAGTATGTGTTTCCTAACCAATTCTTAAAACCTTGTAATGATGGAGACTAACTTCTCTGTTAGAAAAGGTTTGCTAATGCCTAACTTCAGTCTTTCTTTCTGCAGTTTAAACCTCTTAGCTCTCATCTTACTCATCGTGGACAGAGACCAGATTGTTCCCTTTTACTTTGAAGTAGCCTTCTTGTATGTGATAACTGTTATCAGGTCTCCCTCAATCTTCTTTTGCTATGATGTGAATGAAAACAATTATTAGAGCTGAGGCCCTCCAGACAATCCTTGCTTCTGCACTAGGTGCTAGTTCTGGTTTAGACCTGAGCCTTTCAGATACCTAAGACAGGAAAGAGATAATTGCTACCTTTTCCAGGAGGTAGGGGTAGGTCACCACTTTCCCTGACCATCAGGATTTTTTTTGTTTCTTTCATTGTTTAGAACTTTAACATTTTAATGACTGTCTTTTCCTTTATCATACAAAAAATTACGTGCCTAGAATATTTTGACCAGCTTGCTTTTCTTTGGTTTTCCCCAGTGATTTTTGCAAAGATGTCTTACACTTTACCTCAGGGGAGTTTTAGCTGGGCCAGCTTTAGAAGTTGCCCCAAACTTCCTAGCTCATCCTGCTTTCTCCTTCTCGTATTAGAATTCTTTTTCTTTTCTTGATGACATTTTTCCATTTTCCGTATCCTTGTGCCTTCAGACTGTACTCATGCTCTTTCTCATCTTCCCTACTTCCTCTGCTGGCCAAGAGCTCCAACAATTGAGCTGTTTTCTTACTTCCTATCAAAAACTGAATTGTTTTGATAGATTGGCTGAAAATGCACAGTTGGCCCTGTAAATGTGCTTGCTTGATTTCAGTTCCTTCCTGGCCCTTGTCCTTCTCTCCCCCTCTGCTCATCCTTGCCTGTTTTCTCTCCTGCTCTACTCCCTTGCTGCTGTTTTTTTCTTTTCCTACCAGCCAACTCTCTAGCTCTGAAGAGAACAAGCTGTTCCCATAATACTTAATTTAATTGAACACACTGTGGGAACATGCTGTTCTCAGGGTATTTTTTCAGATGAGGCTCTGGAGAAAGGGGATTCCCAACAATGAGGGAAGGCAGAGATACAGCAACAGCCATTGCCAGGTAGCTGGCAGCGACAGGCATTTCAAGGAGAGAGAAGGGGAGGTAGATGAGAGGATTCAAGGCCTCCAGCCTATGCAGATCTACTCTGTCTGCTTTACAGTATTGTGCTGGTGGGCAAATGGGAAAGAGGCAGATTTTGCTGCTCATGAGCAGCAATTTGGTGCTCACCAGTGCGGCTCTTCTGTGCCATGAAAGCAGGGCAGAAAAAGGGGGAAGGGAAACTAGTTCATACTGTTTACATTCTAGCCCTTGACATAAATACTTCTATTCCAGGGTGAAAATAGCAACCACCACTGCTTGAGAAAATATTTTTACTTTTGCCAGTTGCGTTTCAGGATAGGGAGTAGCTTAGGTTTGTTGTGAAATGCATACGCACATTATATAGATGCATGAAATGCAGAGCAAAGGAGAGAGGGCATGTGTGTGCTGATAGTTGTAAAAGAGAAGTAAAAATATATTGCTATCTCTGCACAATCTAAATATGAAGACCGATTCTTTGTAGTATGCAGGTATGTTAGCATGGGCAGGTATACTTGAGTCACGGCTAAAGGACTGCGAGGCTGTGATTCAGAGGGGAATCCCACTATTGACCTTAAGGGAAGTGGTGTTCCACAGAGTTCCCTTGGGGGATGCTGGTGGCAAGTAAATCATGTTGTTGCAGCTGGCCTGACTAATCCCTTTAACCCAGTAAATACAGCAGCTACATGTGTTTATTGCTAGCCTTTCGTGTCACACTTTAGAAGAAACTCTCAAATCCTTAGCCCTACTCGGGAAGTTTATTTTTTCCTGTAGGACAAGATTCAAGGATACCTCTGGAAAAGACTGGGACTGGAGCCAGAAGATGTATATAGTTTTTCATGAACTGTCCAAGGAGTTTTACAAGGAAATATATCTATGAGAAGTGAGCCCTTATCTGTACCATGAAAGTTAGAGCTACATGCGGAGGCAAAGTTCTTCATTTTGTGACTCTCCTAAAGGAAACGCAAGCACTTGGCGATGGCTGTAAAAAGGCCACTTTGCCATAGCAATCCATGAAACTGCTTATTCAGTTAGTTTTGTGTTCACCCTTAACTGCATTTGTTTCCCTGTTTTTAAATATTTGTTGAGCTCTCCTGTTGGGATCACCTTTGTGCTGTTTGATTTAGAAAAGAGGCACCTTGGGATCACAGTGTTAGTGTACGAGCAAGAGTCAGATAAAGCAAGGGCCTAGATGAACAGTTCAAATTTCCTTATCTGTCTCAAAGGGAATGTCTCCTTTTGTAAGAACAGAGAGCACAGCCTGTATTCTAACTCAGGTCTGTAAACTAGTCGCCCTGCCATGTATAAGTAAAGCTTGTAAAAGTCTTCTGCCTTAGTCAGTTGAGGTGCTTGTGCTGAATTGGCGCATCTGCCAAAACAGGAATTAGAGGGGGTGAGAGCAGTGAAACTATTAACCACCATTTTTCATGTCAACACAGCTCTTTAAATCAGTATTTTAAATCCCTGGGGAAAAGGCTCATTTAAGCCAGAACTTTACAAACCTCAAGGAAGTCAGTTGTGGGTGCTCCTCTGGTAAGGTTCTTAAAAAAAACCATTGTGAACTCTGATAGCAGATTAGCTAGAAAGTAGGAAATCCTGCAGATTTTTTTTCCTAAAGCAAAAGAGACAGTATGTATGTGCCTGTGTGTCAGTCTGTGTCATGCTTTGGCTCAGAACCACAGGCACGGATGCCATGGGATTAAGTGACAGGGCCACAGATTTATTTAATACACATAAGAAATCACTGTTGTCAGCATACTTTATGTCCCCTCTTTGTGAGCCCTTATCACATATTAAGAGGATACCAACGTCCTTTGGGCCACTTACAGACTGTGTTGGCCCAAGAGTTAGGAGATCTCACCCAAAGCTTTTCCCAGGACATGAGGCCACCAGTGAGCTGCCTGCCATGGGCTGGCTCTAGGCCAGCACTAAAGGCTTAGCAGCTTGGCTCCCCATTGTCTAGCTCTGAGGGGCAGATGTTGGCTGTTCAGCTGCACTAAACCCTGCAGCTGGTCACCTTATGTTGTAACCAGATACATGTGCACTTGTCCCACATAGCTTCTGGTTTTGTTGATGCTGTAAACAAAGTGAAAGACCTGATAAACATTGACCACTCTGGCCTCCCTCTGCAGTCACAGCCTGTCCCGTCAGAGACTTGCTGCTCTTGAGCTATGACATCCCATATGGATGGAAGAGGGTGGGTTGCCACTGATTTGTGGCAGCTTTAGGAACCCAGTGAAATAATTTATAAGAGACAAACATAACTGGCAATAAATTGGTGCTTCAGCCTTCTCCTCTCGCTTTATCAGGGTCTGGCAAGTCCCTGCTTGCACACCACATGTGACTATTTTGACAAACAGACTTTAACCATCAGGGCAACTGGTACTATGTATGCAGTGGTGCCTGATGCTAATGCTTTAGGATTACTTCATTCCATGTCCTGAGGCCTTGTTTAATCTCAAATTTATATTTGTCTGGGTGACCTACCTTGATCCTGTAGCATGGACACACTTTACATTCATTCATTCATTCATTTTGCACCTTATTAACTGTCAGAGAGCAGATCTGTGTTCTCTCCCCTTCTCTTCATTTTGTTGGCAAGGATCGCAATGCAGTTGCCAAATGAGCTGGACCAAGGAACTCATATGGCTGAAAATTAATGCCATTAAGAAACAGAACAGTTATTTCTCTGCTGTGTTGGTTTCCTGCTCTGACTCGCCTATTCTGCCTATGCTTATGCCAGCACAGGGAAGAGGTAGGTGTGAGTAAGCAGGCGTGTGCGATAGCCCTCCTGGCAGCAGCTGAGACCAGTGATCAGCTTGAGTATTTACATAATTATGGCTTAAGTTGCCCTGCATCCTTGGGAAAGTCACTCTGCTGCTGTGTGCCCCTAGCTTCTCATCCGTAAAATGAAGATTATAGCATTCCCACATTTTTGCAAGGCATTTTAAGATCCTTAGATAAAAGGCTTTACATTACTGCAAGGTTGTCATTGAGTTTAGTCAGAGCATATGCTATTGGCTTGGACTGGGAAGACCTTTAGCAACACAAATGTGTTTTGTTTTAAGTGTCAGGCATGAGCGATTGTTAATGTTCTGCTTTATCTCCATTTTATCCATGTTTATTTTTTTACTTTCCTAGTGTGAGTCATAACTTGTTTAATGCCATATCTTAAGGATGAATCTTTGGGATCAAACAAAAGTACTTTTGGGATGAGTCAAGATCAGGGTGTACAGAGGGGAGGGAGAGAACTGTCAGTAACTGATACTATCTCCATAAGGTTAATTTTTCTTCCTGCCACAAAACACTGTCTTTCAGTGCCATGGAACTCATTTCTATGAAAAGGCGAATATAATAAGGAGCTGCTTGAAACCTAGGTAGTGTGACTGACAGTTCTGCCTTTCTGTGTTTTGCCTACACATACCCATATGACACTGAAGAAAAAGTAACTGAAGTCTCAAACTTTGATCTCCTTTGCACCAGTACCATGCCGAGTAAACAGTAGTCAAATTAATAGAGGTATACCAGGGAAAAAGAGATGTGAAATCAGAATTAGGTACAGTTGTATTTTACTCTGCTTGATTAATAATTGACCATTACAAATACTTTCTTTTAAATGCTGTTAGTTTAATTAGGTCTTTCTCCTGGTTGCTTTGCCTAAAGTTTTAAGTTTAATGTAACAAGAAAAGCTGTTTTGCTTGAATGGCCTGATGCTGGAGCTGTAACATCTGTTGAAATATTAAAGGAAAGAATCCACACTGGAGAGGAAGGGAAGTCACTGAAACTTTAAGCAGATTGGAATTATAAATGCTCAGTATTGTTGAGTCTGCTTCTGCCCTTGTTTTTACTTGAGCAACTTCTATTCCTGGTGTCAGGTGCACCCTTGTGTGCTGTTTTACACTGTGTTATATGCCATATATTTCAGACTCTTGTGGGATGAGTATTGCCCTTTTGGGACCTACTCATGCACAAGTTATGTACTTCAGAAAATTATCCCTTGGAGAAAAAGGTAATTAAATGAATGCAGCCAATGTTCTAGGATTTAAGCTTTGGGGAGGATAAACAATGCTGGCCGAAGAAGCTAGTTCTGTTGCAGTCTGCCATACACTGAACTTGAGTGGGAGTTGCGCATTTCTTTTATTTTGTGTTGCCATTTGGAAGATATCAGTTTTCTGGGGACAGTATTACTAATAAAATAATGCATCCTGTCAGTCATTCTCTCTTTTTCCCCTTTTCACAGGGTCACCCTGGGCAGTCTGGACCTAGAGGTCTGCCTGGCCTCGATGGCTGCAATGGCACCACTGGGAGTCCTGGCACTTCTGGATCAGATGGATTTCCTGGCCTACCTGGGCTGCCTGTACGTCCCAGCTCAAATATGGTGTTTTGTAGTCACTAAGCTGGGATTTGCTTTTCATGCCATTTTTGGAAAAGTAGTTCCCAAATACTTAGGAAGAACCCTAATAACCCGAAGTTTATTAACATTGTTAGAGGTCAGTATAATTTTCTTACTGAAATTCCACTCTGAGGATAAAATGAAGATCCTGTGAATTCAGTATGCTCCCACACAAAGTTATACCATTGTCACTGGCAGTATTCAAGCTAACTCAGAAGAAACCATGATAAAGTTCTTAAGAACCATGAAGTGTCAGACATCTTCCACCTGGCACTTTTTGAAGTTAGTGGATGCTGCTTCAGGAAAGGATGTTATTACATCTTCAAGTCTATGCATTAAATATTGGATGCCTTCCTTCAGGTCTTAAAATAGCCACAAGCTTCAGTCTCACTGAGTCTCAATAGGATTTACTTTCCAGGTGTCTTACTTTTGAAAACATTTTTCTACCAGGTTGGAATTTTATCTAGTCTGCATAGGACACCTTAAAGTTAGGTGTCTGATCTATTCATATGGACTCCCCTCTTACAGAGTGGTACTTGCAAGAGCATTTCTCCCCCTCTACCTTTCAGGATGAATTGTCTTTGGAGATACCCATTTTTCTGCATTGACTGTAGAGGAAGTGAAGGTAGCAGGGTCACTCTCTGTGCTCTGTTTTAACTGGGTAATATTAGCTATAAGAATTCCACTCCTAAATGGTTTTGGGAATTATAGTCTTTTACAAAAGTATGTGGTTAATTTTGAGTGTAAGTGAAAAAAACTTGACTCGATACTAAAAAATTTGACAAATACTTGAATATTTGTTCACAAAAACCAATCTTACACACCCAGGTTGTATGACTAATCATACATATAATGGAACTCCTTTGTGTGTATACATGAAGAAGAGGAAGAAAATACAGCTGGCAGATGTAAACAATGCTATTTGTTTCAGCCTTTCTAAACCGTGCTAAGACATCTTTACATGTCATCCAGACTTGAAATTCATATGATGTCAAAAAATACTGAAGCAATAAGATCAAAGTACTGCTATCTAAAGTAATAAAGGAGTAAAAGATTTACTCATACCTGCTGCTCAGATTTCTATTTTGTAACACTTGTAGGATTATGTTTTCGGCAAGGAAAGCTGCTTGGATCAGCCAACCCCTCTCAAATTAAGTCGGCAAATAAATAAAATCACCTCAGATAAATTGGATGGGGTGATCGAGATTGAAATATATTGGGTAAATCTAGAATTATAATGGCAACTTTTTCAGAAGATTCATGCCGTCTACCAATTTTTTCTTTCATTGATTCTAAACAAACTTTGGTGATTTACATTGTTAAACAAGAGATAGAATCCTAGAATGGTTTGGGTTGGAAGGGACCTAAAGGATTATCTAGTTCAAGCCTCCCTGCCATGGGCAGGGACACCTTCCACCAGACCAGGTTGCTCAAAGCCCCACCAAACCTGGCCTTGAACACTGCCAGGGATGGGGCATCCACAGCCTCTCTGGATGACCTGTTCCAGTGTCTCACCACCCTCACAGTAAAGAACTTCTTCCTTACATCTAATCTAAATCTACCCTCTTTCAGTT